>CM053585.1:354605015-354622037 GCA_028646515.1 Pseudochirops corinnae
TCTTCTTCTTCTTCTTCTTCTTCTTCTTCTTCTTCTTCTTCTTCCTCTTCCTCTTCCTCTTCCTCTTCTTCTCCTTCTCCTCCTCCTCCTCCTCCTCCTCCTTCTCCTCCTTCTCCTCCTTCTCTTCCTTCTCCTCCTCCTTCTCCTTCTCCTTCTCATTCTTATTCTTAATCTTCTTCCTCTTCTTCCTCCTGCTCCTCCTCCTCCTCCTCCAAATCTCCACAATATCGACCTGTCAAAAATATTCACATTATATAGGAATATATTGAAGGTGAAGTTTCTAATCTTCTCTAGCAAGCAAATCATTGCTATTTTTCATCCTTCCTTGTTCTAGCATTCACTGGACTCTGGCTCTAGTTACTGAACTCCTTGTCTTGGCTCCTGGTTGTGTTAACTTCCTTCTTGCTTGGCACTTATTTGCTTCCTTCTCCTTCTCCCTCTTCCTTCTTAACTCAAGCCTTCCATGGACTCTGGTATTACTTTCTCAATTGTGCTTCCTAGATTTCCATTTTACATTCCTTTTTTTGTTGCAGTTTCTCAGCCCTATTCCACAATGACTTCTTTTCTGCAATCTTTAGACAGTTTTTGGAATAAGTAATGAAATAATGGTAACAAAATGGCAATGAAATAAAAGCATATAATTTTACTCTAGTACCTCAGATACCAATACCTGTAAAACATCTGAGTGGGTCATAAGTATAAACTTTACCACAAAATGGAAACCAGAAGTAAATGCATTGATTATATGCGGACTATGTTTATAGGCAGGCAATGGGGATATATTTCTTTAGATTTTGAGACACTAAGGAAGTCCCTGATGTTCCCTAAATATCCCCTCTTTCCTCTGAACTGTCAGTACTATTTTAAATTGAAGCATCAGAGACCAATTCCACTTGGTCAGGGCTTTATTACTCATCTATTCTGAAAGCAGTAAAATTTATTATTAGTCTTTTTCATCATAGTAGAAGTTTGCTTTCAGATCTTGTCCAAACAACATATTTTAAGAAGGGGTTTGATTAGGTAGGATGAAGGCAGAGAAAATAGAGAAATAAACAAATAGAACACCGACCAGACTATGTAACCACCCCTTATTGGTCCTAGAAAGTGAGAGGGAAACTTGAGGCATCTGTAGAGACTGGTTCAGTGTCTACACACCTACCTACCTATGTGTATGTGTGTATATATGTTTATGCATATGTATACTATGTATGTATGCATGTATATCTATACACACATAAAACTTAGCAACTGCTTTGGTGTAAAGGACTTGGCATTTATGTTTTCTTTCCCCTGGCTTTCTCCAGTATTGGACTTAATTTCTCAAAAAGCTTTGTAGTATTTTTTCGTTTTGGTCAGGGGAAAAAAAAAAAACTAGTTCATAAGCAATCCATGTGAAATATTTGTAATCTTATTCAGATATAATTGTTAATACTGAGAGAAATAAGCATTTAAAATTTAATGACATAGAGCTTCATATTCCTGCTACACAATTTCAAAGAAACACCATGCAAAATAATTTGAGGAAATATGTCTATGTGGATCTATGTATCTATTTATCCATATGCACATGTGCATACATGCATAATGTATTTGTGTGTCTGGGGAGAGAGAGAGAGAGAGAGAGAGAGAGAGAGAGAGAGAGAGAGAGAGAGAATATTGACTTTATATAATTAAGCAACATTAGCAAGAACATAAGTAATATTATGGAGAAAGCAGAATTCTCAGGCAGTTTTCCTAGTTTGGTTATCTGTCCAATAAAGTCAAAGGTCAGAAGAAGAGAGAAAAATAGTGAATATCTATGGGGCTCAGTTTTAGAGTTGCATTTATTCTCTATTTTGAGGAGCCCAAGCAGTAGAAGTAATTGGCTCAAAAAAAAACATACAATAGTTGTTGATGGTATAGTACAAAGATAGGAAGATGTGCTTAGTGTAATTCCCAGGAGTGAACACAAAGTCTAAGAATATTGACTATATTCATTAGCAATCAAAAAAGATTGAGGATGTACAGCACACTGATGAAATTTTCTGAGGATAAAAGATGGGGAAGGATATAAGGCACCTTAGACAATAAAACTAAGTGCAGTATAGAATTGAATGACCAGTTTAATACTAAGTGACCAGAAATTAGTAAAATAAGACCCAATGAGCATTCTTAATATATAGCTTTCTCTCCCAGTCTAGTATAACTCATTCAGAAGAAATTAACTATGGGAATTTCCAAAGGATAGATAATTTCACTCCTTGCATTTGTCCACTAGCAGAATCTGCATTCTCGTAATGAATTGACACTTTTCCAGCAACTCAAAGTTGTTTTATTCTAAGACAAAGACGATCTGGGATGCTCTGTCTTGGACATTTACACCACCACCCTCATTGTTCCCACCCACCATCATGCATGGATAAGGGTGGGAGGGTGATATGGAAAGGGGTCTGTATGTGTGTGTGTGTATGTGTGTTTGTGTGTGTTGTGTT
The DNA here is from genome assembly GCA_028646515.1 of Pseudochirops corinnae. Lineage (NCBI taxonomy): Eukaryota > Metazoa > Chordata > Mammalia > Diprotodontia > Pseudocheiridae > Pseudochirops > Pseudochirops corinnae. The sequence goes on from CM053585.1 coordinate 354,607,487, forward strand.
TGGGAAGACATAGTCTCTTTTTTTTTCCCTCCAACTTCCCTGTGAAAGGAGAATGGAGTTCCCATCTAGTCTAAATAAAAAGTCAAGATTTTTTTTCCATCTAAATTACTACACTTTTATAACCGTGAGCCCCTCAGAGACACATATCAACTTAACAACATCAGGAATAACTCTATTTACCATTTCTTTTTCTGTTTACTGGCAAAGAGGTGAGTATGAACTCCAAACTCAACTCAACTCTGTTAATCCTTTTAGGGAATTGTATACACACATATGTATATATATGTGTATGTATGTATATGTGTGTATATATGTGTGTTTTTGTGTGTGTATGTAAATATAAAACTGCAAACCATTCTTTCAGCATTCCTCTTTGTCTCTCTTATTTGCTTTTGACTTTTTTTTGTTAACCCAGTTACGGTTATTTCATTTTCCCACTTTCCTTAAAGCATCAAATTATTTTGAAAAAAAAAGATTGTTTCCCCACAATCAGAGAATTAATTGGGCAGCTATGTGGTGCAGTGGATAGAGTGCCTGTCCTGAAGTTAAGAAGAATTCCTGAGATCTGCCCTCCAACACTACCTATGAGACCCTAGGCAAGGCACTTAACCTTGTTTGTCTGTTTCCCCATTTGTAAAATGATCTGGAGAAGGAAATGGCAAACTGCTCCAGAATCTTTACCAAGAAGAGCCCAAATAGGGTCAAAAAAAGTCCCACATGACTGAAAACAATCAGGAATGATTACTTCTCAATTTTAAGCTTAAATTGAACTAAGACTTTTGGGATACTTGGTATTGTTTGTTTACTTATTTATTTTCTGTATCATTCACACTGAAGACTCCTACCTTTACACACAGCATAAAATAATATCCTATATAGCCAAAAGGTCATTAGCTCATTCAAAAATAAGAAATAGAAATGCAAAGATGCCATATGGAAGATTAGATTCTTTTTTTTCCTTCAGGGCAGTATTACTGTGAAATGGGCTAGAATTGTCTTAGAAAGTATAAGAGGAAGGAGCTTAAGTAAAACAAGGAAGGTCATAATTAATGATGGTTGAACCTTAAAGAATTCCGTTCAGTTTGGATGCATAGCCTGAAGTTCAAACATTTACTTAAACCCCTCAGTCTTTTAGTGGTTCTGGTGTGATGGCTGCCGAGTGCTTTTTAGGGGTGCTTTCCACTTTGGTGTCCAGCTCCAAGAAGCTGTAGCACAGGTAGTGCCCACACCCTGCTAAAGCATTTGGGCACATGAACTAAATCAGGTTGAGGGTAACCAAAGTGTTTCAAACTCTTCAGTGAATTTGGGTGGGGGGGGGGTGTCTACCCCAAACGTGTGAAGACCTCTCCTAGTATAATGGTTGGATAAGAACAATTTGCTACATTAGCCATGAAGACAGCTGAAGCAGGTGCTGTGGAGTACTTTGAGCTTGGTTAGACATAAAAGATGCCAAGGTCATCTGCTGCATCTTGAGCTATCATGAATTTTCTTGATTCTGTACTGTCACTGGCCTCTGATGACTCTGGAGGAGAGAGTGAAGCCTACAATTTCATGCAACTCTGTCTCACTTAAATCCAACTTACGCATGAATCAAAACACATCACCTATATCTTTTTGTCATTTTACCCATCTCAAAGTCCTTTAGCTACAGGCAAATGACAGAAGAGCAGGTGCGGATACACTGAGAGCTGTATCCACAATCCTGCACCCAGGCAGCCCAGCCATAGGGTCATATTCTCACTGAAAGCTGCAGTGGGATTTGACCACCCCATGGGTGTTCAAACAACCTTTCGGGGATTGCACTGCACACCTCCTGATGTGAGGAAGGGGCTAGAAAAGATGCCCTAAAATTTGTCTGCTTATCCAACCCTAGCCTGATTACTGTGGCAGGTAAAGAATCACACACAAAAAAAATGTACAAAAACATCTGCAAAGACTACCACTCACCGTTGTCACATGGAATGTGTACACATTTATAGGAAACACAAAATCCAATAGACCTAAAAGATGAACAGCTCTTGTTGCAAGAGAACTCAGCAAGTATCTCATCCAAATAGTAGTCCCGAGTAAAATAAGACTGGCAAATAAAGGCTACCATACTGAAGTTGGAACTGTATATACATTTTTTCTGGAATGGCCACAATGAAGGAGAACACAATGAAAGTGGCATAGGTTTTGCAGTCAAAACTAATCTAGTCAGCAAGTTGATATGCCTGCCAAAAGGAGTGAAAGACAGGCTCGTGACAATGTAATTGCCACTTGCAGGAAAATGTTGCACCACCATCATCAGTGCCTATACTCCCACCATGATGAACTCTGATGAGGTCAAAGAAAAATTTTATGAAGACCTGGACATCCTTATCAATGTGCCAAAAGATGACAAGCTTATAATTCTGGGTGACTTTAATGCCAGAGTATGCTCAGACTACCAGACTTGGCAGGGAGTCCTAGGGAGGAATGGAGTTGGAAAAAGCATGAGCAATGGTCACTTACTACTGAAGACTTGTGCATCTCATGACCTCATCACCAACACTGTCTTCCATTTACCTAAATGCAATAAAACTTCATGGATGCACCCTTGCAGTAAACATTGGCATTTAATAGATTATGTGAGTGTAAGACGAGAGAGATAGGACGTGAGACCAATGAAGGCAAGGTGTGGTGCAGAGTGTGTGAGTGATCATAGACTTATCCTCTCCAAGCTTAGTATTTGCATTCAATAAAACATGCTGTGACTACCAGAAGAATTAGTATCACCAGATTAGAACTCTTTGCTGAGTTGGAACCGTTTGTTGCTAACTTGGAGGGAGAGTTAAACCAGCTGAGATATACAAGGTGGTGGGTCCATTGCTCATATAAAAGCTGACTGAAATTGTCCTGGTTACATGGCAAGAGATATTATCCCTCAAGGGTGTCTCCATTGTCCATTTCTATAAAGGTAAATGAAATAGTTTGTCCTGTGACAATCACAAGGGGATCTCTCTCTTAGGCAGTGCTGGCAAAAATCTAGCTAGAGTCCGCCTCGGTAGGCTGATCTTCCACCATGAAGATAGTCATCAACCTGATAGTGAATTTGGCTTCAGAAAGGGCTGAGGAACAGTCAATATGATGTTTGCTGCCTGACAACTCCAGGAGAAATTCCAGGAGCAGAGCAGAGGTCTGTACACAACTTTGGAAAGCTGATCAAGGTCTTTGATTCTGTCAGTCATGAGAGCTTATGGAAAATTATATCAAAATTTAGTTCCCCAGTGAAGTTTATCAACATTGTATGTCAATTCCCTGATGGCATGTATGCCTGGGTTCTGGATAACAGACAATGCTCTTGTGCTTTCCCAGTCACCAGTGGAGTGAAACAAGACTGTGTGCTTGCTCTCATGCTTTTTAGCATGATGTTTTCAGCCATGTTGTCAATTTTTTTCAATGAGGATGAACATGGCATTGAGGTCAGTTACTCAACTGATGATAAATTCTTTAACTTCAAACCAAGACCAAAGTGGAGGGAATGTTGGCACATGATTTTCTATTTGCAGATGATTGTGCACTCAATGCAGCCTCTGAAGCCGAGATACAATAAAGTGATAATTTTGGCCTAAAAATTAACACGAAGAAAACATAGTTGCTCCATCAACATCCATATGTGGAACCATTGATTACAGCAAGTGGAGAAGTTTTGAATGCTGTGGATAAGATCACTTACCTTGGTAATGTACTTTTCAGGGATGTACAAATTAATAATGAGATTGAAGCACACATTGCCAGAGCTAGTTGTGGGAGGCTCCAAAGGAAAGTATGGGAGAGATTGACTCCAAACTGAAGATCTACAGAAGCATTGTACTGACCTCATTGCTGTATGCCTATGAAACCTGAACAGTATATCAATGCCATGCCAGGAAATTGTATCACTTCCCTTTGAATTGTCTTATGTAGATTATAAAGATCACCTAGCAGGATAAGATACCAGACACTGAGGTCCTGTCTTGAACTATAAACTACCAAGCATTCAAACTGCTTCAGAGAGTACAACTTCAGTGGGCTAGCCACACTGTTCAAATTCAAAACATATGCTTGCAAAAAAGACTATTTCATAAAGAACTTGCACAGAGTAAGCATTCACATCCTTGAAGTGATACAAGGACACTTTCAAGGTCTCTCATGAACTTTGGAATTGATGGTGTTATATGGGAGACATTCTCACAGGTAGAGCATGGTGTTCCCACATCAGAGAAGGTACTGTGCTCTATGAGACAAGCAGTATTGAAACAGCTCAAGAGAAATGCAAGATACTCAGATTTAGAGAATCCACCCCAAATGTTCACATGGAGTATTTGTGCTTGACCTGCAGCAGAGCATTTTGAGCTCATCTTGGTCTGATCAGCCACAGTCAGACACATTGAAACTTGACTCTAGCATAGTAATGTCATGTTGGTCCTCTTAGAGAAGGAAGAACTTCAGCCAACCAACTATATACATACATACACACATGCATACATGTATGCACACATAAAATATATGTATATATACATACGCACATGTGTATATGTGTGGATACTTATGTGTATGTGCATCTAGGTGGCTCAGTGGATAGTGCACTCACTGTGTCTGGTGTCAGGAAGACTCATCTTCAGTAATTCAGAACTGACATCAGACACTAACTATTTGTGTGACCCTGGGCAAGATACTGGATTCTGTTTGCCTCAATGTCCTCGTCTGTAAGATGAGTAGGAGAAGGAAATGGTAAAACACTCCAGTATCTTTGCCAAGAATACCCCAAATGATGTAAGGAAGAGTCAGACATAACTGATACAACTCAACAACACACACACGTTTGTGTATATTTGAATTGAGATCAATATGTCTGTCAGATCTCAGTTCAAAGCCTGCCTCAATCACTTATTAGCTTTGTTACCCAGGGCAAATCACTTAAAATCTCTGAACTCTCAAATCAACATTTCCTCACTTGTAAAATGAGACTATTAAAAACAACTTCTTCAAAGGGTTGTTGAGATCATCAAGTGAAAAAATGTAAAACGTTTTACAAACTTTAAAGGAATCTATAAATGTTAGCCATAATTTTTCTCTCCTGTATTGGTCATTGTAAACACTTTGAGGGAAGATCTATTTGTATATTATTTATTTTATACTGTATCAATTAATGCACACATACATATTTATACATGTGTGTATATTTATTGATATTTGAAAATCTGAACTATGTAAGTATGAACCACGTACACATATATAAGCCACTATATATATATATATTTACTTTATATATGTATATATAATGTACTACATTGTCATGTGATTTGCTCTAGTGTAGATACATGTGCTATATATGTATATATGCATGTATATATGTGTATAATTCATGGTGATATGCTAGTGAACTGAGTGTTATGGTTACATGTTTTCTATGTCACAGTTTATATGTGTGCATACATACACATATACACACACATACATGTACACATACATACATATATGCATACACATACGTGTACACACACATATATAATCTTTTTATATATATAAAGATTATATATATATATATATATATATATATATATATATATATATATGATCTTTTTGGAGGGTAGGGCAATTGGGGTTAAGTGACTTGCCCAAGGTCACATGGCTAATAAGTATTATGTTACGCATCTGAGGCTAGATTTGAACTCAGGTCCTCCTGACTCCAGGTCTGGTACTCTATTCACTGCTCCACCTAGCCACCCCAACATATATATTTTTCACATGGAAACTATTCTCTTTAATAATTTAGAGTAGGGAGGTCTTTTGCATTCTTTATTAACCTGAAGGGATTGGATAATATATTTCTTTTTTTTTTTTTTGGAGGGAGGAGGGCAGGGCAGTTGGAGTTAAGTGACTTGCCCAAGATCACATGGCTAGTGTTAAGTGTCTGAGGTCAAATTTGAACTCAGGTCTTCCTAACTCCAGGGCTGGTGCTCTATTCACTGCTCCACCTAGCCTCCCCGATAATATATTTTAATATTATGTTTTGTGAATTTTTGGAGAGAGAGGGCACAGGTTACAATTTTATTGCTTCAGTGATTTGATGTGGACACAGTCTGGAACTCACCTCCTGTCTATTTTTGGTGATACCTCCAAAACAAGTGCCATGTTATAATTACATAGATTTTCAGAGGAAGGAGAAATTGTTTTCAAATTGAGTGAACAGAAAGCATTTTGTGGTTGGTTAAGGATGAGGATTAGAAGGTCATTACGCTAGGTTTTGAAAGACAAATATAATTTGTAACAGTGAAATTGGAAGATGAGGAATTTTACCATAACTTATCATATCCTGTCTTTCTGTTTTTGCACAACCCTTCATCCAAGATAATAATGAGTTTCTTTCTCAACTCTGCTTATCAGAATGCTTATCTTCCTTCAAATTTTCAATATCTCCAAGGACCTTTTCTTGATACCTATTGGTGTTTTCTCCCTCCTCATGTTACCTGTTTATCTCTTTTATTTGTTATCCTTCACTAGCAAAATGTAAACTTTTTGAAAATATGAACTGTATAGTTGGCTTTTTTTTTGTCTTTTTACCCTCTATGTTTAAAACACTATCTTAAACACAGTAGGCACTTAATAAACGTTTGCTGAATTGAATTGAGTTCTAGGGAACAGAATGAACAAACCCATGGAAGAAAGAAAAGATAGGTCATAGGAGAATGAAAGTAATCTAGCTTCATAGTAACGTAGGATTCACATAGAAGAGTTGAGATTAAAAAGCTAGATAGGAAAAAAAAATATGATTGCCCTTGATTGGTAGGTTAAGGAGTTTGGGCTTATTTTTTTTTTTAATTCTAAATAGTATTTTATTTTTTTTCCAAAATAACATATCAAGAAAATCTTAAGCATTCATTTTTACAAGATGTTGAGTTTCAAATTTTTCTCCTCCCCTTTCTCCCCTCCATTCTTCCAAAAATAGTAGAGTTTGATATAGTTTATACGTATGCTCTGATGTAAATCATATTTCCATATTCATCACATTTATGGAAGAAGAAACAGATCAGAAGAAGAAAAAAACACGAGAAAGTAAAAAGAAAGTGCAAAAAATGTACTTTAATCTACATGCAGAGTCCATCAGTTCTTCATTTGGATCTAGATAGCATTTTCCTTCATGAGTCCTTTATACTTCTCCTGGATATTAGTGTTGCTGAGAAAATCTGCATCATTCATAGTTGATCATCACATGATGTTTTTCTGGTTCTGTTCATTTCACTTTGCATCAATTTGTTCAAGCCTTAAAGGATCTACTGAAATTTTAGTGTTCATCATTTCTTGTTGCACAATAGTATTCTGTTCTATTCATAATACACAGCTTGTTCAGTCATTTCCCAACTGATGGGCGGACTCTCAGTTTCCAATATTTTGCCACCACAAATAGGGCTTCTAGAAATATTTTTGTACATGTATGTAGGTCTTTTTCCCTTTTTTAAGATCTCTTTGGGATACAGATTGAGTAGAGGTATTGCTGCATCAAATGTATACAGAGTTTGGTTTTCCCTTTGGCATAGATCCAGATTGCTCTCCAGAGCAGTAGGGACAGTTCCCAACTCCACCAACAATGCATTAGTGTCCCAAGTTCCCCACATCCTCTCCAACATTTATAATTTTTCTTGTTTGTCCTGTTATCCAATCTGAGAGGTGTGAGGTAGTATTTCAAAGTTGTTTTAATTTGCATTTCTCTTATCAAAAGTGATTTAGAGCACTTCTTCACATGCCTACAAATATCTTTGATTTCTTCATTTGAAAACTACCTGTTCATATCCTTTGACCATTTATCAGTTGGGGAGTGGCCTGTATTCTCATGAATCTGATTTGGTTCTGCATATATACAAATCATGAGGTCTTATAAGAAACACTTGTTGTAAAGATTGTTTCCCAACTTCTTGCTTTCCTTAAAATTTTATTTCATTGGTTTTGTTTGTATAAAAGCTTTCCAATTTAATATAATTAAAATTATCTGTTTGAAGGGCGGCTAGGTGGCACAGTGAAGAGAGTACCAGCCCTGGAGTCAGGAGGACCTGAGTTCAAATTTGGCCTCAGACACTTAACACTAACTGTGTGACCTTGGGCAAGTCATTTAACCCCAAATGCCCTCCTTTTCCCCCTCCCAAAAAGCCAAACATATATGTATGTGTATATGTATGTGTGTGTGTGTGTGTATATAGATATATGTGTGTGTGTGTGCATGTGTGTGTGTGTGTATGTGTGTGTATATGCATATAGATGTATATACATACACACACATATATAGTAATGTTCTCTATCTCTTGTTTGGTTATGACTTCTTCCACTCTCCATAGATCTGACAGGTAGACTATTCATTGCTTTTTAATTTTGCTTCATTGTCTTTGGTACCTTTTAGCAAGATGTAGTTTCCTTTCTTATCTGTTTTTATTAGCTCTATTTTTAGCTTTTACTCTAATTATGATCAGGATTGCTACCTTCGCTTTTTTTTTCTTCTTCTATTATACTAAAGCATAATAGATTCTGCTCCAGCCCCTAACCTTTACTCTGTGTGTCTCTCTCCTTCAAGTGTGCTTTTTTTTTTGAAGCTATATATTTTAGGATTCTGGTTTTTGATCTACTTTGCTATCTGTTTCTGTTTTATGGAAAAGTTTATCCCATTTACATTCACGATTATGTTTACTCCTCTTGTTTATCCTACTCTTCCTACTGTTCATCATCTGTCTCCTTTTACCCTTTCTCACCTCACCAATGTTTTATTTCTATCTATCACCTCCCCAATCTGCCTTCCCTTTTGTCAGTCTTCACTCCCACCCCTTACTTAATCTCCTCACCTCCTATTTCCTTGTCAGGTAAGATATATGTCTATATTCAATTGATTATGCATATTATTCCCTTTTTAAGCCAATACTGATGAAAAAAGATTCAGTGGCCTTCACCCCCACCCCATCTTCCTCTCCACAGTAAATGGTCTTTCTCACTTTTTTGTGTGAGATAATTTAACCCATTCTACTCTCCCTTCCTTCTGCACCATTGTACTTCTTTGTCATCTCAATTCTTTTTTTCGTGATTCCCTCAAACTTACCTTATACCTAAATCCCCTCTATGTATATTCCTTCTCTCTGTACTGATAATGATATAGTTTTTAAGAATTACAAGAATCATCTTCCTGTGGTAGGGATGTAAAGAGTTTAGCTTTATTGAATCCTTTGTGTTTTCTTTGCCATTTTACCTGTTTATGCTTCTCTTGGGCCTTGATATTGGAGATTAAAATTTTGGTTTAATTCTGGTGTTCTCATGAAGACTTGAAATCCTTCTATTTGATTGCGGGACCATTTTTCCCTCAATTTATTATGCTTACTTTTGCCAGGTAAGTGATTCCTAGTTGTAGTCTCAGCTCCTTTGCCATCTGGAATATCATGTTCCATGACCTCTGAACATTTAAGTTGCAGCTGCCAAGTCCTGTGTGATCCTGATTGTGATTCCCCGATATTTGAATCATTTCTTTCTGTCCACTTGTACTATTTTTTTCCTTTACCTGATAGTTCTGAAATTTGGCTGTAATGTTCTTTTGGGTTCTTGTTTTAGGATCTCTTTCCTGAGGTGATCAGTGGATTCTTCCCATGTCTATTCTGTTCTCTGGGCAGTTTTCCTTGATAATTTCTTCAAAGATGCTGTCCAGATCCTTCTTTCCATTATGGCTTTCAGGTAATCCAAAGATTCTGGTATTATCTCTCCTGAATCTATTTTCCAGGTCAGTTGCTTTTTTCCATGAATTATTTTAAATTTTCTGCCTTCTTCATTCTTTTGAATTTGTTTGATTGATTTATGATGTCTCAGAGAGTCACTACTTTCTGCTTGCCCAAACCTAACTTTTAAGGTGTTGCTTTCCTTAATTAACTCTTGTACTTTCTTTCCCATTTGGTAAATTGAACTTTTCAAGGAATTATCTTCTTTAGTGCGTTTTTGTATCCCTTTTTCCAGTTCTACTTTTAAAGAAGTTTTTCCAAATTGTTGAGTTTTTTTTTTCATAATTATCTTGCATCACTCTCATTTATTTTTCCCAATTTGTCTTCTACTTCTCTTATATGATTTTAAGCTCTCTCTCTCTCTCTCTCTCTCTCTCTCTCTCTCTCTCTCTCTCTCCACTCTCTTTCTCTCTCTCTCTCCCTCCCCCACCCCCGTCTTAACTCTTTCATGAGATCTTTCTGGGCTTAAGACCACTTCCCTTTTTTTCTTTGGGGTTTTGACCATAGGTGTTTTGACATTGTTGTCCACTTCTGAGTTTGTGTCTTGGTCTTCTTTCTTGCCATAATAACTTTCCATGATCAAATTATTATGTTTTGCTCTTTTTTTTTTTTTATTTTGGTGTGTGTGGGGCTTTTTTTTCTTTCTTTTAAATTGAATCTCTGCTCCCAGGGTAGAAGGAGCTATATCTTAGGCTTCTTGTGCCAGTGACTGCAGACCCTGCCTCTTTTGTTTTTGGAGGGGGGAAGGTAGGGCAATTGGGGTTGAGTGACCTGCTCAAGGTCACACGGCTAGTTTTTGTGTTAAGTGTCTGAGGCCATATTTGAACTCAGGTCCTCCTGACTCCAGGGTCGGTGTTGTATTCACTGTGCCACCTAGCTACTCCAAGACCCTGGATCTTTACCTGAAACTGCACTGATGTTGCCTTGAGCCCCATGGGGGACCCTGGTGTCTGCTGATGCATTGAAGGGGCATGGAGGGCAGAGACTAGCCCTGCTTGAGGCTGTAGGTATCTAGCAACTTACCTGGTTCTGAGCTGAGGTCCTAGTGGTGTGTCTGGTGTGTGCTAAGGCCAGGTGGAGTTTTCTTGCATTTCCTCAGAGCTGTTCTGAAGCATTTGGTGGTTCTCAGAGCTGGAGTCTGCTGGTTCCCCTGGTTATGCTAAGGCATGTGGAGGGTCCTGGAGTTACTGTTTGCCTCCTCCACCCCACTGGGGCTCAGAATCTCACACTGGTTTGCTGAGGTGGTGTTTGCCAGGACATTTCCTGTTCTGGAATCTATTCCCCGTTTATCTGGGTGAGATGAACCTTTCTTACCTAACCCCCAAGTCTCCTGGGATAAAAGACATTCTCCACCCTGTCTCTCTGCTGGATCCACTCTTCTGGGGTAGAGTAAATCTTATAGTAACCTCCATAGAAAATTTTGTGAGAGCTATGGCAATTTATTGTTTACTCTACCATCTTGACTTCCAGAAATGTTTGGGATTTGGGGATTAATGTGGAAGGCATTGTTAGGCAACTGGAAATTTTTGTGACCCCACTTGGGGTGTGCTTGTCAGAGATACTGGAATGGTTTACCATTTCATTTTCCAGCTCATTTTATAGATGAGCAACTGAGGCCAGCACAGTTAAGTGACTTATCTAGGGTCACACAGTTAGTAAGTTACTGAAGCCAGATTTGAACTTAGTTCTTCCTGACTCCATGGACAACATTTTATCCACTGTGCCACCTAACTGCTCCTATATCTTCTACATACAATAATAATATTGCTCAAGCATAGTTTAGTTGATTCATAACTTTGTTCAAAATTTTCTATTATTTAAAAGGGAAAAAAGAAGAGCTTCAATATGAAAACTGATAAAAAGATATTTAAAAACCCATAAGGGTATCCTCACATTTGTCAAAAGAGTTATAGATAAAAGAAGATGGAAAGGAGAATGAGAAGAGGAACTACTAGTGAACACTTGGAACCAATTATCAGACAAAAAAATTCCCCAAAAGGAGATATTTGGACTTTCTGAAGAAGAAGAATTTATTTATCCTCAAAGAAAGGATGACATATCCTCAAATGTTCACAGTTGAGAGATTAGTACTTATAGTCTAAGGAGTACAACCAAAATTGCCAAGAGCATAAATATCACACCATATGAAGATTAGGTGAAAGTAATGAGGAGGATTAGTCTAGTAAAGAAAAGATTTAGAGAGGTATAATAGCAGTCTTCAGTTATCTGAAATTCTATCACAAGGAAAATGGAATGAATTTGTTTTTTCTTGTCTTGAGAGGACAGAACTAGCAGCAATGGTAAGAGGTAAGAAGAAACAATAGTGGAGAAATAAACTCAACTTACCTCAAACTGTTGAAAAGAGAAATGGGCTGCATTAAAGGATTATGGGTGGTAATATTAGGTTATAATGGGTACGGAGGTCCCTATCTCTTTACCTAATGACAAAAGAGATCTACATGTATCCAACCCATGTTCCCAAGGTTTATCAAAACACATGAAAACTTCTGGTGATTCACAAAAGCACGAATGATGATAATGTCACAAAAATACAAAAAAAAAAATGTTGGTAGACAATATGACATTTTGGTTAATAAATTGATAACCTTAAGGGAATATTTTTTTTTAACTTATCATTTCAATGTATCCAGTAGCATGACTTCAGAAGAAATAAGGGGAGAGAGAGAATGAGAGAGACAGAAAGAGAGAGAGAGAGATTGACTTATTCGTAGCTTTCTATGACTTCTTTGCATCTTATGCATTGACTACTGCATGTGGAGAGGAAGACTGCCATCCCCAATGCCTATAAATGGCATTGAGTGTCCATGGAGGATCTGGGGATCCTATTATTCACTCTTTAAGAAATTTATACGTAAGCCAGGTCTCAGCTTTATCCATGAGATTGTCTCCAAAATAAACCTATGGGTTGAGAGAAAAGCCAATAAGAGATATTGATCTTGTGGAGTCAGGTCTCCAGGATCAGATCTTCATGATCCAGTCCCTATGAGCCTTTGCAGAAAAGATCATGATGGGGAGGTGGTTTAAGCACTTGATTTGCCTTAGTTTTATTCAGCATATTTTCCATTTGAGGAAATGGGAAAACTTGCCGCAATCAGAGAGAATCTGAAATGAATTAAGAAGGGCTTTCGATGAAAATGTACCTGGGGGAGTCAGAAGAGAGAGCAGAAAAGAGAAGATTTTAAAGAACAGATGTTATCTTAGCCTAATTGGGAGCAATCTGGCTGAGGGGAACAGAACCATAGCCATTGGTTGAAAGATAAAACATTTTTCATGTTTACTATCTATGTGACTTTGGACTTCAGTTCCTTCATATGTAAAATGAAAGATTTGACTAAATGCCCTCTGAGGGCCTTTCAGACTCTAGGTTTATGATCTCAAGATTCTATAAAATGCCAAATTGCTGAGAGAGCTGATTGAGGAAAGTAGGAATCCTACCTTAGTGGGGTAAGTTTATGACCAATGGATATTTTAGATGGAAGTGGAAAGAAGAGAAAACAACACTGAAGACAGCTCCTTAACCAAAAACTATAGGCAGCTAAATTGCTCAGTAGGTAGAGCACTGAGCCTAGAGCTTGGGAGAACAGAGTTCAAATTTGACTTCAGACACTCACTAGCTGTGTGACCCTAGGCTAGTCACTTTTTCCTTTTTGCCTTAATTCACTGAAGAAGGAAAAATAGTAAACCACTCCAGTATCTTTGCCAAGAAAACCCCATGGACAATATGGCCCATGGAGTCATGAAGTGCTGGACACAACTGAACAATTTAACAACAGAGTTGACTGTGGATGCGAGTCTAAAAGTACTGCATCTGGGGGAAAATATGATAGTCATATCACGCTCCAGTAGATGTGGGAAGTGAATACAATATCTGGTTTAGTAGATTTGTGTCCCTTCTGACAAAGGAGAGGCTAGGCAGCCATAGCACTTTAGATGGATGATCTTAGAGAGAAGCTAGGATGGCAGAGTAAGCAAGAAATCACTGTAACTCTTGCATATTCATCTCCACCCACAAAATAGTGCCCCGGAACCAATTCTGAAATAGTGGAACCAGCAGAAATATGGGGTGGAGAGGTCTTTTAGCAAGGGAGAGTTGGAGGATTGGCAAGAAAGGACCATCTTACTCTGATAAAAGGGAAACACCTTCCAGGACAGGAAGTATCCCAGCAAGCTTCACCTTGATAATCTCTTGTGAGATCTTGAGCCCCAGTATGGTGGAGCAGGCAAACACCAACACCGTGATCTCCCACTTGCTTTAGCATAGCCAGGGGAACTATCGGACTTCCAGTTCCAAGAATCACCATGTGCTACTGTACAGCCCAGACTGACAGACATCCTTCAGTGGCCAGACCCTAACACACTTAGCATTGCCTGTGGCAGGAGTCCTGTGGCAGCTGGACCTCCACATGATTCACAGTGACCCCAGGCTAGCACATCTCAATGCATATCGATGCACTTTGTTTTTTCACTTACTGTATTCTTTCTCATGTTTTTCCTCCTTTTAATCCTTTTCTTCTTCCATAACTATGATGAATATGGAAATATGTTTTATATAACAGCATATGCATAAACTGTGTCAAACTATGTACTTTTTTCAGAAGAGAGGAGGGGAGGGAGGAAGGGAGAACAAATTGAAACTCAACATTTTATAAAAATGAATCCTAAATTTTTTTATTAATACGTAATTGTGGGAAAAGATAAAATGCTTTTTTTAAAATTTTATTATAGTTTGCATCATTCATTTCCACAAGATTTTGAGTTACATATTTTCTCCCCCTCTTCCCCCC
>CM053585.1:354622537-354642613 GCA_028646515.1 Pseudochirops corinnae
CTATTTTCTTTTTGTCTCCCCAATTTGAATGTGAATCCAGGAGAATAAAGAACATTTACATTTTGCAGATTAACCCCAGCATTGAACACAGTGTTTGATATGTAAATGTTTCAAGAAAATGATTTTGGAAGTATTGATTTTTTTAATCTTTGCTGGAGTAGTTGTTTTCTAGCTTCTCTGCTTCTGCCTCTCATCATTCTATCATTTTAGGCAGACACCATGGTATCCTCTTATAAAGCTAATATATTATTAACTAATTTTCTTTAAAGCAACATCATCAGCTCTACATGCTCATCTTGTGTTTGACGGTACATTCAAAGTCTTCAAATGAGATCCTATTTCTATGTTCTTATATATTACTCTAAAATGTCAGGACTTCCTTCCATGAAAAAAAAAAAGTATGAATAAAAACAAATACATCAAAGATAGTTCTGTTGTTTTCAACAAAAGTGAATGCATCTACTAAGATGAGGTTCAAACAAAATGCAAAGCAATATGGATAGTTTATTTCACTTTTCTTATTTTACTTTTCATTTCAATTCCCACAGACCATCTAACTCATAGTAAATGCTTGTTCAAAATACAGACATGACTGATGACCAGGTAATTTAAAAAATTATATGAATATCTTTTAACTTAGCATCAATATTAATGGCATCTGAAAAGGAAAAAAAAAATCAACTGGATGATGTTTTTCATTCTCAAACACTGTCCCTAAATGTGCATTTGTCCCTGGCATCCAGTAAGTGGTGCTGTTGGTAATGTTCAAGATTATTTTTCTATTAGGTACAAATGCATTCCTTTATGGGACAATTTTATGCAAGGATATGACTGGAAAATTCTGGATATGATTACTCAGAGAGCATTTCAAAGGGGTTGTTCCTTAAAATATTGGAAAACGTTGACCAGATTTAGATTTCTCAAAGTTGTCGGGTTTTTCATTATGACAACTGAATACCTTCCCTCCTTTCAGTGAAGACAACAATCATCTAATGCATCCTCCTTTAGTTATGGAAGTGTTCTTATCTGGACACATAATCCTCCTTACCTTCAATTTGACTATCTTTCCTTAGATTTCCTTTCATTAGTACTTGACCATGAAGAACGATTCAACACATTAGGTTTTGAAACCATAGTTTTGAAACACTCAATATCTCTATGTCAGTATGATTTTTGTTCATTCCATCACTATAGAAGAAATGTCAGTAAAGATATGATGTGATGTACTTCACTGGATTATACTGTAACCACCTTACTTTTTATACCATAAAGACTCAGTTTATAGGCAATATATTTAATCTAAGCAAGATATCTGGATAATTGACACATTTTCTAATCTATTGTAATAAATGGGTATTTTGTCAAATGAAATGAGTCACGTCTTTAAATAGGAATTATATCAATTGGAAATTAGAGACAAAAACATGTTTCCATTGGTCGTTTATTCATTGTGCTTGCTTGAACTAGTAGTGATATTATCTTCATCTTCTGTTCCAATAAATGGCAGTCAACTCAGTAGAATTGAGGAGAAACACAGAGTGGTTTTATTAGCTAAAGGAATTTGATTGTCCTCTGTATTTTAGGCAATTAGTCTAAGAATCTGTGGAATTTGCATTATTTTCAACAAATTCATTATAATTTCATTTTTCTGCTTCAATTAAAGGGAAAATATCCTACAATTTAATAAAAAACAAAGTTATAGGCTTATTATATTATTTATTTAAAGTACATGCATCGAAAGTTATAACCACTACACCAGGAGTGGGGAACCTGTACCTCTGAGGTCACAGGTGCCCTTCTTGGGCCTTGGTTGTGGCCTTTTGACTGAGTACAACATTTACATAACAAATTTTTTTATTAAGGAGATTTGATCTGTGAAATTTGGATTCAATCAAAGGGCACGCACTTGAGGACCCAGAGGGCCACATGTGGCCTTGAGGCTGCAGGTTCCCCACCCCTGTACTACACTATGAAGGCACACCAGTGCTGTAGCTATTTAAATTAGTCTAAGATATTTCTATTATAATAGCAATTGAAGTAAAAATAAATGACCAATTGTATTGCAGAACCACAGTAATAGAGATGAATGCTGAAAGTGAGTATCAGGAGAAATTAGATAACCAATTGTAGGTTATGTTATAATTGGAATTCTACTGGTACATTGGTTGTTCTAAATGGCAACTGAAGACCCTTCTAATGCTCAAATTCTGTTTCTCTGATCTGTGCATTACTATAGCTCTATTATGCAAATTGACATTTTTTACATGATGCAATAATCCATATTTTAAAACTTAAAGATAATATCAGACAATTAAATTACAAAGTAAGTTGTTATTGTTGTTTTGGGATATTAGTCTGTACCAAGACACACTATTTATTCTTACCCTTACTATAAGACAATTGATCCCTACTCACCAGTTTGAACCACAGACAATACAGCTCAAACACAAGGCTCAGCTTCAAAGCCTTCTCCACTGAGTAGAATCTTTCAGTATGTTTTTTACTAGTATATCCTTCTAGAATCTAGGGGTTTCAAACGTGGGAGATATTAATAATAGTAATGTTATTGATATAGAAAAGTGAATCAGGAAGACTATTTGATTCAAGGGGAAAAAAGTAGGCATGCTTTTCCACATATTCTGTTTGAAATACTAGGAGAACACCTAGTTAGAGAAATCAGTAATTTGGAGACAATACAATAGCAAACCTGATGAGAAATATGTATTTGCAAGACATCAGTGAGAGAGATAAGAGTTGAAACTGTGGGAATGAGTTACATTTCCAAGGCAAAGAAGGTAGGATTAGAAGAAAAAAGTCAGGAGAAAACCTTAAATAATATCAATATTAAGGAGTCAAGAAGAGATTAAGAACATGAAGCAAAAGACAGTATTGAAGTGATTCCAGGTAGGAGTAGGATCAATAAAATGTGCCATGTCTAAAACCAATGGAGGGAAAAAAAGGTGTTTTAAAGTAAAGGATTGTCAAAGGTGGCAAATGATATGTACCTGGAATGGAATAGGACACAGCAACATCATCATCATCATCATCAATCATCAAGAATAAATGGGAAATTTTCTGATGAAGAAGAAAAAATATTGACTGTAGAAATCTTTATAGAAGTTTATTTTTGAAGTTACTGAAGTTTCTTCAAGGAAAGAAGAAACAGAAGGCATCTAGATAGAGTAAAATAGATAAAGGTTGACTTTTTGTGAGTAGGTAGTGCAAAATATGTTTTTAGGTAGATGGTAAATGAGCAGTAAAGAGGGAGAGATCAAAGATGAAGAAGAACAGATCCCATAGGGAATGATAAGGGATGAGATAAAGGAAACCTTAGAAGTATTAAGATTATATATGAGTAGGCAAACCTAGACCTCTGTGATTGAAAGGAAGGGGGTAACATGAGTTATAATGTTTCTAAGTCGTGAGAAGTTGGAGAAAGGGATTGCTAGGATAGTATTTCTCTTCTCAGTGCAGCAGGAGCACAAAAGAAATATGCAAAAAATATGAGAATCTGAGATCATCTGGGAAATTGAGGGGAGAGTGAAATTCTCAGAATGTTCACTAGAGAGAATAAGTAGGGAGTTCTAAAAAATGCTTTAAGAAGATTCCCAGCAACTTCCTGCAGGGCTTTGCAATAGCATACAATAATAAGGTGTCTGTTTCTGCTTTTTATATTTCCTGGCTCATTTTTTCTGCAGATATTACTATTTTTGTCTTGTAATCTTTCCCTTCTCCAATCTATCCTTTACACATCTGCCAAACTGATTATTGCCAAGGCATAAGTCTGACCTTGTCATTCCCCTACTCCATAAATTCTAGTGATTTGTTTTTAACTCAAGCATCAAATACACATCTAGATCTGGCAAGGTGATGAAGAGCAGAAAGAACATTGACTTCAGACTCAGAACACCAGAGGACCTGGTTTCAAATCCTACCTCTACCACTTGCTACCTTCCCTTTTTCATCTGTAAAAGGAAGGAGTTAGATTATCCTCTAAAGTCCCTTTTGGCTCTAATCTCTGATTATATGACATTTCAAGTCCTTCATGGTTTGTCTCCAAACTAGTTTTCTAGCCTCATTTTACACCAGTCTCTTTTGCAGTCCATCCCAGAGAGCCTTCCTGCTAGTCCTTACACTATCTTTTAACTTCATGGTTCTATACAGTCTGTACCTCAAGTCTCGAGTGTGGTTTTTGTTCACCTCAGTATGTTCAGTACCTAGTTTGCTTTAAAAGTCCTACATGAGGTTCTCTGATCCCCTACCTGCTGCAGTCCCTTCAAATTACTTTGAAATGCATTTTTGTATATGCTTTTCTCCTCTTAAAAATGTGAGCTCCTGTAGAAGGACTATGTCATTTTGTCTGTGCATCTCCAATAGTCAGCACAAAACAAAACTCATAGAAAACACTTAGTGTGGAGTGATGGATTGATTGTCAGCCACTAACTATGGCACGTGTGGGTGTCTAGGACTTTGTGTGCCTTTTGTTCTGATCTTTAAAAACAGCATTGGACTGGGTAAACATTAAGTCTTTTCTAGTTTGAGCCTTCCACAATTCTAACTTCAGGGAGGGAATGATATGGGAATAAAGGGGCCTCAATACATTGTTAGTACTGTAGGAAGAGTGCAACTTTTGAAGTTAAAAGCTTTGAATTATGCTTATGGGGCGACCTTCTCCACCTTGGGTAAATATCCCAATTTGCCATTAAGCTTTCTCACTTCTAATTTACTAGGAGGGAAGAGTGGAGGTTAATATCCCTTCAGTTTCTGAATGTACACTTTGGTGACTTTAATATAGTAACAAGAAAACTAATATGATAACAAGAAAACTCAATCGGAAGTCAGAAGTTCTGTGTTCTAATCCTAAATCTGCTACTTAATGATATCTGTGCCCTTAGAGTATTCCACATTTGGGCCTCAGTTTCCTTGGATATAAATTAAGGACCTACTAAATGGTTCCCAAGTTCTCTTCTGCCTCTAAATCCTATGACCTTGTGAGAGATTTATTTTTCTCCATCTGACTTTCAATTTCTCCTACACTCTACATGGGGTTGATTTGTAAAGTTCTGAAGTGGCATCTACATATGAGCATTAAACTGCAATCAGGATGAGAAGGGACGGAAGGAAATTGAGTTTTCTTTAGTTTTCTTGTTTTATTTAGACTTCCAATATCTTAAATAATATAGTCACCTATATATCACAAAGGAATCTAAGGTACCATACCATCTACCAAAAAAATCAAATAATTTACCAATGTACATTTGCATGCAGGAGTGAGAACGTATGCGATTGGGCTCATGTCTACATTTGGACAGAGAAAAAAATTGGTCCTGAAAATCAATGACAATTTCCTTCAGAAGTTTCTTTCTATTCTATTCAGAATACTTGTTTATTCTTGTTAGTTCACTGCCTACTTTCTTTAGAGAAGGAAAGATATCTATTTTATCTTATTTGAAAACACTTTTTTTAAAGGTTAATAATGAGTTTTAAAAAAAAAAATATTAGTTACAAGAGGCAACTATAATGTAATATAAAAAGAACTGAATTTTGTGTCCAAAGACTTGGATTTAAATTCCAGTGCCCCTCTGTGACATTCTATTTATTTTATTTTATTTTTAATTTATTGATTAAAACAAACATTTTCATAACAGTATAATAAAAAGAGATGAATGCACATGAAACTGCAAAACTATTATGTACATCTTGCTGTTTCTTTTAAATATATAATAAAGCTTTTGTGTAAATTTCTTTTTGTTTTCTTCTCTCCCCCTCACCAGCTCTAGTGATGGCTGCCATTAGACACAAGTATATGTCTACATATGTACATATATATGTGTATATAGGGTTATATATACATAAAATCATCCCATACATATTCTACGTATTTCTTTCTCTGGATACTGATAGTATCCTCCTTCATATGACCTTTGCAATTAATTTAGGTATTTGTAATAGTCAAAATTATTTGAGAATCAGTTTTCTGATCTGGAAAATCATAAAAATAATGGTGCTTTTGAGAAACATGCTTGTGGGGATCACAGGACTTCTAAGGCAGGGTCGGAGAGTTAGCCTGGATGAGCTTCCACTGTCTACTGCTTCCCTGGGGGCCCAGATGAAGATCCACGTGATACAACCCTTAATAAGGCAAACCCCTTCTCACTGAGAGAACTGCAAAACAGAGTGGGAGAGGAAGGTGTTTATTGTACTTCTTGCAGGAGAGCATGTGTAACGCTCACTAGAACACCCACACCAATGCAGAGGCAAGTGTGAGTATATCCAGTTCCACCATTCCTGTCAGATCTTAGGGTTGTTTCACCCTACATTCCCTTATGTAGATTATGAAGATTTTGTAGGTATGGTAGTGGTAGTGAAGACATTTGTAACCAGGGCATGACCCCTCAGACTTAAACCAGTTTTTCCAGTTTAACCTTTCTAGTCCACCTTGAGCCAGGATGGCCTTTGTTTTAGTAAAATAAGATATGTGAGCTTGCCCATAGCTATTGATCATCTTTCATGGGAGAAAAAAAGGATAACATAATTTCCCATAATTTCCCTTCTTATAGTGTTTCTACCTACCTCCTAGGTTGAAAACTAAATGGGATAATAATTAAGTAGAAGCTATCATTATGACCTAATTAATTCAATTTCCACTGACCACACCAAAAACAAGAACAAACCATGAGTATTTTGTGGAATTGTTCAGATTAGATTCAAATCACATGTTTCATCAGGTGGTTTTTATATGCATAAACAAGTAATCTTAGGTAACTTGCCTAAACTAGAGGGGCTTCAATTTTTTCACCTTTATGTAACTATGTCTCATGATCTCCAAAGCTCTGGAGTCTTCTATTGGGTCCTAACTTACTTAGTGGTCCCTCCCAAAAGTTACATTCTACCTCTTTGGTTTAATATTACCCCCATGTATGGAGATAAAGACCCCAAAGACCCTTACCCAAATAAACTCAGAGTTTTCTCCAGGTAGAAACAGAATCTCTTTATTCTAAAGACAAGTCTCGCGAGAGTTAGGTGTCACCCATTCCAGATAGGTCTGGTACAGGGAGGCACCCAACAAGAGTCAAGCAAGCAGTTATATACCCTTACACAAACAGTTCTAAGAAAAACCTCAAAAATTCTCAGGTCCCCTCTCTTCACCCCTCCCCTAATGCTGGATCATCAGCCCATTGGTGGGGTTGTATGACCTCACAGTTCTACACAAGAACCTGGAAGATCCCTTTCACCCAATATAAAGACACATGACTATGATTATCCATATGTAGCAAAAGGATTCCCCCAAATCAGGCGATTTACAGGAAGATGAAACTTAGGCCTAAAGAGATCTAGGGCTGAGCTTAAGTTTGGTGATTGTCTCCTTCATTTTATGAGAATGCTTTCACTTATCTCATTCACCGAAAATTATAAACTATTCTGTGATTTGTCATCTTCCCTCCCAAATAAATACAATGTAGGCTTGCCATCTAGGTAATACCATTCTCAACAGACATTCACCTTTCACTGTTCAAATAATCCATGGTAATAAAGATGAAGAAAGTATTCTTCTTCTGTTCTTCCAAGTCATGAACTTAATCTTTTATTACAGCACATTAAAGTGGTCACATGGACAATCTTCTCTTTCTCAGATCTGGGTTACACAGAAATTTTCTTTCTTTAAAAAGACAGACCTTTGGACTCTTGACCTTGGGATTACTCTTGAGACAGTCCCCAAAACTGACACTACCAAGAAATATACCTTTTTTGTCTAAAGAACTAGGTTCTTGTATTATCCTGCTTATGACATTTTCTGTTAACTAAGAAACAGTGGTTCATATTACTGTCCTTAAACTACTAACTCAAATTACACATATGTATATATGTATATGTACACACATATATGTGTTTATGTATACATGCATTGTGTGCATGTGTATATGCATGTGTATGCACACATGTATATACATAAACATACATACTTTGGTTCCCACATGATCCTCCCTAAAGGCAACTTTGGCATTTCTAGAAGAGGGGGAATGAAGATCTTTCCACTGCTGAGGATTCCCACTCCCCAATTGTACTCCAGAAAGGAAGTCTTAGGGAAAAGGAAAAGAAGAATTAGGAGTGTATTACCATATCTCCTTTATAGGAAAGTACAGAAGATCAGCTCCTTTGATGAGTCCATCTCCCTAAGAGTCGGCAGACGAGGGTTACATATAGGGGCATGAGAAGGTGGAAACATAGTTATGGAAATTCAATGAGACACTTATCTTCTGTCATTTTAAGAGGGTGTTAAAGGGCATGTCTACACCAGGGAGAGAAGTGTGGACAATTAAGTGCTTCAAAAAACCTGTTCACTTCTCCCTATATTCATCTAATGAAGGGATTGGAATGAAATTACCTTGAAGGTATTCCCCATCTCTAAATGCTATAATTATATGATAATGTGGGGCAGCATGAGAACATCTACATTTCTTTACATGGTTGCTGAAAACAAGCAATTTTATCAAAGCATCCATCTATTAGGTACTCTGGAGATTTAGCAATTCACAGCCAACTTCTCAGATAACATTTCTCCCTAAGATCAATTTCAGGTTTCTATAGTAGCACCTTCTGTTCAGTTGGCCTCCACTTTAGGCAGCAGGAGATTCAAAATAATGCCTAATTCTCAGCCCTATTCTACTTGTACATGTGATAACAATGGTGACTTTGAGCTCTGCTCCCCTGGAGCAGTAGTTTTCAAAGCTAGACTGAAATGAAAGTAAATTGTTTATTTTAAGAAAAAAAAATCCTTTGAACAATCCATTGAACATTTATAACAAGCAACATTTTCCTATAAACTACTATCTAAAGATTTCTCTGAAACCCTCATCTGTCATGAACTGGAAAACATGAGGACATTAGACAGAAAGCGAGCTTTGTGCACTGATACTGAAACCATTTGCAACATCAATTTCCAATAACGTTGATCATACAGTACACTGAAATACCACTTCCCTTCAGACAAGGATGCAAAATGGTGAAGTGCTTTGGCAAGGGTGTATGCTGCAGAAATCCTGGTTAGAGCCAACAACCCGAAAAATTAGGTTGATTTACTTCTGACTTTAGCTGCCTCCCTATCAGTTCTTGGCAGACGTTGTCTCTTTAAACAACAATGTTGCCATATGTTCAGTAATTCATCATTTGGCAGACTGATTCCTATTTGTGTAGCATCCATTTCAGTTTTTTTGTAAAGTGATCACCTGTGCTATGGACCCACATGCTTATGATTTATCAAGGAGAACTCTAATGCCATTATCAACTTTATCTAATGCCCCTAAATGTCTACACATAAAATCTCATATTTGCTAGGCCTTTGTCCAAGATAGAAACCATTTCTAGATTCCAATGTGATATGCTAACGTATTGGTCAAAAGTAAAATTATATATGAACTAAACAGGAAAGAGAGCAATCATTATGCACTTTTTTGCTTCGAGTAAAAGGCTTCTTTTGTAGGGAATATTTCAGAATGTGAAATTCTTTATCAAAAGTCCTATAATCAGTTTTGTTTTTATTATTTTTTTTTCCAGATCTGTGATTTCTTTCATCAATAAGAGGGAATTCCAGAGTAGAAGTATTCTTTACTAATGGAGATTTAAAATTAGCCTATAATTTATAGCTTTTGAGAGTTCCCTGAGGCACTGAGAGTTTAACTTGTCCATGGTCATATCGCTCTGCTAACTGTTGTAACAAAGATTTAAATACAAATTTTCCTGACTCCAAGGTCAGGCTGCTATCTATTGTGTTTGTAGTCTCTAAATTTTTTTTAATGGTGTACCTTATCAGAAAAAAAAAAATGAGTATTCAATCCCAATATGTATGGCTATAACACATACACATTATCCCAAAAGGCTTAGTTCAAATTTAAGCACTAGACAGCCTATACATATTCTAATGAACTAACATATCTCATCGATTACAAAATTAATACATAATCAAAAATGGAAAAGTTCGAGATAAATGTGAAAAAGTGATATTTGTATTTTTACATTTCACTTTTTAACAGCATATAATTTTATTACTAATAATTTAAAACTGAGAATGTTGGTGCATACTTTTAACCACTACTACCAATAAGGCTGAAACTGGGGGATCACTTAAGCTTAGGAGTTCTAAACTGTATTGTTGTTTGTGTGTCTTCACTAAACTTTCACTAAGGGAGACAGCAATATGGCCTCCCTTACAAACTCAGATTATAAATCGAGGAGATCAAAGCTCCTGAAATGATGAACAATGAGGTCTGATCAGATGAATAGCAGCTCTGTACCAGTCTAAGTGAGACAGAGATATTCATTCTCGAAATAATGTTAATATTAATAAAATAGTAATAGCAATTGAATATAATTTTTTGAACATTGGTTTAACAATTTACAATACAGTGATACAAAGATCAAATTTTAACTTCAGTTTATGACACTAGATTTTTATTAATGTTACAGATGAAATGTGAAATGTGAAGGATTTACAGGCTATATTCACCATGTATATTCACCACTATATTCACAAAACATTCAAAATAAAGAAGTGATAGATAAGTGAAAAGGTATTGTTTTAATCTCCAACTTATTATACTCAATTTTTCTTAATGCTTGAAGAAGAAAATGTGAAGATAAAAAATAAAATTAAAAATTTTCAGCTAGACAGATAAATGGGAAGTTAAACAGAATTCTTAGTTCCTAGAAGTACCACCTCCTCTAAAAGATTTTAGCAGATTGCTTGAGTATTTTATACTCTGCCTACTCATCCTACTCTCATCACTTTTAAATTATTTTTATGTGTTTCACATTTAGTTATCTGTGTATATAGTATGTCATTTTTCCAGTAGAATACAATCTTATTGAGGGAAGGCACAGTTTTGCTTTTGTCTTTTCATTCACAGCTAGCACACATTGTAGGTACCTAATAAATGCTTGTGGAATTGACTTATCTCTCTTTGTACATTATTATAAACAGATTTTACCTGTACTCCTATATTGATAAATTATTGTTTGTGAAGATAAAGGAATAATTGGTTCTATCCCGTTTTTATAAGACAGAACAGATAGCCTGAGCTTTATCATATGGCAATGCTGGGAAGGTGGCTGTGGGGATGTGAATAAAAAGATAGATGACATTGCTAGTTATAAAAGCATTTTCTCCCCCTACTCGCCCCCACCATGAAAGTCAGGCTAGAATGTTCCTTAAAAAATATTGAGGGGTGGTAGGTGGCATAGTAAATAGAGCACCGGTCCTGGAGTCAGGAGGACCTGAGTTCAAATATGGCCTCAGACACTTAACACTTACTAGCCATGTGACCTTGGGCAAGTCACTTAACCCCAACTGCCCTGCCTTCCCCCCTCCAAAAAGCAAATAAAAAAAATATATATATATATATATATATATATATATTGAAACCATCCTCTAGACCAGTAGTTCTCAACATGTGGGTTGCAACCCCTTTGGAAGTCAAATGACCCTGTCACAGGAGTCACCTAAGACCATCAGAAAACACATTTCCAATGGTTTTATGAACGGAGGCATTGCTCCTCTATCTGTCTCCAGGGGGGTCCGCCCACATGCAGATACGCCCACATACAAGTATTACAGGATTGCAGCATTAGGAAGGTTGAGAACCGCTGTTCTAGACTTCATTGGCTCATGGGACTAAAGTTATTGACATCAATTTCTGATGACTTGAGAACAAAAGAGCCATGAGGAACTCTAGACATCTCCTCTCTCATCTTTAGTGGAACATGGTCAGCTTAAGTAAGGGAGCTTAGCTGAGCTAAAATCAATTCAGTGTTCTCTAATTCCTGTCCTTGTTAAATATCCTTCTCCTGATATTGCTAAGTCAATCTCCTTTTGTTGACTGTTAAGTTAATTACTAGTTTCTCCTTTTCTAATATTGAAACTGAACTATTATATTGAACCTAAAACCAGGGGACCAGTCTGAGTCTGACTCAATCCAGAACTGAAGCCAAAGCATGGACTGACAAGCAGAGGAGAGGGATGGTTTAATCTTCTGCTTTATTAAGGGACTGGAGTAATAAGGGCTCTCTTACTTGAATCATCCTATGATAGTTTTTGAGTTTTTAAAGCAACTTGGCCTAGGAGATAGAGATTTGCCCTTGGAGTCAGAAAGATCTATGCCTCTAACATATACTGGCTATATGAGCCTTAGAAATTTACTTAACCTTTCAATGTCTCCAAGTAATAATACAAAACTCTAAGTTGGAGAAAAGTTGCTAGCCTGAATCTGTACAGTGAGTTTCCTTATCCTGGAGTTCCTTATACCAGTGGAAATGATGAGTTCTGGGTGCACCCTAAAAATGTTGGCATCTGAAATGATGAAGAATAGACATGAAGTTCCTATTGTCCTGAAATAAGTCACTCAGACAGTTTCCAAATTAAACAAAGGTATTTGCTGGGGTGATGTAACTGACTGGGCCTGCTCCCATGTAAGAGAGACAGAGCATAAGCTCTCCTAAGGGAGAAGAACAGCTCCTGCTTCTAGGAAGCAAAGGCAGTTAGACAGGTTAAACATATGGTTTAAATACATTTTTTTTTAATGGATTGGGGGAAAGGGGGCAAGAGAATGGGAAATGCCTGAGATATAAGGTAGCTGCCTTTATCATACAGATACACAAAGAGAATAGGCAAGGGGAGGAGAAGAGTCATTCTCGAATGGGCCTGCTTTGTGGAAAAAGCACCCAGGTAAGTCCTCATGGGGAGTACGGGGGTTCAATGCTTAGTATTTTTTGATCACTTATTTAATATCTCACTTCCTGCCTCCTGCTTACTTCATCTGACTCAAGCACTCCTTTGTACCTCATCAAAACCACAGGTCTAGTCTTTATCCTTAGCTTTGCTGTGACTCAGTGTTTGTCAAAGAGTGCTTATAAATCATCTTTATAAAGGCATTTGCAAGTACCATAGCTACTTCAGACTCTATTCTATTTTATAAACAAGGACAATGCTAGGATAAATGGTGAGGGAGGCATTAGTCTTTAGTGATTTCATATTACTTTCTTTGGATCTTCCAGCCACACCTGAATCTTATCCCTATTATACCCTGCCCCAAGGTAAAGATGTGGTGTCAGACAGCTTTATCTTAGTGTTATTTTAAGTCATTATGCTCCTTCTCCCTAAGGTATTTGCATCTAAAGCTTTGTTTATAATTAAAGAATGAAAGACTTTGTCCTCTGTTAAAGGAATATTAAACATTACTGGAACAAAATAATCCCCCCCCCCCCAGGACAGGGGGTCTTTCCAGGTACTCATAAAATTGTAATAGGTTTATCTGACTCTAGGTTTGTTTGGTAAAATACACAGTGTTAATGGAAGTCTGAAAACTTTTATGACAAGGTGTCATGATTCTAGGAGAAGACAAGATTATGATGGATAATAATTATTGAGCCTCTAGCAGGAATATGAAGCTGTGCTAGGCATTATGCAATGAAGACAAAATTCTTTTTTGTTTATTTGCTCTATGTGTGTGTGTGTGTGTGTGTGTGTGTGTGAGAGAGAGAGAGAGAGAGAGAGAGAGAGAGTTTTCATTTTGACATATATGAAAAAGAGAATAGTAGAAAATCTGACCAACACAACTCAAAAAAAAAAAAGGCAAAAGAAAATCTAACTTCAGCTCATTGCTGTAGGCCCAATGCCACAATGGGACCCGGAACCACTTAATCTGTAACGACTAATCATATTTACCATTTTGATCCAGTTATGCCAATGGGATTAGAAGAGAACTAGAATTATCTATGAGTTGTTTCAATGGCATTACCATATATGGGAACTAAACAGAACGATTAGGCCAAAAATTAAAATTTTGATAATTCTTTGGTATCCACTTCTCCACAAATGAAATTTTAAAATTATTTTCTCTATTGCCTGACAACCAAGAATTTCATTGTTGAATTAATATTCAATTTTATTATTAAAAACAATTTTCTTTGGAAATTTTACCAATATAGACCTTTCTATACAGTAGGTGGTCAATATGCCTTCATTAATAAAATTTTGAGTGAATGGATGAATAGGTGGTTAGAAGGATGGAAAGCAAGAAGTTTTATTTGAATAAAATCATTTATTATTGTCAATTTGTTAAGATTGATTTAAAGAAAGTAATTGATTTGCTTAATAAAATATAACGATAATAATTCATGACCTATTTTCTAACTTTCAAGTCTATGATTTTCAAGTCATAGTCCAAACTGGTTAATCTTTCTAAATGGAATGACACATTGAAAACTTCTGCTTTTCTAATGGCGTAGGGTATGAAATATGCTGGATGATCTGACCGTGTTAGTTCTTAGAAGTTTCTGTGATTGACTCTCACTCAGTGTTTGGAAGGAAATTGTGATGACTTTGTGACTGGACATAATTGTCACAGTGAGCACAGATCAAAGGAACAAAGATTTAGAGCTAAAAAGGACCCTATAGGTCATTAAGTATGATCCTCTCATTTTGGGGATGAAGAAATTGGTATAGGAAAACAAATGATTTTCCTAGGGTCATACATACAGTAAGAATCTGAGTTTTGAACACAGATCTTGATGCCAAGTCCAATTCTTTGCCCACTATACCACACTACCTATAGTATGTATCCCAGGATGCTTGTTACTTTTCCAATCAAATAAAATTCCTTTATCTTCATTTTATTCCCCTCCCATTCCAGTTAAACAAGTTTGACAGTCATTCCCTAACAAAAATATCTCTAAACAGACAGATGTAGTTAACATCACTTTTCCAGTAACTGAACAGCTTCTTCTACATTCTTATATGAATATTTTATAACGAAAGACAGAGGCTCTTATTCTATCATGGGAATGAAAAATGGCATTCAATGAGATCTCAAGAAAAGGAAGAGAATAAATGCAGCGGGGTGGGACTGAAGTAGGAGAAGAGAGGAGAAATGACAATGAGATGGGAGAGGCCATGAAGTCTATTTCTATTTGGCAAAAATAGCTCCCTATTGTTTCATAACTTTCTGGAACATTAATCATTCAACTCTGGAGTTTAAATTCTTCACAAAATAAAGTATTAGGAAACCAAAGTAAAGTACCCTTTTAATGTCTTTTCACATATGATCACAGCAAGTATCAATCAATCAACTCTTAGCAATAGTGTTGCTTCCCTACATTTTCTACAGTGTTTAATGTTCAGTAATTAAAATGTAGTCATCCACTCCAGGCAGAGCTCACTTATAACTTAACCTATGATACTGATGCATCAACTTTTAATTTTTTTAAAATTGTCTCTAGGATATGCCTCTGTGGTAACTGCACATTAATTTGAATAGATTTCTCCAGGTGTTTTTTTTGGTTTTATTTTTGTTTTTGTTTTAAGTATTCAGAGAACATCAAGTGTAAATGGTTAAAAATTCCCTTCTTTACGCCACATCATTCTCCCACATTCCAAACATTCAAATTAATTCCCTAAACTTGGTTTCATATCTTTTGTACATCTACAATTTACTTGCCCTGTCTGAGTCTTCCACTCATTTTAATTTATGTCTGTTTGAGGGAGTCGAATGTTCTTTTTAAAAATAACATCTAAACCTTTTTGTCACTCAAGTACCATTAAACCAGAAATTCTATAAATAGTTTGAGGGCAGAAAGAGAAGAGAAGCAGACTATCACAAACCCATAAAATGGTGGTGCCATTCCACCATTGGAATTGAACTTTTTTTTTTAATAATGTAGTATAAAAATGTTTTGGGGACTATCCTGACAACCAACAACTGTCACTGTCTCATGCCTCCAAGAAAGTATGGTTAGGGTTCATTAAAGGTGCAGCCACTGGTTGCATCCAGTTTGTAATTCTGTGACATGTTTGGTAGTCATTGGTGCACTTCTGGTGAAGAAATTAATAAACTTGACTACAGGAGGAAATATGAAAAGGAGCTATTTTCCCCCCCCTCTTCCATGTGATAGAGGACTTTCCTAGTATCTAAAAAGGAATAAAGCTCATTAAATATACAAAACTTTGTTATATTGCAGTAACTAATTAAATATTTCAAAATAAAACATTACTTATAGAATGTTGTTATCCAGAGTAGTTGTCAACATATTTCAAGTTCTTGTCAGGTTTCTGAGAACAGTGTTGATAGCTAATCAATAAAAATCAATATCCATTTAATGTGAAACTTGAGTGGGGATGCTTTTTTTTCTTTTTTTCTTTTTTTGTAGTCCATATTAAGAATGGTTTATATTATTAGGATTTAAGAGTCTTCATATTTATTTTTAAATACAAGTGAGCTAACTCAAAATTATTAACATCCCAGAAAAAAGAAACATACTTCTACTGCAATGGCAGTGCTATGCTTATATAGTATAGCTCCAGTTCATTTCTTATATTAAAGAAAGGTTATTCCATCAGCAAGTATTATGTGTAATGGGGATAATCTAGAAGCATTTACAATAAGATCAGGGGTGAAACAAGGATGTCCACTATCATCCCCTTATTCAATTTGGTACTAGAAATGTTACCAGTAGCAATAAGAGAAGAAAAAGAAATTGAAGGAATCAAATCAGGCAAAGAACAGACTAAGCTATTATCCTTTGCAGATGATATGATGATATACTTAAAGAATCAAATAAAAAGCTACTTGAGATAATAAACACATTTTGCAAAGTTGCACGATATAATATAAACCCACATAAATCCTTGGCATTCCTATATATCTCTAAGGAAATCCAACAGCAAGAGATAGAGAAATTCCATTTGAAGTTACTGTAGATGTTATAAAATATCTGAGAATCTACCTGCCAATACAAACCCAGGACCTATATGAACACATTTACAAGACATTTTTCACACAAATAAAATCAGAGCTAATTGGAAAAATATCAAATTTTCATGGCTGGGTCGAGCTAATAAAATAAAAATGACAATCTTACCTAAATTAAATTACATATTTAGCGCCATACCAATCAATCTACCAGAAAATTATTTTGCAGGTCTAGAAAAAATAGTAGCAAAATTCATCTGGAAGAAAAAAAGGTTCAGAATTTCAAGGAAACTAATGAAAAGAAATGCTAGGGAAGGTAGCCTAGCCATACCAGATTTTTATCTGTACTATAAAGTAGCAGCCATCAAAACTACTTGGTAGTGGCTGAGGAATAGAGCAGTGGATCAATGGAATAGGTTGGGCACAAGAGACTCAGCAGCCAATGACTGTAGTAATCCACTGTTTGAGAATCCCAAAGACCCCAGTTTTGGAGAAAGAACACACTATTTGACAGAAACTGTTGGGAAAACTGGAACACAGTATGGTAGAAATTGGGCATAGACCAATATCTAACACCATATACCAAAATAAAGTCGAAATGGGTGCATGATCTAGGTATAAAGGTTGATACTGTAAGCAATCTGGGAGCAAGGAATAATTTATTTCTCAGATTTATTTCTCAAATCTATGGAGCAGGTAAGACTTCATGACAAAAGAAGAGTTAGAGAGCATTATAAAATGGAAAATGGATAATTTTGATTATATTAAATTGAAAAGCTTCTGTACAAACAAAGCCAATATTACCAAGATTAAAAGGGAAATGGAAAAGTGGGAAAGAATTTTTACAACCAGTGTCTCTGATAAAGGCCTCATTTCTAAAATATACAAATAATTGAGTCAAATTTATAAGAATACAAGCCACTCCTCAAATGATAAATGGTCAAAGGATATGAACAGGCAGTTTTCAGAAGATGAAATTAAAGACATCTATAAATATATGGAAAAATGTTCCAAATCACTAGTGATTAGAAAAATGCAAATCAAAACAACTCTGAGGTAACATATCTCACAGGCCAGACTCGCTAAGATGAAAAAACAGCAAAATGATAAATGCCAGAGAGGATGTAGAAAAATTGGAACACTAATGCATAGTTGGTGGAGCTGCAAACTGATCTAGCCATGCTGGAGAGCAATCTGGAACTATGCCTAAAGGGCTATAAATAAGTGCATACCCTTTGACCCAGCAATACCACTTCTAGGGTTGTATCAGAGATCAGAGAAGTGGGAAGAGGATGTTTATGTACAAAAATATTTATAGCACCTCTTTTTGTGGTAGCAAAAAATTGGAAAACAAGGGGATACTCATCAATTGGGGAAGGGCTGAACAAGTTGTGGTATATGGATGTAATGGAATACTACTGTGCTGTAAGAAATGAGGGGCAGACGGACTTCATAATAACCTGGAGAGACTTATATAAACTGATGCTGATGGAGAAGAGCAAAACCAGGAGAACTTTGTACACAACCACAGACAAAACGTACGCATGACAACTAACTTCAATAGACTGGGCTCCTCTCAGCAACACAAGGTTATAGGACAACTCCAAGAGATTCATGATTGAAGGAGATATCCACATCCAGAGAAGGAGATGTGGAATCTGAGTGCAGATTGAAACAAACTACTTACTCTGTTTATTTTCTTGTTTTGTTCTGTTTCTCTTTCCCACTGATCATTCCATCAATTATAATCCTTCTTTACAATCTGGCGAATGATTAATGGGAAGATATTTGTAGATCCTGTCCACATGCATGCCACCATGATGGGGGGGGGGTGGAGGGAAGGGAAGAAAATCTGAAAATCAAGGGACTGTGGAACTGAATGTTGCCAACTAAAAGTAAATAAACCATTTTAATTAAAAAAATAAAGCTTATTGATAAGGATATTCAGAGTAATTCTTAGTATCTTAATTTACTTGGTCTGTCTCAATCTGGCGTCTCACTTGGGATCCAAGTGGAAACCATGAGTTGGAGTTGAATATGTCATTAAGCAATGTTATGACATACAAGGAAATACATGATTTTTCAGAAGGGGCATGAAGTTCAAAATTTTAGTTAATTTTTTAAAGTAATTTGAGGAACCACATATATGACATCATTACAAACTCTTCTTGGTCATAACCAGATCTGCTGCTACCTGCTGAGTGAATGAAAAAGCACTATGTCCCCAACAATATGCTAGCAGTGTTCCAAGTTCAAAGTTCTTTTAAAAAAGTAAGATGGGGCAGAGTCAAGATAGTGGCATAGAAGCAGCAAAACTCCACAGCTCTCACCATAACCACCTCAAATACCTATAAAATATGACTCTAAACAAATTTTATTTTTTTATGTTTAAATTGTATTATGAACATTTTCTTTTCTTTTTTTTGCTAATTCTTTTTTATTCACTTTTGTTTCTTTTTTATTTTTTTGGTTTACATCATTGATTGATGCAAGATTTTGAGTTGCAAATTCTTCCCTGTCTTTCCCTGACCCACCACCCCAAAATAGCGATACCACTATATACCCCATCCACCAATCTGCTCTCTCCTATATTCTCCCCCATCACCCCTCTGACTTTCTGGTAGGGTAAGATGGATCTCCCTATCCCAGTGCCTGTATACCTTATTTCCCAGTTGCATGTAAAATAATAATAATAATAATAATAATAATAATATTATTATTATTATATATTTATCATTTGATTTTAGAACTTTAAATTCTGGATTCTTTCCATTCCTACTTTGTCACCCATCCCCACTGGAAAGTCAGGTAATTCAATACAGGCCATAAATATGTAGTGATGCACATCTCCACAATGAACATAATGTGCAACACTGACTCTATTTCCCTCCTTCCTATCCCACTGCCAGCCACCTTGTTCTGTTCTCTACTTTGTCCCTGTCCCTTTACTAAAGTATGTGCTTCTAACATCCCTCTTCCCCTACCCTGCCCTCCCCTCAATACTCCTCCCTCTCATCCCCATCTCCCCTACTCTCCTGTAGGGCAAGATACCTACTTTAGAGTGTATGTCATTCCTTCCCTAAGCCAAATGCAATGAGAATAAGTGTCACCCATTCCCTTTTGCCTTCCTGTTCTTCCCCTCCTTTGTAACAATTATCCCTTGCCTCTTCTATATGAGATGATTGACCCCATTTTGTCTCTTCCTGTCTCCTCTAATTCTATTCCTCTCCTACCTCTTAATTACACCTTTTAAAATATCATCCCTTCCTATTCAATTGATCCTCTGCTCTCTGTCTACACATACATAAATCCCTGTACTAACATATATATTCATACA
>CM053585.1:354643113-354655853 GCA_028646515.1 Pseudochirops corinnae
GTGATTCTCCAGACTGAACACAGGTTTTCAATGTAGTCTGAACAGAATAGAATAAAACAAGACTAACACTTCTTTTATTCTGAATGCTTGATGTTTACTATGCAGTTTAACCTCATTAGTTTTGGCTTCTATGTTATAGAATTTCCTGTTATCATATTCTGGGATATTAATGATAAGTATTTTTTCTTTGCTTTTTTGGAGGGGGCAGGGCAGAGCAATTGGGGTTAAGTGACTTGCCCAAGGTCACATGGCTAGTAAGTTTTAAGTGTCTGAGGCTGGATTTGAACTTGGGTCCTCCTGACTGCAGGGCTGGTGTTCTATTTACTGTGCCACCAAGCTGCCCTGTAATGATAAGTATTTTCAAGGAAGACACATAAAATAATTTCAGCTTGCACACAAATACTGACAGCTAAAGATGAAGATGTAAGGCAATTCAAAAAACTTGGCTAGCATCTCTAAATAAAATCAACCCATGCTACAGTACTTGATAAGGTATGGAGAAAAGGGAAAATAGGGAGAATTATATAGGAAAATATGCTTCAAGAAGAATGTGATAGGCTGTTTAGAGTAAAGCTTCAAAATTTCATATCATGAATATTATCTTTTGAAAAATAATGGTGGGAGGTGAGGCCAGATGGAAGAAAGAAGACAGGGAATTGCCTGAGTTCTCCCCACTTTCCCTCAGAAACAATTTTAAATCAAGCCTCAACATGGATTCTACAGAGACAAAATCAATAAAAGGGTAGAGTGAAACAATTTTCTAGCTTAAGATAACTTAGAAAGACTTCAGAAAAGGTCTGACTCACTTGGGTAAAAGGAGAGCACAGCATACAAATAAAAAAGCTTGAAGAAGACCAAATTAAATGCCAAATTAAAAATTCTGAGAATCAAAAGAGACATTAATAAAACTGAGAATAAGAAACCTATTGAATTAAATATGAAATAAAACTAAGAGCAACTTCTTATGAAAAAAGAATAAAATAAACATTTAGTTAATTTATTTCAAAAAAATAAAATAAGTCACCAGCATTAAAAAATTAGGAGTAAATTTAACAACAATGAAGAGGAAATTGAACCAATAATGAGTAGCTATTCCATTCAACAGTAGGCCAATAAATATGATAATCTAACAGAAATAGAGGAATATTTACAAATTTCATAACTATATACATGCATATACACACATGCCTACATATATGCACATATGTAAAGATGTACACATGCACATACATACTGGTAGTGTGTACACATGCATATACATATATGCATGCATATATGCATACATACATACATACACATATGTAAATGGACCAGATTAACAGAAGAGGAAATAAGATACTTAAATAACCCCAAAAGAAATTGAACAATCCATCAATGAACTCCCTAAGAAAAATATCTAGGGCCAGATTTACAAGTGAATTCTATCAAACATTTAAAGATCAATTAAATCTAATACTCTATATAGTGGTTCTCAACCACTGGAAAACACATATTTCCGATGGTCTTAGGAACCGAGACACTGCTCCTCTATCCATCTCCAGGTAGGTCTGTCCACATGCAGATACACTCACATATGAGTATTAAAGGGTTTCGGCATTAGGAAGGTTGAGAACCACTGCTCTATAAACTATTTGGAAACATAAGCAAAAGAGTTCTACCAGATTCCTTTTATGACACAAGTATGGTGTTGATACCTAAAACAGGAAGAGCCAAAACAGAGAAAGGAAATTATAGATTAATTTCCCTAATGCATATAGATGAAAAAATTTAAAATAAAATATTAGCAAAGAGATTACAGAAACTTATTATAAGGATGATACACTGTGATCAAGTGGTATTTATACAAGGAATGCAGTACACATTCAATATTAGGAAAAATATCAACATAACTGATGATATCCGTGACAAAGCTAACAGAAATCACATGATTAT
Source organism: Pseudochirops corinnae (assembly GCA_028646515.1). Classification (NCBI taxonomy): domain Eukaryota; kingdom Metazoa; phylum Chordata; class Mammalia; order Diprotodontia; family Pseudocheiridae; genus Pseudochirops; species Pseudochirops corinnae. Next base: position 354,645,046 of record CM053585.1, read on the forward strand.
CTCAATAGATACTTGTAACAAGCACCCTAGAATACCCAGGATGGCTGCTAGCACAGATTCTTTGATATGCTTTTCTAAAGCAGAGCAACTCAAAAAGGGTTAACAATCTTACTTGAATCAAACATACACACACACACACACAAACACACAAACACACTCAGAACTTTAGAAAATACAAACAGAAATTACAAGCAGACAAAAAAATACAGACAGAGAAAATAACACAATTCAACAGACAGGGCTTCTAGTTGTCTGACCATCACATAGTTAGTGACCAGAGAGAGAAGCACCAACATCTATCTGGGTTTTCAAAGCCAGGCTCAAGGGTACCTAGAGTCTCATCTGGCCAAATCACACAAATCTTCCCATAAGTGAGCCCCAAAGCAAAATCTCAAGTCAGAGTACATATATAGCTTTCTCCAGGGTCAGAAGACATCACAACCTTCATGAATCATTGCTTAATTACAAAGCAACAAAAAGTGTGGTGAAAAACAAGCCTACCCAAAGCAAGCTTCTCTTGTTGGTCTCCAAGTGAGGCCCATTAAGGGGCATGGAAGATCTTCAAATTCCTTTGCCCTTGCAATGCAGAAAATGCTTTTGACAAAATAAAGCACCCATTCTGATTAAAAGCATGAGAAAGCATTGGAATAAATGGCATTTTCTTTCAAATGATAAGTGGTATCTATCTAAAATCAACAGCAAGCATTCTATGTATGTAATTACGATAAGCTAGAAGCATTCTCAGTAAGGTCAAGAGTGAAACAAGAATGCTCATTATCACCACTATTATTCAATACTGTACTAGAATTGGTAACTTTAGCAACAAGAGAAGAAAAAGCAGTTGATGGAATTAGGACAGGCAGTAAAGAAACAAAATTATCACTCTTTGCAGATGATATTATGGTATACTTAGAGAATCTTAGAGTACCAAATAAAAAAAAAGGTGAAAAAATTAACAACTTTAGCAAAGTTTCAGGATGCAAAATAAACCCACACAAATCATCAGCACTTCTGCAAATTACCAAAAAAAGTTCAGCAACAAGAGATAGAAAGAGAAAGTCCATTTAAAGTAACTAGACAATATAAAATATTTGAGAATCTATTTGCCAAAAGAAATCCAGGAACTATATGAACATAATTACAAGATACTTTATACACAAAATCAGATCTAAACAACTGGAAAACTATCAGTCACTCATAAATAGGCTGATTTAATTAATAAAATAAAAATGAAAATTCTACCTAAATTAATTTACTTATTCAGTGGGATACCATTCAAATTACCAAAAAATATTTTTATACAGGGCTAGGAAAAATGATAAAATTCTTCTGGAAGAACAAAAGATCAAGAATATAAAGGGAATTAGTGGGGGAAAAATATAAAGGAATGTGGGCTAGCTGTATAAGATCTAAAACTAGATTATAAAGCAAGAATTATTAAAACTATTTGATGACAATCTGAAAAACAGAGTGATGATTAGTGGAATAGGTTAGGTACACAAGGCACAGCAGTTGATGACTAAAGTAATGCACTGTTTTTTGACAAACCCAAAGACCACAGCTTCTGGGATGAGAATTCATTACTTTACAAAAACTGCTATGACAGCTGGAAAACTGTATGTCAGAAATTAGATATAGGACTGATATTTCACACCCTATGCTAAAATGATGTCAAAATGGGTATGTGATTTAGATATAAGGAATGATATCATAAGTAAATAAGGAGAGCAAGGAATAGTTTACCTGTTAGATCTTTGGGGAATGGAAGAATTTATGACCAAACTAGAGATAGAAAACATTATGAAATAAAATATGGATAATTTATATTATGTTATATTAAAAAGTTTTTTCACAAACAAAATCAATGCAATTAAGATTTAATGGAAAACAGTAATATGGGAAACAATTTTTACTTCCAATCTTTCTGATAAAGGCCTAATTTCTAAAATTTATAGAGAACTGAGTCAAATTTGTAAGAATACAAGTCATTCCCCAGTTGATAAATGTTCAAAAGATAGAAAGGCAGTTTTCAGAGGATGAAATTAAAGCTACCTATAATCATATAAAAATACTCTAAATCCATACTGATTAAGGAAATGCAAATTATAACAATACTGAGGTACAGCCTCACTCTTATCTGACTGACTGATATGACAGAAAAGAAAAATGATGAATGTTGGAGATGTGGGAAAATTAGAACACATATGCATTATTCATGGAGTTGTGAACCGATACAACTATTCTGGAAAGCAATGTACAACTATGCCCAAAGGGTCATAAAACTGTACATATCCTTTGATAGAGTAGTGGATAGTAGTATCCAGCCATACTACTTCTAGGACTGTATCCCAAATAGATCATACAAAATAGAAAAGACCTATATATATAAAGATATTTTGTTAGCTCTTTTTGTGGTGTCAAAGAATTGGACATTGAGGGGATGCCCATCAATTGGAGAATGGATGAACAAGATGTTATATTAATGTAATCAAATATTGTTGTATAAGCAATGATGAACAAGCAGATTTCAGGAAAAACAACAACAACAATTTGGAAAGACTTACATGACTTGATGCTGAGTGAAAGGATCCCAAGCAGGAGAATACTGTAAGAATAACAGCAAAATTATGTGTGATCAAGTACGACAGACTTAGGTCTTTTCAGCAACATGATGTTCCAAGACAATTCCAAAAGACTTGTGATGTAAAATGTTAACCACATTCAAAAACAAAACTATTGAGTCTGAAGGAAGATTGAAGCATACCAATTTCACTTTTTTTGTTTTCTTTTCTCTTTCTTGTGTTTTTCCCCTTTGTGCTGACTCTTCTTTCACATCCTGACTAATGTGGAAATACATTTAACATGATTTTACATGAATAATCTTTATCAAATTCATTTTTGTCTTCAGCGGGGAGCAGCAAGGGGGAGGAAGAAAAATTTGTAACTCAAAATCTTTCAAAAATGAAACTGTCTTTACATGCAATTGGTGAAAAAATACTATTAAATGTAACAACAACAACAACAAAAAGAAATACCAGGAACCTGAGACAAACTCACTGACTAGTAGGTTTCAATCATTTCAAAATCTGAAGCTGCTTCTGTATTAATTTTCCTTTACCATCATAGTTTATGCCTTCTATGTTTTACAGATTTTTTTTTCCTTCCCTAGATGGTGTACTACCCAGCAAAACAGTCAAGAATGTCAAAGCAAAAAAGTTATATCAACCTAACCAATGAGAAATGAACTGAGCTACTGCCAATATGAGATCCAAAGATTAATTATTAAATCTTTAATTTTTAATATTTTTTGAGTTCCATATATTGGGACAGAAACTCCTAGATTCTTGCTCTCCATCCCTTGCTTTAAGAACATTATTCTGATGAATTATTCACATTACACTTCCATATCAAGTTGGAGTGGAGAATTCATGTTAGTATCTCGATAATTCAGAATAAAATAACCTTCAACTTTTAACTCAAGCACTAAAATATATATATATATATTTGGCCAGAGGGGGCAGAGCCAAGATGGGGGCATAAAACCGGGAACTTGCTTGAGCTCATCTGCCAATCATCCACAATACCTGTAAAAAATGACCCTAATCAAATTTTAGAGTTACAAAACCCACAAAATAAAAGCAAAATACATGTACAGCTAAATACAGCCTACTAAGCTAAAAGGAAGGGGCTATCGCACCAGGATGGGAGCAGAGCACAGACCCATATGGGCCATGCCGGCCCAGATGGTGGCACGTATAGGGCCAGAACAGACCTCAGGGAACTGAATCACTGGCAGCTGTGGCAGTTTTCAGACTTCTCAACCCAAAAATGCCAAAGAAAAAGTAAAAGGTCAGTGGGGAAACCCTGTTGGACCTGGCCGAGAGAAGAGCAGGGTCCAGCCCCTGCCCATGGGGCAATGGAGATGGTAGAGGGTATTGCAGTAACAACAGCAGCAGCAGTAGCTACTTGCAGATAACCAGGCCCATATATGGTGTGGAATCAAGTGTCTGGTCAGAGGGCAACTGGGGGCATCTCTTTGCTGGCACTGAGGCAGGATTCTCTTGCTTTGCCCTGCCTGGATCTGGGCTGCAGTCATGGGTGGCGGTCCTGTGGTGAAGGAGGAGTGCTGGCATGGCAGAGCTTGTGGTAGCTGTTGAGTGAGATTCCTCCTCACAGTTCAGAAGCAGGTTATCTAAAAGTAGTAGCTTGGTCAACAATGGCTAAAAACCCCAGAAATTTGGGACATAGCATTCTCCACTTTGGAAGCAGAGTTCTACCATGGCAATGAGCTCAAGAGTTAAGTAACTGACTGGGAAAATGAGCAAACAGAAGAAAAGAAATCAGACTATAGAATCTTTCTTTGGTGACAAAGAAGATCAAAACATAGAATCAGAAGAAAACAACAAAGTCAAAACTCCAGCATCAAAAGCCTGCAAGAAAAATATGAAAAAGTCACAGGTCATGGAGGAGCTCAAAAAGGATTTTGAAAATCAAGTTAGAGAAGTAGAGGGAAAAATCGTGAAGAAAAATGAGAGTGATGCCAGAAAATTATGAAAAACAAGTCAGCAACTTCCTAAAGGAGACCTAAAAAAATTCTGAAGAAAATAACACCTTAAAAGTAGACTAACTCAAAGGGCAAAAGAGGTCCAAAAATCCAATGAGGAGAAGAATGTCTTATAAAGAAGAATTAGTTAAATGGAAAAGGAAGTCCAAAAGCTGACAGAAGAAAATAATTCTTTCAAAATTAACTTGGAGCAAGTGAAAAGCCATGATTTTAGGAGAAATCAAGGTATTATAAAACAGTTCTAAAAGAATGAAAAAATAGAAGACAATGTCAAATATCTCACTGGAAAAAATCACTGACCTGGAAAATAGAACCAGGATAGATAATTTTAAATTACTGGACTACCTGAAAGCCATGATCAAAAAAAAAGAGCCTAGACATCATCTTTCAAGAAATTCTCAAGGAAAACTGCCCTGATATTTTAGAACCAGAAGGGAAAATAGAAATTGAAAGAATTCACCAAGCACCTCCTGAAAAAGATCCCAAAAAGAAAACTAGGAATATTATCACCAAATTCCAGAGTTCCCAAGTCAGGGAGAAAATATTACAAACAGTCAAGAAGGAAGAATTAGAGAATTGTGGAAACACAATCAAGATTACACAAGATATAGCAGTTTCTACATTAAGGGATAGAAGGGCTTGGATTATGATATTCTGAAGGTCAGATCAGCTAGGATTAAAATCAAGAATCATCTACCCAGCAAAACTGAGCATAACATTTCAGGGTAAAATATGGAAATTCACTGAAATATAGGACTTTTAAGCATTCTTGATGAAGAGACCAGAGTTGAACGGAAAATTTGATTTTCAAGTAAAAGAATAGAGAGAAGCAGCATGAGAAGGTAAACAAGAAAGAGAAATCCTAACAAAGTTATTAAAGCTGAATTGGTTCCATTCCTTCATGGAAAGATGATATTTGTAACTTATAAGGCTTTTCTCAGTATCTAGATAGTTAAAGGGAATATGATATATGTTTGTATTTGTGTGTATGTATGTATATATGTGTATATGCGTATATATTTATACTAAAAAATAAAATTAAGAGGTGAAAGAGGAATATGTTGAGATTAGGAGAAAGGGAAGGATAGATTAGGGTAAATTATCTCACATAAAAGAAGCAAGAGAAAGCTGTTAAAATGGAGAGAAAGTGAAGGGAGGTGAAAGGGAATGAGTCAAAGTTACTCTCATTGGACTTGGCTTAAGGAGGGAATAACATGTACACTCAAATTGGTATCTTACCTTTCAGGAAAGAAGGGGAGAAGAGGATCAGGAGGGGAGATGATAGAAGGGAGGGCAGATTGGGGGAGAGAGTAGTCAGAATGAAATGCTTTTGAAAAGGGATAGGGTGAAAGAAGAAAACAGAATAAATGCAGGGTGCAATGGGATGGAGGGAAATACAGTCTTTCACAATATGACTTCTGTGGAAATGTTTTGCATAAAATTACACGTGTATAACCTATATTGAATTGCTTGTCTTCTCAATGGGAGTGGGTGAAGAGGGAAGAAGGGAGAGAATCTGGAACTCAAAAGTTTTGAAAACAAATGTTAAAAAATGTTTTTACATGCAACTATGAAAAAAGATATACATGAAATGGAGTACAGAAATCCATCTTGCCCTACAAGAAGGTAAGGGGGAAGGGAGAAAGGTAGGGGTGAGGGGGATAGAACAGAAGATAGACTAAGGGAAGATGCAGTCAATATGCTTGCCACCTTTGGGTGGCGGGTAGGCGAGAGATGGGAAGAAAATTTGGAACTCAATATCTTGTGGAAATGAATGTTGAAAACTTAAAATAAATAAATATTTTAAAAAATTGGCCTGAGTCATTTAGAAGATTACCTCAATTCTCCACTTCATTTTTTTCCTGTATAGAGAATTTTCATGGAATATACCTATGATTTGTAGATAATTTGCAGCATATTTCTATGTATGTGGAGTTGGTCCTTCCTCAACAGTTTGTTGGCTTTTTCAGAATGACTTGACGAAGCATTCAAAGTAAAAATTTCAGGGTATTGTGTTCAAAACATAGTTTTTGTGGTAGAGAAAACAGTGTCATTCACTATTCATTTTTCTTAACACAAGCAAAGAATTCTCATAGTCCAATGTGTTAAAAAATTGATGTCTATGTAAAGGTGATCATAATTTCTCATTTTATTTAATTAACTTAGTAGTCTTTATCCACACTAGTGTCAGTCATGTACTAACTGCCCGTGCCATAGTCTACTGGCATCTTCTGCTTGATAATTGGTTCTGACTCAATTAATGATTCTCATGCTTATCAGGTCAAATTACTATCACATTAAGGTAACCAAGAGACCTCAGCAGCTGTCATTTCTTCCAAAGTCATTGCTGAAGCATTTAACTAAAGGCACTCAAGGGGGAAATATTTCAAATCATGTGTCATCCCATGCACTCCCCACCATGTCCCTGTGGTCTGGGAAAGAACTGACATCCTTTCAACTTGTTTGCTAATTATCCATACAGGCTTATGATTACATTCTATAGATGAGTATTTTGCAAGTCTTGACATATTTAGAATATTTTTGCCACTTGAAAAATATTTAACAATACATATAAATTTGAACTGGGATGCAAACTGGCTTTAAATTGAGATCACAAAACTCTTCTCACCAATATTATGTTTCCATAGAAACAGATATTTCAAACAAGAAAAAAGTAGAGAAGGGCTAAGACTGGGGAAAAAATGAAGCAAATAAATTGTACAACTAATGTACGTGACTTAACTAACTCTGTGGTGATGAGAGGTGCTATAAACCCCTCGTCCTTCTTTCTCAAAGATCTGCATCTTCTATTTGTGTATCTGTGGTGGTGAGTAATGTGGTCATCCCAAACTCATAGCAATAAAAGTTTATAGTACCTCACACTATCATAGTCTCTCCATTTATGAAATAGATAAGGTTGGGGAAGGATTTGATTGTAACACTTATAAGAGGCACTGTATGCATTTTTATAAAATCACATGCACAGGAAAACTTAATAGGTTTTCTTCATCAGAATAACATAGGAGGGAAAAAGCCAGAATCACATGGGTAAGTTGAAATATTTCTTTCCCCTTTCCTTTGTACAATGCACCTTAAACTAAACAGAAATTAAGATATACTAAGACCATGAAAGGACAAGATTTTATGCTAAGCAAGAGCTCCTCCATTCAAAGTGAATGAATTTTAATTTAATTTCTGCCACTAATCCTATTTTTGATTTGGGGAAAAAAAATCATTTAATTTCTGTGTCTTTATTTTATGTAACTGTAGAGTGGGGTTGTTATAACTAGTCTAAATTTAGGGCTACCATTTAAAAAGAATTATTTTTAAAAGAATGTTTAAAGATGAATATGTTTCTAAAACAGCTAATATGAACATCTTTATGTTTCTATTAGGGATGGGAAAGAAATGGTCCACACATTTATTAAGTAAATAGTACGTATCAGGCATTGTGATAAATACTTTATAAATATTATCTTAGTTGATCATCCATATTTTCCAGTACAGGAAACTGAGGCTTGCAGAATTTAAGTTACTTCACAGTATCACACAACTATTGATCATTTAAGGCTGTATTTGAACTCAAGTGTTCCTGAATCGCTGCCTAAAACACTTTCCTTGACCAAGTCACTTATCACTATCTGTCTCAGTTTCCTTATCTGTAAAATGAAGACAATTACCACAGGCTAATTCTCAGAGTTGTGGTACAGATGAAATGAAACTATATTTGTAAATTTCTCATCACAGGGACTGACACACAGGAGGCTCTTAATAAATGCTTAGTCCCTTCCCCTACTCTGATTTTAAGTTTAATTTAAGAGATTATTTTATAAAACCTTCTGAGTTATTTCCTGTTATCTAAGCACAAAGAAAATCTCTCTGTGGGGTTGGTGGTATAAGTGAAAAAATATGCTGTGCTGAGATACTCATGGAGAGAAACAATTTGAATTCTTACCCCAATTCCCTCTGGTCCCAGTTTTGGAATGGAGCAGTCATCAGTCAACTCTGACTTCTCTTGTTGTCTTCCCGTGGCATGTCACCTTCTCTAAAGCCACTCTGCAGGCTTCTCTCCATGCAGGCGTTTCCATGAACATTCCTGGAGGAAAATAATGGGGGAATCAGGTGGGGGTCTATTGCTCACCTAACCTGTCCATTCCCTTTTCAAGACAAGGAGACAGAAAAGTCCTGATGGTATAGTACTACTTAATAAATATTTGTTAAATAAACAAATATTTTTTTTTAAAAAAGGAAAATCCTGCTGCCGTTTTTCTCCATCTTTACTTCATGCCCTCTCTTCGCCTGTCCTCGCATCTCACTTAGACGGACATTAAATTATCTGTCCCTTTAAATTGTCTATTCTTTCCCGTCTCTGATTTATCATCAATTAACATCTGTAATTACACATACTGACATTTATCATAAGGAAACTTTTTTTTTACATTTTTTTCCCTCTGCAGTCGGAGTAATTAAAAAATAATAATAATAAAAACGGGATTATCTCCATCACAGGCTGGCGATCCCTAGGTCTATAGCTGTAGACCCATTCCCTTATTTCTAACTGCTTTCTTCCCATGCTGCCCGTTTGGATGTCTGATAATGAACTCAAACTCCGAAATATGCAAAAACGGTTATAAACCACGTCTTCTTTCGGCCTAACACACTTTCCTTTATAGTGTCCCCAGTGTTCAGCGATGCCACCATTTCCCCGGCACTTATGTATGATGGTATTTCTTTCACCCTTGATAAGGGCTTCGAGTCCTTTGGGGTGTTCTTTCTGAAATTCTCTAGCTTTTCCTTTTCCTTCCCACTTCCGTCTTCACTGACCCGCCCCTCCCCCGCGCTGCCCTCCCCCCCTCCTTCTTAACCCCCTCACACTGAGCCTCCAACTCTCCTCTCCCTTCCTCCCCCACCTGCATCCTCTTCCCTGCACCACCGCCTAGGGATGCTGCTGGGGGGAGGCGACGTTCAGGTGACTCTGGGGAGCAGGGGACCACGTGACCGAAGGGAAGGCGTTTATTGCCTTTGTTCTGGACATGAAAAGGCAAGGTAAAGTCCTTAGCGTGGACCCCACACTCACCTGCTCATGCACAATGCGCCTTTGGTTTCTGCCCGCTCCAGAAAGAGCTGCTGAGTCAGATGGGAGGGGCTGATTTTCATGGACAGTGCTTGGCGGGTGGCAGCATGCATTGATGCATTTAGAAGAAATAGGCAACCAGCTGACGAAACTACTGACTTCTGGGGATGGCATAACTGTATGAATTCTAAGAAGGAAAGGAACTTTGAGAAAAAGGGAAGCCAGGCTCAGCCTGGAGAGGCTCGCATGACCTATACAGAAGAACAGTTACTTGGGGTGCAGAGATAATCCTATTATATAATCCTAGGGAACTCTTGTTTTCTTCCTTCTGCTAATAAAGCATGTAACCCCCATGAGAATAAATCATGGTGGAGTCAACCTTGAGGGTGGTACAGTAGATTGGATTGGTGGGAACATATTTGTAGAACTGGAAGGGACCTTAGAGGCTATGTGCCCAACCCCCTCATTTTTTACAGATGTCACAGGGAAGGTTAGATGACTTCCTCAGAGTCTCACAAGTAGAATAAGGATTTGAACCCTGGTCCTCAACTCCAGAGTCATACTCATTCTGTCATACCCACTGCCTTCCTCTTCTGAGTTGCTTCATATATACTCTATACTTAAGAAATATCATAGAAGAATGGTACGGACATCAAATTTAAAAACCATGGTTCTGATCTAAGCTTTATTGTGTAATCTTAGGCAGGTTATGTGAAGGAACATTGAACTGGGAGTCAGGAGACTTGAATTCTAATCCTTTCTCCGCCATTATTTAGCTGTTTGATCTTAGACACATCATTTTAGGTTGTTGTTTTTTTTTTTTAATAGTATTTTTCCAAATTATATGTAAAGACAGTTTTAAACATTCTTTTTTTATAAAATTTTGAGTTTCAAATTTTCCTCCCTCCCTCCACTCCCCTCTACCTAAAATGGTAAGCAATTTGATATAGGTAATACATGTGCAATAATGTAAAGCATATTTATATCAGGCATGTTGTGAAAGAAGAAAATAGACCAAAAGGAAAAAAAAAACACGATACAAATAAAGAAAGTAAAAAAAATAGTAAAAAAAAAAAATCTCTATTAGATCACCTTACCTCACACCTCAACTATTCCTAAAGTGTTTCCTAATCTTTGATTCTGACTCAATAGTCTCCAATACACCCTTCA
>CM053585.1:354662156-354682529 GCA_028646515.1 Pseudochirops corinnae
AAAATCTTTCTTCAGCTGATCTCTAGCTTTTTGACAATCTTCATGTTTCTTGGAAGCTTTTGGGATGGGAGATCTGACTGCATTGTCTTCCCCCCTTTCCCTGCTTTGTTCTTTCTTTTCCCCGAAGAAGGAATCTAGGGTTTGGTTGCTGTTCTGTCTTTGCTTCCTATGCTTATTCATGGTCACCATTCAATGTTTTTTTTTTGTTTTGTTTTGTTTTTAAGTTCTGTGGAACTCTGCTTCCAGAGGGACCAGCTCTGTCCCAAATCACTGGGGTTTTCCCAGCTGCTGGGGCTTTTAGGAGGCTGCTGGGTCCCTCCCCAGCTCTGGCTCACTGAAAAAAAACCTCAGGACAACAACCCAAGACCACAATCCGGATGCAGACCACTCAACACCAGAGCACTTGGGCTCTGAATGATTGCTTGGCCCCCTTGCTGTCTACAGGCCGGGAGCTCTGAAGTGGCAATGTGGAGGCGGGTACAGAACCTCCGCTTTCTGCTTCTTTGCCCTGGAGGCGGCTTGGCCAGACCAGCTTTTCTTCCCCAGTTTTTAGCCAAGTTCCACTAACCTGAGTCCTTTTATCTTATGACTTGATAATTCTGAATACTGCCACACCTGCTGCAGATCCACTCTCCTGAAGCTCCAGCCTCGGCTGGGCCTGGCTCATCCAGCCACCCCCAGGGCAAAAACCACTGTTTCAGGCTGGGCAGGTTTCTGCTCTCAGAGTTGAAATGGATGCTTTGAGCAGAGCTGCTTTCAGCAGGAAATATATCTATGTCCATTTTAGAGCCCTAGAATTTGTTAAGGTCATATTTTTTGGGTATTTGATGTGGCTGTGTTAGAGCTATGATTTCTTGCTGCTCCTATGCTGCCATCTTGGTTCTGCCCCCCCCCCCCGAAAATATAGATATTTTTTAATTAGAAATGGTGAAGAGTAAGTGTAATAGTAATCAGTTTAGCAGGATACTTAGCACTTAGTATTAAGTGCTAAGTGTGGAAGCTGCAAAATCTGTCCCACCATTGAGAAGGCATGAACTCCCCTGTTGATGTGGAAGAAGGGGATTGGCTGAGGTGTGTACATAAGCAAGAATTCCAGAGACAGACAGACAGAATTGGAACACTGCCCCTGGTGAAGGAAGAATCCTGGAGACTGAGGCCAGCTGAGAGAGAGAGACACAGAGAGAGAGAGAGTTTCTCTCCCAGCATCTGGAAGCTGAGAACTGACTGAGAACTGAGTTGGAGTTTTCCTGAGACCAGAATCTGGTGAGGGCCTCCTGGAAGGCTGAGAGGGCTTGCCTGGAAGGCTGAGAGGACTTGCCTGAAGAAGTATGACCATGATAAGACTTTGTTTATTGGTGGCCTGGCTGAACCTTGAGTTCCAGACAAGACAAGTGGTGAAGACTTTGAGATGTGCTGGACCCTGTGAACATCAGTGTGTGCCAGGGACTGCCATGAGGACTGGAGAAGGACCTGGGAGCTGTCTACCTCTGAGGATTGAACAAGGACCTTGGAGCTATCTGCTTCTGAATCCAGGTAACTGTTTGGTGGATTCAGGAGGGAGCTAGGACCTTGGAAGGGGATCCAGGGAATCAGAGAGACCACCCAGAGTGAAGATGAAGAAAAGGTCTCCCCTTGGATGAAATTGAGGTTTCCTGGACACCGAGGGGTGGAGGGTTTGTGTGGTTTTCAAATGACTGTATTTGTGATTAATGATATTTAGTAATTGTGAATCTAGATTGGTGACTGAGTAAGTTAATGGTTGCCCCATGAGTGGAAATTTGTTTATTCTATTACTTCTTGTTAATGATTGAGTTGCCCCATGAGTGGAAGTTTGAGTATTCTATTGTTTTTTGTTAATGATTGAATTGTCCCATGAGTGGAAGTTTGTTTCTATTGTTCCTTGTTCTGAATATTGTGGCCACTGTAGTGAAAACTGTGTGGTCATTTTTTGTGATAAGCCTTGTTCTAAATATAGTGGCCACTGTAGTGAAAACTGTGTGGCCATTTTCTGTGGTAAGATGTAATGTTATAAAATGTAATGTTGTGAAAATTATATTGTAATATATTGTGAATGTTTGTCTTGATTTGTAATGGAATAAACAGAGTGTTTATTATATTTTGTAATCTGAAATCTAAAAGCTGTTCACAGTAGCATTCTTTTGGGAATCTGCTGGTGCATGGCATTACAGTAAGATGATGAGATATTAAGAAATAAGAAAACAAAGTCAAAAGACTGGAAAAAATAGATGAAAGCGTAAAATATCTCAAAAGGAAAAACAACTGACCTAGAAAATAGTTCTCAGAAAGGTAATTTTAAAATTATTGAATTATGTGAAAGCCATGATAAAAAAAAGCTTAATTATAATATTTCAAGATACTATAAAGGGAAACTACCCAGATATCTTAGAAACAGAAGAAAAAAGAAAAATTGAGAGAATTCAGTAATCACATCCTGAAAGAAATACCAAAATGGAAATTCCTAGGAATAATAGAACAAAATTCCAGAGCCTTCATGTCAAGGAGAAAATACTGAAAGCAGATAGAAAAAAAAAAATCAAATACTGTAGAGCCACAGTCAGCATAACACAAGATTTAGCAACCACTATTCTGAAAGAATAGAGAGTTTGCAATGCAATATTCCAGAGGGCAAAGGACCTTGGTTTAGAACAGAAAGCAACCAAAAAGCAAATCTAAGTATAACCCTCAATGGGAAAAAATAAATACTGAATTAAATAAACAACTTCCAAGTATTTCCAATTAAAATACTATGTGGTTGTGTGGTTTGTCCTTCAATTTCAAAGTGAACCATGACATCAGAGAGAACATGAAATGACTTGCAATTGAATTTGATTTGAGGGAGGGAGGACTGTGCTAAGGTGTAAAGTGACATGTGCGCAGCTTTCCAGAGGACTGCTGCTGTGAACAGCTTTTGAGGTTCTGATTACATATTATAGTGAGCTCTCTATTCCTTCAATAACAAATCAGAGCAAACACATTCACAGAAAATCAAGGAACAGAATTCACAGTGTTACAACTTATCACAGAAAATCAAAATACAGCATTCACCATGTCACAACTCAACAACTTATCACTAAAATGGCCACGTAGTTTTCAGCAAAATGGTCACATAATTTTGAACAAAGTATAATCATTTAGTCAATCAATCACTTAATAACTCAATTATTCAATCATAAAGTAAAAAAAGTCAAAGACTTCAACCCATGGGGTGCACTAAGTTACAAATCAGTCACTATTTAGTCATCAGTCACTATTCAATCATAAATCACTACTCAGTCATCAGTCACTACTAAGTGCCCTCTTAAGGGGTAATGGGAAATACACAGGCCATCCACCCATCAGTCACAAGTAAATCAAAATTTCATCCCTACTCAGTACCCATGGAGAGATCTTTTCATCTTGACTTGTGGCAGGCTTTCAACTTCCCTTGATCCCCTTCCATGGTCCCAGTTCCTACCTGGATTCACCAAATTGTCACCTGGGTTCAAAGGCAGACAGCTCCCAGTTCCTTGTCCAGCTCTTCATGTTGCTCCTGTTCCACATTGAAGCTCACAGTGTTCAGTTCACGTTACATCCTTCACAGTCTCTGTTCCTGGGAAGTCAAGGCTTAACAAAGCCATAATCAGGTTCACCAAAAGTACCAGTATCACAGTCATGCTTCCTCAGTGTTCTGCAGCTCCAACTGGCCCTCAGAAGTCTTCAGCAGCTTCATTCTCAAAATCAAAATCACTTTCTCTCATTCTCGAAATCAAAATCATTTTCTCCAAAGAAGTTCTGCTCTAGCAGCAGCAGCCCAGCCTTCACGTTCTCATCCAAGGATTTCTGATTTTCACAGCTGGTTTTTCCTTATATACATTATTGCTCCTCCCTGGTCAATCCCTTCCTGTTAGGCCAGCAACAGGGCTTGATACCTTCTATTTCTTTAAAAGAGGCTTAATTTGAAACTAGCTGCTAAGTATCTATCAGCTTAGCAATACTTCAACCTTCATTACTACTACAAAAGGTCAGCCCAAGTTCTCCCTTTGAGGAAGGCAATGCCCATTCAATGAATAGACCTCTTTAGGAAGTGAGTCAAGGGATGGCCCTTTTAATTAAAAAAAAAATCCTGGGAGGAGAAGACCATGAGGGTAGCTGGACAAGTGAAAAAACAGTTACTATTTACATTCACTCTGAACCAGGAGGGCCCAAAAAATAACCATTAAAAAGTGCTTGGGCAGGACAAGAACTGATTGTTGTCCAATCAATGAGATCCAGAGTGAATTGTTTAAGGCTTTGTCTTTGAGAAAGAAATCTATCCAGTAAACCCCAAGTTAATGATATAGGTTTTGGCCAAAAAAAAAACCAAATTACTTTCCTTTGGGCAGAATACCCTCAGGTAAGGGCATGATACCCAAAAAGAGGAGAGAAGAGGTCAGGACAGGACAGGCCAAGCCAGGAGGAGACAGGAGAGGACAACAGGAGAGGAGGGGAGAAGACGATCTGAGTTGCCCAACTGGAACTGGCCATCCGGATCCCCATTTAGGCAGCTCAGACTAATTACAGGTTTTGTTTTATATTTTGTTCTCAAAGAGGACCATGGCAAATACATACATACATATATATGCATACACATATACATACTCACACACACATGCACACACACACATACATATATATTATATATATACATACATAGATGTGTGTGTGTGTGGTGTATATGCATGTTTATATACATACATATGCACATGCACAAGCACACATATAAATATCTACAGTTTGTATGGAGATTAATCTTACTTAATAGTGAAATAGGAGTGGAATTAGATAAGAAAGAGGTGGGGTAATAAGACAGAAAGTAGATTAAAGGAAGTAATGATCAGCAGCAAAACAGACTTTTAAGGAGGGGAAGGGTAAAAAGTGAAAAAAATCAATAGAAGAGAATAAGAGGGAGGTAAGTGGGATAAAAGTGTGAACTTGTCAGGTAGTATTCTAAAATCTAGATTTGTATCAAGTTACCAAAGACTTAGTATCCCAGGCTAGCAGCCTGGGATGCTTATCTTAATTCGCTGGTCATAAGTTGAAGTTTTTGCTAAGCTTAGCTGATGTGTAAGAGGGGAAAGTACATGTTCCTCAAATTTGACCAAGGACACAGACTTGTTTCCATTGACCACCAGCTGTCCTGTACAAATATAAAATTGGAAATCCTGTTGAGGAACTCCAAGCAGGTCACCGTGTCCTAAAATCCCCATGATTCATAAAATATTGTCTGCTTTCATATCTATATTGATACTGATGACATATTTTGTCTGTTTTCATGTCCACTAGACATGTACCTCCTATTTTTATATCTCTTTTTGATATTACTGATATTTCGCCTGCAACACCAACAGATTTCTGTGGGTAAGATTGTGAGCCTCAGTTCCTAATTAAGGGGAACAGGATAGGATGGTGTGCTGAGGGGGGAATGGGTAGTATTTTGGGTATATAACCAAGTTTTGCATTTTGGATTTTGCCTCTCCTACTAGATTGCTTCTGCTAGTGAGACTATCCTTCTTGCAAAAATAAATAAATAAATAAATCCTTCCTGTCTGTATTTGGAGATATCTCTGCTTATTTTATTTTGGGTAAGGGTCTCTCATCCCATACAGAGGGAAATAAAGAGTAAGAAAAAAATAACTGTGAATGTGAATGCATTATACTCACCTGTAAGATAGAAGAGGATAACAAATGAATTTGGAAGTAGAATCCAAAAATATGTTGCTTACGAAAGACTCATTTGAAACAGAAAGACCAACAGAAAGTTAAAATAAGGGGCTGGAACAGGTACATTTTACTTCAGCCAAAGTTCAAGAAAATGAAAGGGTAGCAATCATACCCTCATGAAAAACAAAAGAAAAAATATATCAGATTAAAAGATAATCAGGGAAATTAAATTTTGATAAAAGGTACCATAGACTATGAAATAATACAATTACTAAACATATATGTACCAAATGGCATATCTTGTAACTTACTGAAAAAGTTAAAAGATTTTTAGGAGGAAATAACAGTAAAATTATACGGGTGAGGGGTCTAAATTTACCCCTATCAGATCTTGATAAACCTAATAACAAAATAAATAATAACAAGTTAAGGAAATGAGTAGAATTTTAGGAAAGTTAGGTATGACAGACAACTGGAGAAAATTGAATGAGGATATAAATGAGCATTCCTTTTATTTCAGTTGTACATGAAACCTTTACAAAAATTAACAATGTATTGGGGGACAAAACCCTCATAAACAAATGCAGAAAGGAAAGAATATTAAATTCACCATTTTCCAAACATAATGCAATTTTAAAAACATTCAATAAGGGGTAATGAATTCATAGAGTAAAATTTAATTGGATACTATGTAATATATTCATAAAGAATGAGTGAGTCAAATAATACATCTTAGGAAAAATGATAATTTCATATTGACAAAAATGAACAATATACCAAAATGTGTAGGACTTGGTCAAAGCACTAATTAGGAAAAAACATATACCTAGACATTTACATCAGTAAAGGAGGTGTATCAGATCAATGAATTCATCATACAACTAAAAGTACACAACACTAGAAAACAACAAATTAAAAATCCATAATCAAACATCAAAATAGAAATCCTAAAAATCAAAGGAGAGATTAATAAAATTTACACTTGTTGAATTTATTTTTCTTCTAAGATAGGCTATTTAAATATTTTATTTCCTTTACTGTTTTTCTGCACAACTCATAATGGGGTTTTTTTGTTTATTTTTGCACATACCCATCCATTCATTAAGATTGTCATTATAATTGGCATATGATTGAGCAAAATATTTCCTAAAAATTGCATTAATTTTACCTTTTTTGATTTTTATAATGATTGTCAATCAAATTGTTTAATAGTTTATTTTATTTATTTTTTAAAATCGCTAATCCTAGTGCCTCTGTTTTTCTTTATTGTTTTAATGACTTTTTTTTTTACTTTGAATTTTATTAATTTCTCCTTTGATTTTCAGGATAATATGTATAAACATTTTTGTATCCCTGTTAAACTTTGTTTTCCCAGAAACAGAAACTGCAAAGAGCTTTAAGTGGAGCAGTCCTCACTAGCTGAGGCAAGGAACAGGTGCAGAAGCTGCCTACACGTAAATCCAGGCAAGAGTTGATTGCTGACAGCCCATAGAGGAAGAGCCATGGGGTTTGGAATCCATCCTGGAGTCAAGAAGAAAGAGGACTTTACTTTGGATATTCTGTATTGATTGATGAGATTTGTAATTTATTGCGACCTAGAAGTGGATGATATTTGAACTTTTTGCTACCCCTTATGGATGATTGGTTTAAAGATGATTGGAAACCAGCCTCTGGTCAAAATGAAAAAGGGCTTTACTTGGATATTCTGTATTGAAAGAGGAGACTGTAACTGACAGTGACGTAGGTATGGATGGTGTTTGTATTTTTTGCTGCTCCTTAAAGATTCTATAAGGTATACTGAATGATACATTTTATTTAAAACTATGTGGCCACCTTAGTAGTAACTTATTATGTTATGTTGTTGTGAATGTTATGCTTCAGTTTCTTGGCTAAGATGACAGAGAAAGAAAATGCAAATGCTAGAGGGTATTGGAAAAATAGATCTACTAATGAATACTTTGCAGAACTGCCAACTAGTCCAAATATTCTAGAAAACAAGCTAAAACTATCCCCAAAGGACTACAAACGAATGCATGTTTTTGACCTAGCAATATGGCTATCAGTTCTATACCTGAAGGAGATCAAAGAAAAAGGATGCACACATATAAAATATTTGCAATAACTTTTTTGAACTGGCAAAACATAGAAACTGAGGTAATGCCCATCAATCAGAGAATGGCTGAAAAAATTATGATATGTGAATGTCATGGAATATCACTGTACTCTAAAAAATAACCAATGGCATTGTTTCAGAAAAAAAAAAAACTGGAAAGGCATATAAACTGATATAAAATGCAGTGAGCAGAATCACAACAATCTATACAATAATAATAATAATGTAAAATGAGCAAGTGTGCCATTCTCAATAACTCTGAACGACAATCATCCACCACAGCTCTGAAAGATTCATGATGTAAAGCACTACCCAACTCCAGACAGAGTGAAATAATAGACTATGGCTAGTTCAGAAATGTGTTTTGTATGACCTCGTATGTGTAATGGGTATCATATTTCTGTATTTTCAATGAGTATATATGAGTAGAAAGGAGAGAATTTGGAAATGAAAATATAATAATATATTTTTGTCTTTTTGGAGGGGGGGAGGCAGGGCAGTTGGGGTGTGTGACTTGTCCAAAGACACATAGCTAATAAGTGTTAGGTGCCTGAGGTTGGATTTGAACTTAGGTCCTCCTGACTCCAGGGCCTCAACTCTATTCACTGTGCCACCTGGCTGCCTCCAATAATAATAATTTTTAAAAGAAGATACTCCTATTATTAGTATTCCACTAAACCTTCTCCATATTTACTTTCTTGTGAATTCATGCAATCCTATGGCTTAAACTATTATATTTCTACTATTGACTCTCATAGCTACATATCTATGCTTTCCTTCTCCCTTGGGCTTTTTTTCTTTATATTCAGCGACAAACAGGTGACAACTTACACTATGAATGAACCAAGTACATATCTTTAGTCAGACATTCCCAGAAGCATGGAATTACAGTTCAAAAGGATGTTAGTTATTATCTGTTCCCCCAATTCATTTTCTAGATGAGAAAACTGAAGCACAAAAACTTAAATAAATAAATGACTCTCGCAAGGTCATATCATAAATGCCTGAATCTGAATTCATAATCAGATCTTTTGACTCCAACTTAAGTGATCTGTCCTTTTCATCAGATTTCCTTACTAGCAATACAAACAAAAAACATTTCGATATCATTTTTTTCCCAACAAATGAGTGACAAAATCCAGTCACGTATTGATGATAGTGATAATAATACTAGATAGCATTTCTATAGTACCTCTTATGTCCCAGGCACTGTGAGGATCTTATTTGATTGTCACGATGACCATGAGAAGTAGATGCTATTATTATTAATCTTGTTTTGTGGTTAAGGAAACCGAGGCAGACAAAGGTTAAGGGTCTTGACCAGAATCACACAACTAGGAATTGTCTGAGGCTGAATTTTATCTTGGGTCTTTCTGACTCTAGTCCCACTGCTCTATCCACTGTACCATCCAGCTTCCTTAAAATATCTACATAGAACTTACTATTTTTCAGACACTGTGCTAAGACTTTACAAACATTGTTTCATTTGATCATCACATCAACCCTACAAGGTAAGTGATGGTATTATTTTCATTGAGGAAACTGAGGTAGAGGTTAGGCGACTTCCCAAGGATCACAATGTAAGTAAGTGTCTGAGGTTGTATTTGATCTCAGGTCTTTTAGACTCTAGGACCAGTGTTTTATCCATTGTGCCACTTATCTGTATCTAACAGGTAAGGAGTTTGAGCTCCTGAATGTTGGAGACTTGCTCCTAGTAAGACAATTGGTTGGGTAAGACTCCAAATATACCTCCCTCAAATCTAGTGTCCTTTTCTGTTCACCATGAACCAAAATATTCTGAAGTCTAGTCAAATGTCTTTTCTATTCAAGCATGTTGCTTTGTCCACGTCTCCATTAATTTCATTTTATTATTTTAAATAAGGAAACTTTTAGTGTGCCTAAGAAACATACATTCTAAACAAGGCCCTGAATCCAATGCTTTAAAAAGTGGAGGAGACAACTGGACTGGACTATATTCTGATAATGAATTGGAAAGTCAATATTAATTCCATCATTCTAACTTCATAAAGTCTTTCCCCTGCTGTGAAATATATCTATTTTTTAATTATGGCTTATCATTTGTTTTGTTACTCCCCAAGTAACAAGCAAATCCAATGGCGCATAATGAATTCCTTTCTACATAATCATCATTTGCATGGAGAATAGACTTTATTCCATTTTGCAATGGAACCTGACAGATGAGATATGAAAAATAAAGTTTTCACCTTTGAGTGTCTTAGGAGTTAGTAACACCACCTTATGATACACAAGGCATTTAGGTTTATAGATGCCAAACTACTCCTAATTGAATGTAGCAGAAGCAAATAAAAGTTGTTCAACTTTCTAATGATAGTTTAATGGAAGAATATATAAACTTAGTTTTCCAAGTTGACAAGTGTAAACCTCTAACAGCTTATAATGAAATATCCTTCTGCTATTTGGTAAATTAAGTGATTTAGAAATGACACAAGAAAGCCGGTATATTTTCCCCCCAGTAAAGTTAACAAGAGCGTTGAATTGTATACAATAAGCAATACTAGTAAGAGCCATGTGGGAAAGCAATGTCAGGAAAACTTCAGTCTTGTTTAGTATTTGTATTCCCAGGACCTGGTACAGATCTTATCAGATAGTAAGAACTTAACAAGTCCTTGTTGATTAATTTAAGTGTCTATTTATACTTTGTGTACTCAGAATCTTTTTTTAACTCCAATAATTTTTAAATTTCTTATATTCTTACCTGGCAATTCCAATTCTCTCCCTCCCCCATTTTTTTTTTAATTTTGGACTCTGTTACAGTTGTAATAATTTAATAGCATTGTATATTGTAGGATGAAAATGGGTTTCTCTTAGGTTTCTTTGCTACACTTCTCTATTCAGTGTCAAACCTCCTGAAACATTTTCAGGTTGTTCATTGAAATGACAGCTGGCTCATACAGGAGCTCATGCAAATTAGCAGAAAAGTTTTCCATGAGAGAACAATTAGTGTAACAAATCTCATCATTCCCAAGTGAATTTGCCACATTTGCCTTAAAAATAATCTAAAAAAAGTTTTTTTTTCCTTATTTCAACTTCTTGCTGATATCTTCAAAATGGGCAGCTGTGTTGCCAGATTAAGCTATTTGCTAGTGCAGAAATTGGAATATCTATATGTTTTCCCCTTTCAATTTTCAAATTAATGCTTTGTTGCTTGGGGCTCTAATCATCACACAGCAGCCTTTCTGTAGCATCTGTCCTGTGGATATATGCATGTTATTTTGTCTTGCTCCATCCTTTTCCAAAAAAGTATGTTCATTTCCACTGAGGGTCTTTAATACCTAGATGATTATGGAGGGGGATTCATATAACAAGGAGAGACATGAATTAGATGTCAGGCGTGCTCATAACAATGGCTTCTTTCTTCAAACATTTCCCTGTTTACTCAGCACAGAGTATGTTGAAACATTTATTGAAAACCAAGTGAAGGAATAACAGGAAGGTAAGTAGTCAGGTTGGCACCTATATTTTTGCTCTGATCACAGTTGCTGTGGGAATTCTTACAGTTCTGAAAGACCTGTAATCTTCTTAAGCTCTGTAGAGCCTCTTGGTTGATATGTTTAAAGACAGATAAAGATCTGAGATCACAGAAAGTGAAGAGCTTATTTCCTCCTTAGCTAAATATGCAGGTGTCTGAAATGTCAGGGGTTCAAATTACAAACAGCAAATATTATTTACTCTTTTAGGCATCTGACATTGTCTAGTGAGTCACCACAACCAGGTCAGTGACCAGACGAAATTCGGCAAAAACAATGCCGGGTTTGTGGACGAATCCTAGACAAACAATAATTTTGTAATTTTCCATAAATGAATTTAACATAAACAGGGTCTTTACCTGTTGTCCTTTAAAGACAATTACAAAAGTAATTAAGAGGCCTTTTGCTCTATATGGATAAATTCTAAAGATATTTCTCCCTCCAAAGATAGACAGGGACAACTAGCTATCAATGTCTCTTTCAAATTTGCAGAGGCAGAGCCTTTACACTGTCAGTTGCCCTCCTTGACACTTCAGTAAATATTTATCACAATTAATTGAAATGGCAGATTCATTGAGTTTGGCTGGGGTTCATAGTATTTTAGACTAGTTTTCATTCCATAGATGAGTAATCTTTCCACCCATGGTCTTTCCATGTGTTTGCTTGACCTTTTCTTCCCCAGAGTACTCCCACCTACAAAAAAAGTCATTCTGCTTCCTCAAGTTAGTCCATCTCTATTGGCATTTCCCTACACTTGAACTGTATGCAGCTCCCTAGTGCATACCATTGTTGGTTTTTCGTGTTTGATTTTCTATGGGCTCTCTAGATTGGCCTTTCCAGATTTAACCTCTGAAACCCTCAGTCCAGATGGCTGTGTGTATTTTCCGTTGGTTGAAATTCCTAAATGTGCTAACCAAGAAAAAGAAGGAAGCTTGTTGATTTAATAGACATATAAACACTTTGGGGGAATCAATTTTTAAATATTAACTCTTCTCCTTACTGTGATATTTTGGCCTACTGGTGAACTACATCTGTTTGTTAATTAACATGTATTGAGGTCTAGTCAAGAGGATATTCTATTCTAGTAAAGAAAAGGAAAGGAAAGGCTGATACTGAAGTGAGAACTCTTGGTACTTTCCTCCTTTCCAATTTCTAAACAACCATTGCAGTATTTGTAATCAGAGTGTTCTATTCTACTCAATAAACTATATTATTCATAATGAAGTTAAGTCTGGAAAAAATGGATTTATTGCAACTATGCCAGATGAGGTAAGCATGAGCAATTTGGAACTGAAAAATCTAATCTTGATCTGCATTGTGAAATACTGATAGAGAATAAATGGAGTCATCCTCAGTGGCCTAAAGAAGGAAAGGAATGGACACTATGGGATCAGAAAAAATACTTATATAGCTCTTCTTCCTGTGCTCAAGCCTAACATTTATTATTTACTAGGTGTAAGGGCAGCTAGGTAGTGCCATAGTGCACATAATGCTGGGCCTGGAGTCAGGAAGACTCATCTTTGTGAATTCAAACCTGGCTTAGACACTTACTAGCTGTGTGACCTTGGGAAAGTCATGTAACCCTGCTTGCCTCAGTTTCCTCATCTGTAAAAAGAGCTGGAGAAGGAAATGGCAAACCACTTTAGACTTTCTGCCAAGAAAACCCCAAATGGGGTGACGGAGAGTCAGATGCACCTTTAAAATAACTGAACAAAAAAACAAGGTGCAAGACCTTTGACCAGTTGTTATCACCTAAAAAGCTGAAATAGTCCTTTTCCTCAAAATGATTATATTCTTATCAAAGGATAATAGACTTAGAACTGAAAAATACCTTGAAGTTCAGGTCTAAACACTTTATTTCACAGATAAAGAAGTTGAAACACAGAGAGCTGAATTGCTAGTAAATATCCACAGCAGGATTTGAACCCAGGTTTTCCAGACCCTTCATGCTATGCCAAGCTGACAATGCTACCAATGGGGAAAATCAATGCCTGATGCCATCTTAGTGATACGATATGATATCTTATTGTCTGATTCCTCTGAATAACTCTTTTTAAAAAAAGCCATGTTGATATTGCTTGTTTTTATGTTATAGTCATTTCTTGAAAAATCCTGCTCTTTCAAACTGAACTCTCCATTGCAACCAAGAAAAACAGGTAAGCAAAAATATTGATGCAATAGCAGTATTTGACAACATACACAATGTTCTTCACTAGTAATCCCTTACCTTTAATGTGAAGACAGGAAGGAATGTTTAAGAAGCATTTGACATTCACCTGGGATTCCAAACAGGATGTGTACCCACACTAAAAAGAGCCATCCTTCAATGCTCCACAGCACAGAAGGTCCGCTGCTCCAGATATAACACCTAACCTTTTAACATGAATGTCTTCCAGAAGGGGCGGGGCATTCTGACATGTGGGACTCTGAAGACTGGCTTTTAAATTGAATAAGAGATTGAGATCTCAGGTAGAAACATATCACAAATAGGCCCTGACTTTCAGCAATGAGAGGGGAAAAAAAAGAAGGCTTGGCCCATTTCTATTAAAGTTGTTTGTTCTGCATTTAACAAAAAAGTCAGGAATCTTTTTCTGGAATGTTTGCTGAGAATATCTAAATTTAAGCACTCTCTTGGGTTATAGACACACAGAGTTGTGATTATATCTCTTCTTAATTAAGAAGATTATAAGGTATACCCCCCCCACCCTCTATCCACCCCTAAAAGAAGAGCAGTTCCAGTCTTCCCAAAAGGGAAGAAATGGCACTAATGAGATTTTTCTCTTATGGAGAAGTGCGAGCCTCCAGGATATTACATATTAAATCTCAGGACCATTGAAAGGAAAGATCTGATTAATTTTAATTGTTATGAGCAGCAAAGAATGATAGATGATTCCTAAGGCAAACAGCAACCTGAATCATTCAGGGATCTTCTTATTAAAATCAATGCCCTGAAACACATCTGAAAATAAACAAGGATCCAAAGGAGTGCACAGAGGATGGAGGGAGTGTGTTCCAGGAGGGCAGTGCCTCTCATACTAATTGAAAGGCAAACTAGACAATTAGATACAGCTATCAGTTTGCTTGAGTTAAAAATAAATAAATGTCTTAACTTAATAAAAAGGTTTCACCAAAAACAATACCATCAGTACAATCAATGCCAAATCCAAATAACTGCTTTTGCAGTAGAATATTTTATAAGGTGAACATACTGAATAAGACAACTATTTCAAATATGCTTCATTTGGGAAAACATTAAAATGTATTTGGATTCTCTCTGTTGTTTTCAGAGGTGAGGAAGTCCCACCAAGTTCCCTGGAAATAGAGAGAATCCTTGTAATATGAAAAAAAGTTGTCAGAAGACACAGAACAGTTTCTATGACTGGTTTATACAGTGCTTCAGTCAGGTTCTTAATAATTATTATAATAAAGATAATCAACAGCACTGACATGGACAATCTAAGCTGGTTGCTTCACTTCAGGTTCCCGAATTGATGATTGTACTAAACAGATAAATTTATAATTTGAAGATTTTGTGGTCTATATAATCAGACTATGTGGAAAAAGAAAACATAATCTCCAGCATATGACTACTGAGGCAGGTAGAGACTTTAACTATTTGGAAAATCTTCTTTGGTAGTTTCCAAAAACAAGTAATTGAATTGGAAAGTAGACTCTCCCAGTTACTAGTAGTAACATTTCTGTTATCTCAATGAGACATCATTCAATCAATCAGCATGAATTTGTTAGGGCTGATTGTGCTAGACACTATACTAGACACTGAGGATTCAACAACAAAAGTTCAATTGTCACTAGCATCATGCATATGTTTGTGCACCCTTATACATACACATAAGTATATGGATATTTATATAGATACATATTTATGTGTATATATAGATATATGTATAGACATATGTGAATACACTTCTAGATATGTAGGTATACGTGCATATATACATACATATACAAATACAATTTATAATACAAATGGATACATATACAAAATATATGCAGAGTAAGGGTAAACATATTTAGTGGGGACATATGAGCTATAACATTTTACAGACAATTTCCACTCCCTCAGTTTTCTATAAAATCTTGAAGACAGAACTAGTAGCCCAAACTCTGGGGATCCAATATGTTATTGGGAATGGGGATTAGGAAAGAGTAGCAGCACAACTTATATTGCTGTGCATGTTCATAGACAGGAACCTTGAAGAGATGGAAGATTAATGAGAGAGAAAATCATCATGGCAGCAATAGTCTGGAGAAAACCTCAGAGGCTGGGATCAAGGATCCATATAAAAGGAATATGAGTTCTTCATTCATTCATTTAATCAATCAGTTAATCATTTAAGTTATTACTGTTAAACTTCACCACAGTCTTAACTTTGTCCAAAAAACTGCTTTTCTGTCCATCTTAAATTATAAATCATTTTTGTCATTCTTAAAAATCTACCCATCCATCTACCTATCTAGCCATTCATCCAGCAATATCTTCCCTTCCATTTAGATTACACTGTAAATTCAACTATCCTATCTATAAAGATGATTACTTCATTTACAAATCTAAAAATGATAATGAAATGAATGAATATGTATTGAAAAAAATCAATGGTTCTGCAGTCCTTTCAGATATATTTATGTGATGCTTCAGACAGAGAAACAGAGAGCAGAGGAGGAATAATTGGATACACTGTGCAGCCAAAATGGGCCATTTTGTTTTACTGCTTAAGCTTGCCTTGTTAATTTTATACCCAGTGAATTTAAAATCCTTTATACAAATGCTCAATTATTTTCGAAATGTTTAGTACTTTAGGTTCTATGTGTTTGTTACCGTATACATCATTACACTCTTCTTTTCAGAAAGTTGAAAAATATTTTGATATGCTCTCATTTCCTTTTCTCTTTAATATTAAATTTTAGTCAGTTGTGCAATTAGCAATGTCTTGGATATTTATATCACAAGACAAAGTAAACCCTATCCCAAAATAAGCATCCTTGTAAGTAATTCAATTCAAATTGCAATATTAACAACAATTTCCTAAAACCACTGAAACATAGAGTAGGTATATTATCATGGTAGATATGGAAAGAAAGGTTGAAAAGTTTGTGCACTTGCAAAACAGATAGGAGCATAAAATAACTGGCATATGTTTATTAGACTTTAAAAAGTGTTCTGTATAATTTTCTAGTTTCATTCAATTTTAACTGAATACAATTTGTTCCTTCACCTTAAGTGAGCTGCAGTAAATTGAATGATTATTAAATAAAAATGTTCTCAAAATGAGGTCAAAACAAACTCATTTGGAGAATGTGATAGTTGATTTTGGTTTATTTTGTGATAATTTAGAAATGTTCACTGTATGCATAAAGGATACACACACACACACACACACACATACACACACAATGTTTGTATATATCACTTACTGAATATCCCAGTCTATAAAGCTTCTACTTTTGTCTTTATATCTCCAGTGCCTATCACAGTGCTTGACTCACAGTAGGTATTTCATAAATATCTGTTAATGGATCACTTGATCTACAGGTAGAAGCTGTTTTCAATTTCAGTTTAACTGAGATTATCTATTTAATCAATATATTCATTTGAGTTTCCATATCCCCTTGGTGATATACAATGACAGAAATGTTTCCCCTCCATCATCCCCAAGGCAAGGAACAAATATCCTCCAATTGTTTTTTACCAGCTATGTGTAAAGCGAGGCAGGAGCAGCTTTCCAGAAAATAATAACTGGTGCTGTGAACAGTTTCTGATTACATAGTATAGTGAACTCTTTATTCAGTAACAAACTAAGACAAAACACTGATAGAACCCAAAATATAGCATTCACAATGTTATGACATAACAAGTTATCACTAAGGGCCACATAGTTTTCACCAAAGTGACCAAATAGGTTTAAACAAAAAATATCATTCAGTAAGTCCTTAACTCAATCGTCCTTGTCTCCTTAAGGGACACAAAGTACAAAGGTCAAAGTTCTCCACCCATAGGTCACAGTAAATCATAATCTTCTCAGTCAGCAGTAAGTACCCAAGAAGACAGGTCATCTTGACCTGAGGCTGGCTCTCAGATTCCATGGTTCTTCTTCCATTGGTCAGGCTCCTGGATGAATCTATCCAACTGTTATCTGAATTCAAAGGCAGGCAGCTCTCAGCTCCTTGTCCAGCTCCTCATCCAGCTCCCTGTCCAGTTTCTCATCCAGTTCTTATTTCACACTGAAGGTCACAGTGTCTAGTCCACCTCAAGTCCTTTATAGTTCCTGTTCCTTGGAAGACAAAGCTTAACAGAGTCATAATAATATTCATATACATTATCAGCAGCATCATCAATTCACTATCTGCCTGTGAAATCAACAGATATCCACAAGCAAGGTGCGAGAAGTCAACACAAATGATCAGCATAGAAATCAACATAGACACACAAACAAGGTCCAAGACATCTGCACAAATCATCAGTAAAGTTCCAGGACCTCCAAAGCCCTCATCCAGGTTGCATCATCAACAGGAATTCATAAGTTGTAGCATTCATAAGTTCTGCTTCTCAACAAAGACTTGATAGAATCATGGGCAAGACTCAAAAGAAACTTGAACTGAAACAAAGTGTCAACTAAATAGCTGAAACAAGATGTTAACTACTTCTTTGCTTACCATTACACCATGATGATACATATAACTGGATGCTGAGCTGGAACTCTGTGTGTACCCTAAGGGACAATCCCCACCTCTCAGAATATTCCTGCCTATTAGCCTCCAGGGAAAAGAAAGGTTTTCTGAGCTCTGAAAAGATGGTTTCAGGATGTCTTCCTGCACCCATTTCCATATCTGGTTTTGTGATTTTATGGTCTCCATGAAAAGTCTATATCTAGGATATGGCCACCTCCTTTCTGTGTCTTCTTTTCTTTGAAACAAGGCCATATGAAGCAGTAGTC
The DNA here is from genome assembly GCA_028646515.1 of Pseudochirops corinnae. Lineage (NCBI taxonomy): Eukaryota > Metazoa > Chordata > Mammalia > Diprotodontia > Pseudocheiridae > Pseudochirops > Pseudochirops corinnae. Next base: position 354,680,432 of record CM053585.1, read on the forward strand.
ATACATTCCCCTTCTTTTGCACCCAAACAGCACAGTACTGGCTACTGGAGCAGTTGCAACTAGAACAGAGATCTTGGCCATGACCAAAGTAGCAAAAAAAGTTACCCACAAGGAAGAGCTACCAGAAGGAAAAGACCATGGTGCATTGATCAGAAGGTTTTCAGTGGATATGAAATGCCAAATAGTTAACTAATTGCTTTCTGGGGAAAAAAAATGTTGCAAATGTCCCAATGAACCTTGTGAATTAGCCTCAGAATTGATTGTAATCATACCATGATTCTTAATAACTTGGTATTAAGTATAATTATCCCTTTCTTGATGGGGGGAAAAGACTGCTTGTTATATATACTTGATTTGTTTTTGCACTCAGATTATCTTTAACAATTGATTCCCTGGGGGCAGAGCCAAGAATACAAAAAAAGCAGGGACTTGCTTGAGCTCTGCCCAAACACCTCCAAATAACGGTGAAAAAAAAAAGACCCTAAACAAATTCTAGAGAAGCATAACCCACAAAATGACAGAGTGAAAAAAAAAAATTCTAGCCCAACACAACCTGAGAGGTCAACAGGAGCAATCTGTTGCACCAGTCTGAGAGAGGAGTGTAGTTAAGCCAAAAACTTTCCAGCACAGACCACATCCCCAGCCAACTCAGAGTAGATCTCAGACATTGAACCATTGTCAGCTATGGAAGGTTGCAGAATTCTCAACCCACAAACACCAAAAACAACTTACAAGGCCAGCAGGAAAGATCTGTCAGACCTGGGAGAAAGAGGAGCACATCTGGTACCAGGATGGTATCAGTCAGCAAGGGCAGTGGCTGCTTCTGGAGTTCTTGGCCCACAAACATGAGGGTGGGAGGATTGAGCAACTGCTCAGTGGGGGAAATGCAGGGATTTCTTTGCTGGTTCTGGGACAGGATTCTCTTGTTCTGCTTGTAGTTGGATCTGGTTCACAGTCCTAGGTGGCAATCCTACGATAAGGAGGAGCACTGGTGTGGCAGTGCTTGGGATGGCAGTGAAGAGGGAATCGTCCTCACAGTTCCAAGGCAGAAGAGTGCTTGTGGCCACTCCCAGACCAGAACACAGGTCAGGAGAGGTGTAAAACCTTTCCTTTGATCATATCACCTTGGAAGAACTGAAAATGTACAGATCCTGGGAGGTATCTCTGAAAAGAACTACACAAAACCCATGAAGCTTGGGACCATACACCTGTAACATTGAAAGCAGGGTCCTACCTTAACAAGAAGTTTAAAAGTCAAGTAATTGATTGGGAAAATGAGGAAACAATGGGAAAAACTCAGACTATAGAATCTTACTTTGGTGACAAAGAAGATCAAAGTATACAGCCAGAAGAAGACCACAAAGTCAAAGCTCCTACACTCAAAGTTTTCAAGAAACATATGAATTTGTTCCAGATCATAGAAGAGCTTTAAAAGGATTTTGAAAATTAGTTATTAGAAGTAAAGGAAAAGTTGGGAAAAGAAATGAGAGTTATTCAAGAAAATTATGAAAAATGAATCAACGGTTTTCCAAAGGAGATGGCCCCCCAAAAAATATTGAAGAAAATAATACCTTAAAAAATAGACTAACCCAAAAGGAAAAGAGGTCTAAAAATCCAATAAGAGAAGAATGCCTTAAAAAGCTGAATTGGTCAAATGGAAAAAATTTCCTTAAAAATTAGAATGGAGCAAATGGAAGCTAGCGACATTATGAGAAATGAAGAAATTATAAAAAAAGAATCAAAAGAATGAAAAAAATAGAAAATAATGTGACATATTTCATTGGACAAACCACTGACCTGGAAAATAGATCCAGGAGAGATAATTTTAAAATTATTGAAATACCTGAAAGCCATGGTAAAAAAAAAAAAAAAGCCTAGATATTCAAGAAATTATCAAGGTAAACTGCCCTGATATTCTAGAACCAGAGGGGAAAATAGGTATTGAAAGAATGTACTGATCACCTCCTGAAAGAGATCCCAAAGGGAAAACTCACAGGAATATTGTAGCCAAATACAAAAATTACCAGGTCAAGGAGAAAACATTGTAAGAAAGCAAAAGGAAATAAATCATGTATTGTGGAAACTATCAGAATAACAC
>CM053585.1:354683029-354708506 GCA_028646515.1 Pseudochirops corinnae
GGCCGGAGGCTTATCTCCCTCTTTCACAATCCCCCCTCGCACAGCTGGTGCTAATCCCTCACCTGAGAGCTTTCTCTGCACCTCCCACCCGGCCGCCCCCGGGGCACAGCCGTGGCTTCAGGCCAGGCTGGTTTCGGTTCACAGTGCTGATATGGTTCCTCGTAGCCGAGCTGACTTTAGTGGGAAGTAACCTTATGTGCTTTTGAAGTTCTAGGATTGGTCCAGAGTCCTATTCCATGGGTATTTTGGATTGGCTATGTGAGAGCTGCGATATATTGCTGCTGCTACGCTGCCATCTTGACTCCGCCCCCCTCATGATTTTTTCTTTAAAATATTTGTAAGACATAACTTTATTAATGTGTGGTTAATCATTAGGATATACAAGCAATGAAGTTTTGGTAGAAAGAGATGTTTCCTGAAATATTACTCATATGAGTAAAGGATGATCATCTATATTAAAGATACTTAAATTTTCTGGAGTAAAATATGTGAAGGAGGGTGGGGGTGGGGATTGATATATGTAAAACTCAGATTTGATCAGACCATGCACAGACTGCCCTTCCTTCTACTGACCAGCCAACCACCTCATCACTCACAGGTACTTTGGAGATGAGAAAACACTCTCCTATTGGCTGTGGAGCCTGGACTAAAGGTGCCAGTGATTTGGGGGGCCTTTATAAAGGCAGTGATTTTACTTTCAACTTCCTGGCTTAATATCCTGTCAGGAACATTTTGAGCAACACCCCCATGGGGGAAATTTTGACCACCTCTTCCTATCCTCTACCTTAGCTACCATATAGTTGTAAGCACAGTGCAGTTAAAACCCACATCCCGGTGGAAAAAAAATCTAAATCCAAGATTTCCATATGCAGGAAAGTTCATTCCTGGGTTCTCAGCTGCTTCTTCTGAAGAGTTTGCTGTTTTCACAATATCAGGAGAATGATCCTGAGATGACTATGTCCAAGTTTGGAGACTACCCTATGATTTTGAGTGATATGGAGATCTGAGTTCCCTCACTGAAGTAGACAGAAAAATTCCTAGGTAAGTATCAGTGCAGCAGTGGTTAAGAGTAGCACTATTTGATGATCAGTAGGGCAAACACTGCTAGAGACTTTTTCAAATGAAAAGCAGTTTCTAGATGCCTTTTGAATACAAAAAAGCATGAATAAACTATATCTGAGACTGACTTAGTCTTATTTATAATTAAATTGATTTCAATTTTAATAAAAGATTATTAATTCTTATATACATATGTTTATACATTGAGAATCACATATATTATTAAAATATATTAGTAGGATCTAAATGTTACGCATGTGCACACACATATATGCACACATGTAGACTCATTTATGTATATGTAAGTCTATATATGTGCATGTTATGTTTTATGCACATACACATAATATTTAAACACATATGCATGTATCCATGTATGTATGCTTGCATGCATGAAATTTGGCAGTAATTAATAGAAAGCTGGCCTTTAAGCAAAGAAATGGCATGAGTTCAAGTTCTGCCTTTGAAACCTTCTGGCTTTGAGATATCTCAGTATTCTTGTCAACTCTCCAAGATGATACATTGTAGAGAAAGTTAACAATCTGCATTAGTAGAAAAACTTCCCTATGTCAATTAAATCATCAGTCCACTCTCTATCCCTTTTCCTATATGATTATCAGCAGGACAATCTGATGATCTATTTCTGTAAAATGGAACCATCCTATGAACCATTCTTGTTTATCTCTACAAATCATCCTTAACTTTAGGGAGGACAGATCATTTTGCCAATTAGTGTCTAACGCATAAGATATAAACTGAGCAGATGTATGTTGAGCTCAATATAGACATAAATATATATTTCAATCATTTGTCTCTTACCTACTTTTGCAATTGTAATTTATGGTCTTTTAAAATTAGAGTACATAACAGATGGTGAACAGTTAGTTTAAAATGATGTTTCTTTTATTATAACTTACCCTGCCAAGTGATCTCTTATCATAGTTGATTTGCTCAAAGTACCAATTTATTTTCTGCATTAAAATATATTGAATGAAATGGGCATTTGGGCATCATTTTCTGTACCGTGGCACTTGCTTCAATGGGATGTCACTATGGTGTATTCACTCTGTCTAAAGAAAGAGAGGAAGAGAGATGCTTGTGAGGCTGCTAAGAATCACACTTTATAAAATGACAAGATTTCAGTCAGATAAGAAATTCAGTTTCTCTCCTTGTCTTTCCTTATGGGAAGAGAGGTCTGATAGATGTATGAATTCAAGCATAATAATATTTTAACTAAAATTAGTTTCTAATAAAGGAAATTAATTGCTTCAGGTGTTACCTCAATTCCTGATTGGAGTCCCATTATGTTTGTAAATAATGAATAATGGAATGCATGGAAATAGAAAAACAGGATAAAGCAGCCTCAAATTCCATTTTCTAGGATTCTATTGACAGCCTTTGAAAGAAGGACAAAACCTCATTTTGAATGAAGCAAGATTTCTATGTACAATTTCCCCAGACACAGTGACCACAGTACATTAAAGTTGCATGACTAAAAGCTTCCTTTAATAAAATGAGCAACTCTTTAAAAAATGTTTAAACTAAAATCTTTCTTGTGTCGTGGCTTTTAAACAATCCAAAATATTTTAAAAAGGAATTATATGTCATAAAATCAATGATTTGTAGGTAAAAATATTTAGCTAGAAATGGAGAATTCAGCAAATTAACATGACCAAAATTGTTAGCAGTACTTTTTTTTTGCTTTTCACATTTGTTAACTGACTAGCAAATGAGTAGAAATAACACAAACTCCACAAAGAAAGCTCTTCAGGAAAAAAGAGTAAATCAGAGCACAGTACTTGTCCTAAGTATTAAAGGACTAACTGTCCCCAGACTAGTCCCTCTGGTTTTCATATCCTATTAAGATCCTGAGATGGGAGAAGTTGGAGCAGTCTAACAAAAATTACCACTAAAAGGCAGAGCCAAGATGATAGAGTAAAGGCAGGGATTCACCTGAACTCTCCCCCAAACTCTTCTAAATACCTTTGAATAATGACCCTAAACAAATTATAGAGTGGAGAGAATCCACAAAAAGGCAAAGTGAAACAATTTTGCAACTTCAGACAACTCAGAAGGTCAGCAGGAAATGTCTGTTGCACCAGGTTGAAAAAGGAGCATAGTCCAGCATAGGCCATGCAAGCATAGATTGGGTTGCAGGAAACCAGGAGCATTTCTCAGAACAATTGAATCAGTGGAAGCACTGGCAATTTCCAGAATTCTCAGCCCACAGACTCCAAAAACAACTTAGAAGGTCAATAGGAAAGATCTGTGACATCTGGTGAGAGTGAAGCACAGTCCAGCACAGGCCCAGCAAACCAGGAGAAGGCCTTGCAAACCACTGAAGCAGCAGCAGCAGCTGTTTCTTAAGCTCTCAGCCCACAGATTGTGATGGAGTCTAACTGTTCAGAAGAATATTACAGGTATCTCTTTGCTAGCACTGAGGCAAGACTGTTGCTTTGCTCATATTCATAATTGAATTGTAATCCTGTGCATTCCCAGGGCAAGGAGGAACACTAGTGCAACATAGCTTGCAAAGCTTGCAGTAAAGAAGGGACTGTCATCACAGTTCAGGGCAGAAAAGTAGTAGTAGTCACCCACAGACCAGAGTACATCTCCTTAAATCATACTACCTTAGAGGAACTGAAAACTTACAGAGCCCTAGAAGAATTTCCAAAAATAGCTGCACTAAATCTCTGAAGTTTGGGACAAGGCACCCTTCACCTTGGAAACAGACTCCTACATTAACAAAGAGTTAAAATTCAAGTAATAGGCTGAGGAAATGAACAAACAACAGAAAAAAAGTTCTGACCATAGAAAATTACTGTGGTGACAAGGAAGTTCAAAACACACATGCAGATGAAGATAACAAAGTCAAAGCTCCTACATCCAAAGCTTTCAATAAAAAATATGAATTGGTCTCAAAACATGGAAGTGCTGAAAAAGGATTCTGGAAATCAAGTAAGAAATGCAGAGGAAAAATTGGGAAGAGTAGTGAGAGTGATACAGAAAAATCATGAAAAAAAGAGTCAACAGCTTGGTGAAGGAGACACACACACACAACTGAAGAAAATAACACCTTAAAAACAGACTAGATCAAATGGTATAAGAGATATAAAAAGACTATGAGGAGAAGAATGTTTTAAAAAATAGAACTGGCCAAATGGAAAAAGCTCACTGAAGATAATAATTCCTTAAAAATTGTAATGGAGGAAATGGAAGCTGATGACTTTATGAGAAATCAAGAAGCAATAAAACAAAACCAAAAGAATGAAAAAGTAGAAGATAATGTGAATAATATCTTATTGGAAAAGCAACTGAATTGGAAAAATAGATCCAGGAGAGAGAATTTTAAAATGATTGGACTACCTGAAAATCATGTTCAAAAAAAAAAAAGCCTAAACATCATCTTTCAAGAAATTATCAAGGAAAGCTACCCTGATGTTCTGGGGCCAGATGAGAAAATAAAAAATTGAAAGAATCCACCAATCACTTCCTAAAAGATATTCCAAAATGACAACTCACAGGAATATTATAACCAAATTCCAGAGCTCCCAAGTCAAGGAGAAAATGTTGCAGACAACCAGAAAGAATCAATTCAAACACTGTGGAGTCATAGTCAGGATAACGTAAGATTTAGCAGTTTCTACATTAAGGAATTGGAAGGCTTGTAATATTATATTCCAGAGGGCAAAGGAGCTAGCATTACAATCAAAAATCACATACCCAGCAAAACAGTATGATCCTTCAGGGGAAAAAATAGACATTCAATAAAATAGAGGACTTCCAGGCATTCTTGATGCAAGGACCAGAGTTGAATAGAAAATTTGACTCAAATACAAGACTCAAATGGAGGATAAAATGGTAAACAGGAAAGGGGAATCATAAGGGACTTAATGAAGTTAAATGGTTTCCATTCCTACATGGGAAGATGATACTTGTAACTCATGATAATTTTTTTCATTATATGTGAGTTGAACAGAAAGGATGATATCTAAAAAGTAAAACAAAAGGGTGAGAGAGAATCACAGTGGGATAAAGGGAAAGGGAGAGGTAGAATGGGACAAATTACCTCAAATAAAAGAGACAAGAAAAAGCTTTTACAGTGGAAAAGGAAGAAGAGATAAGTGGCAGGGCCAGAGACAGGGGGCAGTGAGTGAACCTTACTCTTTTTGGAATTGCCTCTAAGAGGGAATAACATATACAATAAATTGGATACAGAACTCCAAAGCAACTTTGGATCAAAGCAATGGGTATTTGCCATGCAATGCATATAACCAGCATGTGTTTGAGGTATTAATATTTTTTTAAATTTTTAATTACTATTTTCTGTATTTAACCAATTAAATTGACTACACTGATGCATTTGTTGGAAAGTTATTGAGAAATTAAGATCTTAAGCATAGAGATATCCTGAATAGCTATTTAGTACAATGATGTAGAAACTGAGGTCCAAAATTGAGAAATTATTTGACCAAGGTTATAAGCAAAGATAGGATTTGAACCCAAGTTGTTTGGCTACAAATGCCCAGTATAACATTTCCTCTTAGAATTGCTGTGCCACTATGTATATATGTCTAACTACTACATATTAATGTGAATTTTTCCATTAGGCACAAGAGTCCTTCATAGAGAATAAATGTATCTGCCTTAATCAATATTTTTTTAACCAAGTCATACTATTTACAAAAAATAACAAATAGAGCCAATTATCTTGACAATTCAAGGGAAAATAATGCTTTCAAATGAAATATTAAGAAAATCAGTGCTATATTTTATTTTTATTTGAATTATTTATTTTGTTGCTTTTTTCTCCACTTCAGTTTGTAATACCTACAAAGATTAGCGTATGTATGTATATATGTATGAGTATACAGTTACATACATATTTTGTCTGTATATGATTATTTTAATATTTACACACATACATGTTTATATGTTTATATGCTTGCATATATGTATTCTTCTGGAATAGGCCTACTTAACTTTATCAATAATCGTGTTAGCATCTCCTGCCAGTATAATTTTTTAACTTTCACTGGTTTGCTCTGTTAGGATTTTTTTTAAAGATGAGATGAAGAAAACTGATAACAAGATATGATAGTTCTAAAGAGCATGCTATAGTATTTTGTTGTGGGAGCTATTTTAAGGACTTTAAACCACATTTTACTACTGTGGTAATCCGAAAATTAAAAACTTTTTTTTATCAATATGTTTCTCCCTAAAAGGCATCTTCATGAAGAGCTAAACCAAGATATATAATCCTTTAGCTGCTAATTCCTTTCAAATGAATGACAAATTTGATAATATATAGGATCTTGTTCTGCCAAGTAAACATGCTGACTAAAAATTTTAGTTTCCTGAGTATAACATGTAAAGGGGGAGATTAGTATAAATATAAACTTTAACCAAAAAAAAAAAAAAATCAATCTACAAGAGAGGAAAAAACCCTTTGTAACGGCTTTTTAAAATAAGGCAAATGACTGAAATTTGTAGTTTCTTTATAGATAGAGGGTAACAGATGAGGTATGTGAAGAAAGTGGAAATTACCAGAAAACAATCCATTTTACATACTCTCCCCAAATAAGCATACATAGCAAGTCATGTAGCATACAACAGTATTACAATATACATGAATAATTTAATCATAAATTCATTTGCATTTCAATTGAAGACTCTCACATATAGTCTTTCCTCTAATAAATGACACTATGATTATAAGAATTACTATGAATAATGTGACCTACCATCATAAAATACAGACCTACTAAAGTATATCTGTAACAAGATTAATTATGTATTGTAATATTTGACCCTTGTCTTTTTAAGAGCTAACACTTCAGTTGATGCCTTAACTTGTAATAACACATTACTTTGAAAATGAACAAAAAGAATAGACTAGGGAAATAGAGATCTATAAAAGGAAATCAGCAACATTTCTGGGAAATATTTCTAAAGCTATTATAAATGTTGTAAAGAAACTGGATCTCCAAATGTGTAGAGTGAAGTGTGTGTGTGTGTGTGTACACACACATACGCACACACACACATATACACACACATATAGCTATATACATATATATGTGTGCGTATATACATATATATATATGCGTGGATGCATGGATGTATGCACACACATATAAACATGCAAGCATGCACATATACATACACACAAATATACGCATATGTTTGTGCATATGCACCCACATACATGTATGTGTACCATGTGTGTATGCTTATTTGTGTGTATGTATGTATATATGTGTGTGTGTATGTCACCACATTCTAGGAATATAGGTTTTTTTTTAAATCGCTTATTTCATTTCTATTACTTTTAATGAAGACTGTTTGGATACAAAGAATAATGTATAGTGCTATGGCATGGACAGCAGCAGCCTGTGCAAGTTAGACTGCAACCTGGGATAAAGGAGACTCAGAGGCAAGGCTAGAAAGATTAGGTTGGTATCAGGAATTGGACCAAGATCTTGAGTCAGAAGCAGGTAAGCAAGGCAACAGCATGGTGTACTGGTACAGGTTAAAAAAGTAAGTCAAAGAATAGAACAATGGACTGGTGTCTAGAAGACCTAAATTTAAATCTGGCCTCAGACACAATTTGCCCTGGGAAAGGCACTAATCCTCTGTCTTTTCTAGTTTTCTCATCTTTAAAATAGGAAGAGTAATTAGACCAACCTCGTTGTGTTATGTTGCAGCTAAGTGGTACAGTGGATAGAAAGCTGGCCTTAAAATCAGGAGGACACGAGTTCAAATCCATCCTCAGACATTTACTAACTGTGGCACTTATCCCTGTTTGCCCCAATTTCTTCATCTGTAAAATGACCTGAAGAAGGAAATATCAAGCCATTCCAGTATCTTTGCCAAGAAAACCCTCGATGGGGTTGCAGGTAGTAGGGCATACCTGAAGTAAGTCACCAACAAAATGAAGACAAAATGAAATAATATTTATAAGGAATTTTGCCAGCCTTTAAGTACTGTAGAAGTGCTATCGTCATCATAATCATCATCTCCATCACAAGTTAAATAAAAGAATAAGGAGCATAGAAATACTGGCCCTTAGAAGTACAAAGTTTGGAGAAGTTTGAATCCAGAGGTTTCTTGAGGATAAGGACCATTTTCTGTTGTTGTTTATCATGAAAAGATAGCACACCTGTCACAAGTTAGGCATTTATCTATTTGTTGAAAAGAATTGCATAAAAAATCTGCAAGAGCAGATAAATGCAAACAGTAGAAAAGATATTAAACTCAAGAAACAAGGACATTGATAATGTGATAAACTTCTGTGTCTCAGATAGTTTTTGTTTGTTTTTATCTTAATCTTCCACATCTCTTGCATGCAGCTCCTTCCCTCCACTACACCAGAACTTCCCTAGTTCAGGCCTTCATCATCTCCTTTCTGAATGGTTGAAATAGACTCCAAATTAATTTCCCTGGACTCAAACTATTCTCTTTCCCCTTTATCCTCTGGTCAGCTGACAAACGGATATTCTAAAAATACAGATTTAAATGCATCACTTCTTTGGTCAAGAAACTTTAGTGATTAGGGAAAATACAAACCCCTCTGCTTCATTTCAAAATACTCTTCAAAATGTCTCTCTCTTTTCTTTATAAAATGATTACCAATTACCCCATTTCACATAATCTGCCTTCCAGCCAAGCAGGCTTAGTTGCTAAACTGGGTAAATGAGAATAAAGAGCTAATCATGACACCAGGGTTACAAACCTTGGTTAGTGGGAAAACTGTTTGTCCCTTCCATAGAAATAGATGTATTTAAAAGAAGTTTGAGTTTGAAAGAGGAGCTGACTTAAGTTTAGGCCATGTTGAATTTGAGATGTCTTCATAGCCTTCTGTTCTAAATGTCCCATATTTTCAATGGGGGACTTACTGGTGCTTAGGATGGAGACTAGGGAAGGATATATCAGTGAAATATCTGGGTAGAGATGATTATTAAATACATGAGAGCTAATGAAACAACCATGAAAAAGATTGTAGAAAGAGAAGAAAAGAAGATTCAGGACAAAATTTAGGGAGGATGATGTTAGTTGATGATGTTGCATGTTCATTTTTGAAGAGAACCACAGTCATCATGGGTTGATGTCTTGACCTGGCTTTAATTGTATTGGATTAGATTTAAGTGAGTCAGAGCTGAACAAAGTTGTCAGTCTCACTCTTTATTCCAGTCATTGAAGTCAAGTGGCAAGACAGAAGTCAAGATGACTGGTGATGACCTGAAATTCAGTGGATTACCTTGCCTTGGCATCTTCAATGTCTGACCTAGCTCTGAGCACTCCCACAGCATCTGCCTCAGCTGTCTTCATGGCTCTTGGAATAAGACTGAGAAAGAGCAGTCAATCTCTAGGAGGTGAACAAGGAGAAAAGTTTCCCAAAAGCACTTAAAATTAGTTAAAGTAATTCAGCATGAGGGCAGCTAGGTGGCACAGCGAATACAGCCCTGGCCCTGGAGTCAGGAGGACCTGAGTTCAAGTTTGGCCTCAGACACTTAACACAAAAACTAGCCGTGTGACCTTGGGCAAGTCACTTAACCCCTATTGCCCTTCTCCAAAAAGCAAAAAAAAAAAAAAAAGGAATTCAGCATGAAAGTTTAGTCAACAGTGTCAAAAACAGTAGTGTAGTGACTTCAAGAAAAGTGAGGATGAAGAAAATCATCAGATTTTGGAATTAAGAGATCATTAGAGAGAACAGTTTTAAGTAATTGATGGAACTATGACTTGCTAGTTTAGCACCATTTGTCTTGCTACTGTTTTCTATCCAGGAAAAAAAAAATGGGCCCAAACTTTTGTCCTTGTGACTAGAGCCTTTCATCTTAGAAATCATCTAGTCCATCTTCCCCGTTTTAAAGGTGAGAAAGTTAAGACCCAGAGAAATAAGATGTTTTGCCAAAAATTATACAAGTATAGTAGGAAGGCCCGTGTTCAAGCTCCTAGCCCCTGATTCCATATGAATTGCTCAGAATTACAGATTTCAGAATTGGAATGGACCTTAAAGGTCATTTAATCTGTCCCATACATGACTTCATTCAATATCTGAATGAATATAATAAATAATACAACCTAAAAAGGATGCTTCCAGATGAAGTATTCAGAAAAAAACAATGCTATATTTTATTTTTATTTAAATTATTTAGTGAGTTGCTATATTTCTCCTCTTCAGTTTTCAGTGGTTAACAATATCAGTTGCCTTCCAAAAAAGGTTGACCTGGTCTTGTAGGTTTGCTATATAAGATCAATAAGCAAAACTATTATTAATCATAAACTAACTGGCGGTGGAAAAGGAGGAGGAAATAAGTATTTTTCTAGAGCCTACACTGTGCTCGGTATTGTGCTAAGGAGTTTGCATGTGTATCTCATTTGGGAATTTAAACATGAATGATTCCTACTGGAACCCTCTCTTGACTCTTGTCTCTATCCCTTCACGCAGCCATTTCTTCCCTCTGTTAATTGAAATTACGTTATATTATTTTCTATTTACTTTCAATTTAATTATCAGTCTATATGTTGTGATCCCCAAATCTTCATAGGTGATAGATAGAAAGAGAGAGAAAAGGGAGAGACAGAGACAGAGACAGAGAGACAGAGAGAGACAGAGAGACAGAGAGAGACAGAGACAGAGAGAGAGAGAGAGAGAGAGAGAGAGAGAGAGAGAGAGAGAGAGAGAGTGGTGAGGAAGGGGAGAGAGAGATGATAGACAATCTGTACCTTGAATTCATGATTTTTTCTGTAGAGAGGTCATAATTCACTATGGGGTCTCCAGAATTGTGACTTAGTCATTGTGTTGTAATAGCTTTTAAGTGTTTAAAAGTTGTTTGCTTTTATGATGTTGTGATAAATACACATGTATGTACATGTGTATATATAAATGTACATATATACATGCATGTTTGTATGCACACATTGCTGTCTTGGTTCTGCTTACCTCATTTTGTATCAGACAAATATCCTCAGCATTCTCCGAAACCATCTCCTTCATTATTTCTTATCCCACCAGAGACTCACCCAATTTAACACAATGTTTGAGAGAAGATTTGACCGTAGTTATGCCCTGAATAAGTGTCAGAATGGATAAGATTGCTGGACCTGGATTCTAGAAGACTCATCTTCCTGAATTCAAATCTGGTCTCAGACACTTAACCGTATCTGTCTCAGTTTCTATATCTGTGAAATGAGCTGGAGAAAGAAATGACAAACCACTCCAGTATCTTTGCCAAGAAAAGCCCAGATGGGTCACAAAGAGTCGGAGTGAAGAGTCAGAGTCACGAGTAAACAAAAACATGCCTGACTCAAGGTCCAGAAACCCATCAACTACATTACATTATCTCAGAGCAAACTGATAGCAGAAGGAAGAAAGACACTAGGATTAGGAAGTAAAATCACCTGGATTCTGCCATAAGTAATTCAGTTTATTTCATTTGATTTAGATTAGAACTGGACTCAATGTGTAGAAGTTACAGAGAAGCAGATTTCAGTTTGCCCAAAGGGAAATCTGCCTGAAGATTAGAGTTTTCCATAAATCTAGAATGATCTTTCTTGGAAAGTATGGACCTTCTAGTTCTGAAGGTCTTCAAATGAAGGCTGGATAATTTCTTATCAGAGATATTGTATCCATTCTAATAAGCATTTACTAATCACTTCCTATAAGCCAGGTACTGAGCACTGGGGATACAATTCAATAAACACAGTACCTACCCTCAAGGATTTCACAGTCTAATGGGTGGAGAAAATGCACAAAAGGAGGCAGAAATGCAGGAGGTGTAAAGGGGCAACTGGAGATATCTAGAACTGGGACATCATATTTGGTAGTGAGCTAAAAAAAAATAGTCTAGTTTTTGCCCTCTATAAAGGTATTAGAAGTAGTTTGGTACTTGACACTCTGGTCCTCCTATCAGAGGGAGATGGATGTCAGATTTAGCATCATGGTGATTAGATTAGGGGAGAGGAGCTTAATCTGGGAAGGGGAATTTATTCTTTGAGGTAGAAACCAGGCAGAGCAACATATGCAGAATGCAGTGAAATGTCTGTGTAAGTACGGTTTGGACTAGTTGACTTTTGAGATCCTTTCTGTCTTTGATACTCTCTCATTGTCTGACTACACAAAATGGAAATTCACTGGAAATTAGTAAAGACAAGTATTTCTGAGATGACAGTGAAAGTCTGTGGGCAAATGCTAGCTAAGAGTTTCACTGAATTTAGAATTAGCAGATCAAATTTGAGGTCTTAGATCTTTTCATTTAAGTTGCTGAATGTTGCATATGTCACTTAGAATTGGACAAGTTGATTACTAATCTGTAAAAAGAAAATAATAGTATTTGCACTATTGATAAAGGCAATTCACATACCACCTACAACTATGCAAAGTGCTATATGCACATTATCTCATTTTAAACTCATGGAATCTCATTGATCCCACACTTACTCTGTGACATAGGTAATGCAATTGTTACTAGTGCCCGTTTTATACTTGGGAAACCACAAGAGTTGAGACTTCTAATGTTCACCCATCTAGTGTCAAAGGTGTTTCTTGAATCCAGGTCTTGCTGATTCTAGCCTGTCACTTCAGTCAGCATGTGACATTGCTTTCCTGATAATTACCAAGCAGAGTTGTAAGAATAGAATGAGAAAATGGAGATAAATCAGTGTAAAGTACTCCTATAAAGGTAAACCATTGTTATTCTTTCTATACTAAATTAATTAGACCTCAGATCATACTAATACATTTTGTTGCTGTCTTAAATCTTGAGGGAAGTTTATAAGTAGAATGAAGACGGGATTGGATATGTTATGGCATGTTTACAAAAAAGCAAATTGCCTCAATTTCATGTAATTTAATATCATGGGAGTCTGAAAAACCTTTTCCTCTTTTTTTTTTTTACCCTTGCCTAGTCATATAATAGACTGTGCTCTAGAAATGGTTCTTCTATCTCCCTGTTAATCTCACTGTATATTTTCTGAAATCTATCATAAGAGGAGAGAAAGAAATATGAAGAGAGGACATGGCAGGAGAGGAGTAGAGAGAAGAGGGGAGAGGAGGTGAGATGAAGTGAAAGGAAGAAAAGGACAGGAGAGGAGGTGGGGGAGAGGTTTTTAAGATATTAACTTAATTGAGAATGGGGAAAGTAGGGGAGAGACATACCAATGTTCCTATAATGCCTACTATGTGCCAGATGGTTTACACATATTATCTCATTTCATCTTCAAAAAAGTCCTGAGAACTAAGTGATATTATTATGTCCTGTATACAGTTGAAGAAATTGAAGCAAACAAAGTTTAAGTGACTCATTCAAGGGCACATAGATATAGTGCCTGAGACTAAACTTGAACTTATCTTCTGGACTCTGGGCCCAATGCTCTATCTACTTGCCATCTAGTTGCCCTTATATTACCTAGATGCCTCAGCAATTGAATATGTTTATGATGGAGAGCAAGGTAGTAAAGGAGAGATGAATCTAAAAGGGATGGGGCAGGGGAAGATAGAAAGAGAGAGAGAAAGGGAGAAAGAGGGGAGAGGAAAGAGAGAGAGAGAGAGAGAGAGAGAGAGAGAGAGAGAGAGAGAGAGAGAGAGAGAGAGAGAGAATTCCATTCTTGTGGGCACGCTTTAGATGGAGGGAAATAAGGGATGAGGTTGGGTGATCAGAATGCAATTGAAAAACTCTCAAATCCTCTGAGTTGTGAACAGGTAATTCTAACTTTTAAAAAATAAATCTAGTCAAAAGCAGAGAGAATTAAAATCCTAGGTCAGTGTCAGTCATTTATAGTGTCAGTGTTGAGATGACCTAGGGTTTAATTATAAAATAGATTTTATAGCAAGTCTGTATTAGTATTGAATGAGATTAGGTTCTGGAATAGGTAGATGAGGTGTAAAGATAATGGGGAAAGGGAGTGATAAAGATCTACAGAGGATGAGTATGTGGATTAAGGAGGGGAACGATTCTGGCATTGTTCTATTAAGTATATGTCTAGATAGATATGTGTATATGTATATAGACACTCATATGGACATATGTATATAATATACATTCATATATGTATATATGCACACACACGTGTAGGTATATAGACACACATATGTATATTGTGTGTATCTATATATATTTAGAGATGTATACACTCATACTGGAAAGGGACTTGAGAGGCTGTCTAATCCAACCCATGCCTAAAAAGAAATTCCCATTATAGCCTATCTGAGAAGTAGTCATCAAAACTGAACTTGGAAACCTCCTTTCAGGAAGGACATGCTACCTCCCAAGACAGTCCATTCTTTTGTTGGATGGTGATAATTCTGAACAATCATTTCCAGACATCAAGGATAAATTTACCATTTTGCTAATTCTAGCAATTGCTCATGGTTCTACCCTGTCAGGATAAATAGAACAAATCTAATCTTTTATCCAAGTGACAGCCCTTCCAATTTAGCTATTGCTCCCTTTGAGTCTTCTTTTCCTCAGGTTAATCCTTATTTCCTTTAACTTTCCCTTGCATGTCATAAGCTTTAAGTATTCATCCATCCCAATTGCCCCTTCTTTCTTAACTCTCCGATTTATTGATGCTTTCCTAACCTGAGGTACTAGAAGTGAACATGGTACTCCTAGAGTAAAATTAGGACAGAATAAAACAGGACCATCATTTGCTTGCGCCTAGAAGTTATGCTTCTTTTAAGGCAGCTTGAGATTATATCAACATTTTTGGCTATCATGATTTAACAATCATGAAGAATTAATTTGTATAAGCATTCACTATTTAAAAAAATAAAAAAAACAAGCATTTATTTTTTATTTTTAAAAATTATTGATATTTAGTTTTTAATATTCACTTTCAAAAGATTTTGAGTTCTAAATTTTCTCCTCACTAAGACAGCATACAATCTGAGGTAGGCTCTACACACATATTCATATTAAACAGATTTCCACATCAGTCATGTTGTAAAGAGTAATTAAAACTAATGGAATGAACCATGAGAAAGAAGAAACAAACTACAAAAAAGAGCAAATATTATAGTTTGATTGGCATTCAGACTCCAATTTTCCTAATTATGGATAATATTTTTCATCATGAAACTTTTTGAGCTGTATTAGATATTTGCATTGTTGAGAAGACCTAAGTCTATCAAGGCTGGTCATCACATCATGTGCCTGTTACTGTATACAATGGTCTCCTGGTTCTGCTCACTTCAGTCAGCATCAGTTCATGTAAGTTTTTCCAGGTTTTTCTGAAATCTGACTGCTCATCATTTCCTATGGAATAATAGTATTCCATTATATTCATATGCCACAAACTTATTCAGTTATTTCCTAATTGTTGGGCATCTCCTCAATTTCCAATTCTGGGCCACCACAAAAAGATCTGTTATAAATGTTTTTATACATGTAAGTTTTTTTCCAATTTTTATGATTTCTCTGGGATACAGTCCTAGAAGTGGTATTGCTGAGTCAAAGGGTATGCATAGTTTTATAATCCTTTTGGAATAGTTTCAAATTGCTCTCTAGAATGGTTGCATCAGTTCATAACTATCAACAATGTATTAGTATTCCAATTTTCCCATATCTTTTATAACATTTATCATTTTCTAGTTTTGTCATATTGACCAATTGGGTAGGTGTGAGGTGATACCTCAGAGTTGTTTTAATTTGAATTTCTCTAATCAATTGTGATTTCAAACATTTTTTTCAGATGACTATAAATAATTTCTTCATTTGAAAACTGCTTCTTCATACCTTTTGAACATTTATCAATTGGGGAGTGACTTGTATACATATGTTCTACTCATTACTCTCTATATTTTAGATATGAGCCTTCATCAGAGGCACTGGTTGTAAAAATTGTTTCCCATCTTTCTGCTTCCCTTCTAATCTTGATTGCATTGAATTTGTTTGTGCAAAACCTTTTCAATTTAGTGTCAAAATCATCAATTTTATAATGTTCTCTATCTCTTGTTTGGTCATAAATTCTTCCCTTTTCCAAAGATCTGTCAGGTAAACTATTCCTTGCTCTCCAAGTTTGCTTATAATATCAGTTTTTATATCTAAATCCTATGTTCATTTTGACTTTATCTTCATATATGGTGTAAGATATTGATCTATGCCTAGTTTCTGTCATACAATTTTCCAGTTTTCCCAGGAGTTTTTGTGAAATTGTGAATTATTATCCCAGAAGTTGAAGTCTTTGGGTTTATCAAAGATTAATTATAATCATTGACTGCTATTTATTGTGTACCTAACCTATTCTACTTATCACCACTCTTTTTCTTAGTCAGGACTAAGTAGCTTTTATGATTGCTGCTTTATAACACAATTTAAAATTTGATATGGCTAAGCCACCTTCCCTAGCATTTCTTTTCATTGATTCCCTTGATATTCTGGACCTTTTGTTCTTCCAGATGAATTTTGTTTTTATTTTTTCTAACTCTGTAAAATAACTTTTTGGTAGTTTGATTGGTATGGCACAGAATAAGAAAATTAATTTAGGTAGAATTATCATTTTTATTATATTAGCTCAGCCTACCCATGAACAACTGATATTTCTTCCAGTTATTTAGGTCAGCATTTATTTGTGTGAAGTGTTTTGTAATAGTGTTCATCTACTTTCTTGGTTTGTCTTGGTTGCTAGATTCACACATATTTTGTAATGTCTACAGTAACTTTAAATGGAATTTTTCTTTCCATCTGTTGCTGCTGGTTTTTTTTTATTATTAATAGCATATATAAATGCTGATGACTTATGTGAGTTTATTTTATATCCTGCAACTTTACTAAAATTGTTTATTTTTTCAAGTAGATTTTTACTTGATTTTCTAGGATTCTAGAAATGTACCATCGTATCATTTGCAAAGAGTGACAACTTTGTTTCTTTTTTTGCCTATTCTAATTCCTTCAACTTCTTTTCCTTCTCTTATTGGCAAACATTTCTTAAGGACCTACCATGTGCAGGCACTGTGTTAGTTGTTTTACTAATATGTTCTCACTTTATTTTCACAACAACCCTGGGAGTTGATCCTATAATTGTCCCCATTTTATAGATGAGGAAATCAAGGAGATAGAGGTTAAGTGAGGAGCCAAAAGTGACAATTAGTTTATATGACTGAGGCCAGATTTGCAGGCAGAACTTTTAACTCCAGACCCAGCACTCTTAACCACTCCAATGCTGCTAGCGGTGTCAATCAAATTGTGGTCTTAATGGAATATCATTGCTATAGGAAGACAGTGTAATATGGTTGAGGGAAAGCCAACCAGGAAGAACATGGTTCAAGGCCCACCTCTGAAAAGTGCTGTCTGACTGACCCTGGACAGGCTCTCAAAACCTTTCAGTGCTCTAGTCTAGATGAATGGCTAAGGTGAGTGAGTTTCCTCATCTGGAACTTCCCTAATACTAATGAAACAGCAAATTCAGCATACGTAACTGATCACTTGGAAGATGGTTACTGATTTTTTTTTTATCTAATCTTAATGCATGTTTAATTTTATGATTTGAACTTTTAAGAGCAAATAATATTTCTTTCTTGGGTTTTACCCTGCAAAGAATATTAAATGTTCTAGAGGAGGACTCTGGCCAGAACCATTTCTTTCCCATCTTACATTTCAAATGAACAAGCTTAGGTTTTAAAGAGCTCTATCTGCTAACAACAATCCTGTATGATTCTCTGATTATCACTGGCAAATTCAGACTTTTCAGTCAACATTAAATACTCAAAGATTTTTAAAGTGTCATATAAGATTCCTGCCATCAGTATTACATATATGTATATATATACATATATATGTGTGTATATATGTGTGTATATGTGTATGTGCATATGTGCATGTGTATGTGTATATACATGTATATGTTTAAATACAATGTTTTATACATGTCTATGCATAAATGCACTTGTGTATACATACAATAAACACAGTACATATGTGCACAACACATGCATATACATTTGTGCATGTATGAATGCATGAATGTGTATCAATGTGTACATATGCATTTATAGCTGTTTAATGTATGCAATATACAAAATATACATTATGTATCATATATACAGAGAGAATATATGTATGTGTGTATCATATGTTTATATGTGTGTGTAAGTGTGTATATGTATTTATATGTGTGTATGAATGTATGCATGCATGCAAGTATGTATGCATGTATAGACACTGCATTTGTGGCCAACACACTCCATGATTTCCCACCACTTCATCTTTGGTCTACTACTCCCCTTCCCATACAAAAAAAGCCCATGTTCATCATTTCTAATGGTCAGTATGTTACCCTTGCTCCAATGTTTAGGTCAGGGGAAGATAATGGTAAAGACAATGAACATTCCTTTTTATGATTTCTTTTCTTTTGAATGTAAAAAAGGGTGAATGAAAAGAACTCATGCTAGATGGCTTCAATCTTTTTACTGTGGTAAGATAATTAAAATCATCTGTTTAGAGAATGGATTAGGGTGAGCAGAATGATTACTCAGTAAAACATAATAATAGAAAATTTGTAATACCTTTCTAAGGACTTTGGAATAACAAAAAGTATGTGAACACTAATAACATAATGTAGGTCTCTCATAAACTCTTCCATTTGCAGTATGAGGGAGAAGAAAAGTATGGAGTGCCCTTAAAAACACTTTGAAATGATTGATAGTCTCTTCACAAGGCATTTGGTGGCCAAAATGACAGTTTCAACAAAGAACAATTGAAGAAAAGTACATTAAGGGATGAGCGAGATGAGTCCTTGTTAACTTGTAATGCCATATATTGAAATGGGTAATGTTCTGCTTTATTCTTCTATGGAAAATAGCTAGTTATTCAGAGTCATGATAACAGTGTCACCTACTGGTGTAATGGAATTAGAGCCATGGAGTCCTGAGTTCAAATCCTCTGTCAGATACTTCCTAACTGTGTGACTAGGCAAGTGACTTAACCTGTTTTTCTCAGTTTCCTCCACTGTAAACAAAGGATAATAATAATAATGATAATAATAATAATAATAACAATAATATCACAGGATTGTTGTGAGGATCCAATGAGATAATATTTATTAAAAACAGTCAAACAAAGGTACTTAGCACAGTGTCTGGCACGGAGACCTTATTCCCTTCCCAGCACAGTATTGTCAAATAAGAATGAATGGAAAGAATCATAAAGTAGATATTAGGAAAAATGTAAACCTTTCTTTAGATTTAGAAATTTTCTCCCAACCAGGCTAAAGAGGAAAGCCTAGACCTGGTATCATCTTGGAGAAGACAGGTATCAGGTTCGTCTCTAATTTGTTTGCATGAGTATTGGACTAGATGGAGAAGCAACAGAGTCTTGTAGACAGAGGGTCTTGGAACCTGGAAGACCTGGGTTCGTATCCCACCCCTAACTGTGAGAAAGTCCCTCCATTTCTTAAACCCCAGACTTCTCTGCAATACCCAAAGTTACTGAGGGATTACTGCTCTGCATCTGTGGAAGGAGCATCTGAACTGGAAGTTCCCCATACTGACTGTATAGGTCTGCACTTCCAAAATCTTAGGAAAATATTTTCACTGCTTTGCTTTGCCTTTCAGTCTTTCTTTTTCTACTTTTGTTTCTGTATTTCTTAGATCCTCTAATGAACTCACAACTCAAATGAACATTATAGAGAAGTGGTTCTCAACCTTCCTAATGCTGTGACGCTTTAATACTCGTATGTGGGCATATCTGCATGTGGGCGGACCCGCCTGGAGACAGATAGAGGAGCGGTGTCTCAGTTCCTAAGACCATTGGAAATATGTGTTTTCTGACGGTCTTAGGTGACTCCTGTGAAAGGGTCATTCTACCCCCCAAGGGGTCATGACCCACAGGTTGAGAACCGCTGATCTAGGCCAAGAAAACAGCAAATGGTGTCACGAAGAGTAGGAGACAGCTGAAAAACTACTGAACAACAATTTCTAATTAAAAATTCCTCCACTCTCCTTAATTTTACATAAGTATAATAATTGAGTTGTGGAATATTAGAGCTAGAAAATACATATATTATTTTGAGATAGAATTTGAGGATTGCAAAACATTTTACCTACATTATTTAATTTTACCTTCATGAGTCTGCAATTTAGGAATTCACTCTTTTATAGATGATGCTCAGCTAAATGGCATCACTGATTCATGATGAAGATGATTTGGGACCCAAGTCTATCTTATTTCCAAGTCTTTTAAAAAAATTTTTCCTCTAATCATGCATTATCTGTTATTCTACCTTCAGCAACCTAAAATATATTTCTATTTGTTTGTTTGTATTTCTTCCCCAGGTATACAACTCTATCATATACTCCATATATGATTTTGGGCAAGTTAATTAGCCCTCCATAGACCTCAGTTATCTTCTAATACAAAATGAACAGTTCTATATTAATGATCAGGGCCCTTCCTTCTCTAAATCTATAATCCTATGATCTTCTGATCTCCATAAGTTCTTTATAAAATGAACCTGGTTAGTCTTAGGGCAGTAGTGTCCCACTCGGATGCCGTTAACTTATTTTCTTCTTTTATATTTTGATGACTATTTCTAGACAATAATTGTCATTTTTAATCCTATTTATTGTATTCTGTTAATTTAAAAGGGATCTCAATGTGTGTGTATACACATATACATATATGCATAGATATACATAAGCATGCATATAAACGTGTACATACACATATGTATATATATGACACATATACGCATCTCTCTCTCTATCTGTCACATATTATACTGAAAATTGTGTAAACTAATCTTTTCATTTTACAAATGAGGAAGCAGAGACCTAGAGATGTTAAATGACTTAAACAAAAAACAGAACTAATTAATGGTAAACTATGAGATAAAACCCAGATTTTCTTATCTGAAGATTAATGTTCCCAGTGTTCTCAATGATGTTCTGTCATTGGTATAATTTTATGAAGAGTATCAAGCTACAACTTGCAAAGTCATTTCTGTCTTTGGGTGACCGGATTAGTCACACACACACACACACACACACACACACACACACACACAATTGCTACACTGAATTACTCAAATACATACTTCACTTTCAACCAATGAATTCTATATTTAGATGTAGTATATCTGAAATAAAAAGAAAATTAATTTGTTGCCAGAAAAAAATGATCAAGAGTTTTTGAGAACTTTGAATCTTTGTTCAGCTCGGGCATTATCTCCCTTGAGTAGGTTAGTTTCCATGGTGATGAAAAGCATTAAGGCATCTAAGCTCAGGTTCAACTGTATAATTCCTTGCTCCAACAGCTCGGTTGAATGTGTTGATACTCAATCTAGATTTTAAACTTTAGTATTGAAATAACCATTTTTATCTTAAAAGTTAACAAGTATTGAATTGCACTGCTATTATGGAATGATTCATAGAGTAATATTAGGTCTTGAACTCATCTTATGTAATTGCAAGAAGTGTCTTTAACTTCATAGACTTTGTCATTTAGAGTATATTGAAACTGCAGAGCACAGAATTGCTAATTATTTTAGTTTAGTATTTAAAGGTATACTTTAAAAGGTTCGCTTTTTACAGATCAAAATAAAGTATGTGGCTTTTTCAATTTTCACATAGATTGCCATTTAATTCAATCCAACAAACACTTATTAAATACTTGCCTTTGTGGTGCTCACAGTCTAATAACCAACCTTCCTCAGCTTTTATAAACCCTATTGACAAAGAGGTAGATGCTTCACAGTCATGTATATGTTGTTATTTTGTATTTGGTGTTTCAGGAACTAAAAATATTTAATAAACAGAAAATAAACATCTACAGGAGTCCTCTTGGTAAGTCTGATTGATTTCAGTACTGAATGAAATTTGAAGAAAGAGAAAAAAATGGGATTCTATGAAATTCTTTCTATACTGTAAATATTGACCTGATACCTAAATCAGGGAGAAGCAAAACCATGAAGAAAACTATGCAACAAAATTTCTTTTTCCTGTCCACACCTCTCTTCTCCTGTCCTGTCCCATCCTTTTACTCATGGGATGGTTGCTGATTGGTATGGGAACTTTGACCAGCTCCATTTTTAACCTGAGCTAGCCTATTTCTTCCTAGGCAACTTGGGAGCTGCCTGGCTCTAAGAGTCTCCTTAAATTGCTACTGGGCTTAATTTGGGCTTTAATCAGTCTAGATAACTATAGTTTAGAACTCCTCAGTTCAAGTGGTACTCCAGCCTCAGTCTCTCCAATAGCAGAGACCAAAGGAATGTGCTGCCATGCTCAGTTCAGATAATTTTCTTTGTTTAAAAATGTTTTATTTTCCCATAGTTACATATAAAATCTTCTTTTTCAAATTTTGAGTTTCAAATTCCCTCCCTTTCTCCCTTCCTCTCCTCCCCCTCTCATCAAAAAAGCAAACAATTTTATATAGGTTATACATACGTATTCATACAAAACATGCTTCGATATAAGTCATGCTGTGTAAGACAAAACAAAATAAGCTAAAAAAAAAAAAGTATCTTTGATCTTCATTCAGACTCCACCGGTTCCTTCTCTGGAGATGGACAGCACCTTTCATCATAAGTTCATGTAATTTTTTATAATGGATTGGATAGATATTCTGGGCCAGGTCTAATTCAAGCCACACAGTACAAGGATTCATACATGGAATTAGAGCATAACGATGAAGTTTGAACCATGAAGGCTTTAACAAACAAAAGTTTATTTAGAAATAAAAAAGATACCATTGATTCCAGTGGACCTATTTCCTCTCCCCTTCTGAATGTGTCACTGCAGTAGACCTTGATCAGAAATTTACTGGCTCGCAGCAGCACAATGAAGATTCTGTCAAGGCTGAGAAGCCCTGACACCTCATACACTGGGATTTTTTATGTCTCAGGTTATCAAAAAGCCATACCAACAGTAGGAGCACTAGTCCTCTGAATAATGAAGTTCTAAGTATGACCTCTTTGCCCTTGAAAGAGAAACCAACTCAGGCTGCCAAAAAACAGACATTTCCCTTACCACAAAATAAGGTTCTATTCTCATACAATCCACTAGGTTTTATAAGTCATCTAAAAATGGTTCAGTAAGGTACTTCTGGGTTATGAAATACATACAAAATATTATTTCATGTTAGAAAAGCAACTTTAATTTGTATTTTCTTAAGCATTTCTAAGCTTAAAATGAAGAAGAAACCCCTCTTTTGACCTTTTGAATTCTTGTCCACCTGTCACTGATATCAAAAGGAATTCCATGAGTATATGTGAAGGCAGTAGAGTTAAGTAATGTAATCACATAATGAAATTCACAGACAAGTACACCTAAGTAAAAGCATCTGTATGGTGCTGTTATAATATATAAACATGTCTGTAAGTGACTTTAATCCAGCCTCATATTGTTGAAGATAAAATAAATAGCCCTAGGCAAAATTATGAAGATGCGTATAAATGGTTGTTGGCATCCTTCAGCCCTTTTGTGGTAAAAATAATGCTATCATCTATCCCACCCTCAAAGATGGGAAGATAATCAATGCAAAGTAGTACTGCAACATGTATTTCCTGGCAGATCAGTAAAGGGAGAAGAAGACAACAAAGACAATACCAGAGTGAGGATGAATTTCGACAGTGAAGCCTCAGAGAGGAAGCAGCTCCAGTAGCAGAGACAGGCAGAGGTGTACTTCAACCTTCATGATGCTTTATGCATTAGTTCCTATTGAAGACTGAAAGGTGGGGTGTTGGGTGGAGTGGCATTTGAGTCTTTGTAGGCTCAGCATAGTACCTCATTGTGTGGTCTTGGCTGTAACAACCTGATTTCTGTAATTTCAGGATTCAATAATGCAGCCCTGTGCTTGTTAGAGACCCTGTGCTGTAAAATTTTTAATAATCAACTCCCCCACCAAAACAAAAAAATTTATACTCTTTAAGTTTAATCTAAATTACTAACATTTTCTCCATCATTTTCTTAAATCTAGAAAATTGATAAAACAGAAATTAATCCTGATGGATTGTTTGCCGATTTCCATGATATAAATGCTCATGTTGAAAATTTAACTCTTGGCTTGCATGAGCCTGTTTAAACTGGTTCTAGTATACCTCTGAGAATATCTGAAAATCACCTAAACTTGAATTTGAGAGAGACCTTGTTTGAATCATGACTTAGACTCTTATGTCCTATTGGCACCTGCTATGACACAATCTCTCTGAGGCACAATTTCTTCATATATAAAATGAAGGGGTTGGAATTGATGACCTCTATGGTCCCTACTGGCTCTAAATATATTATTCTATGATTTTCTTCATAACTGTATAATCCACAGTGTAATTAATTCTGAGGCATCAGTGTACCTGAGTGCAAATTCTGCCTTTATTCTCTATAATACTGGAAAAGTTGTTTAACTTCTATCTCAGTTTTCTCTACTTTAAAATAATAAAAACAATAACACTTACATTCCAGGGTTGTTATAAGTGAATTAACACATGCAAAGCACTCTACAAACCTCAAAGTGCTAAATGTAATTATCATTGGAGAAAATTATTTTGCAAATACTGACTCTGGGAATGGTTAAGAAGTCCCTCTAGTATCAAAGTAAGCTAAGGTTACATGACTTACCAATAGTAGATTCAAGAGTAGAACTTAGATCTTCTGAATGGTAGTTTTCTATTATAAAACTAAGTAAAGTCTATTCTCTTTTTAAAATCAATTAATTAATTCTTAGTTTTCAATGTTTATGTTCACAAGATTTTTGAGTTCCAAATTTTCTCCCCATCTCTTCCCTCCTCTCCACTCCAAGATGGCATGCATTCTGATTACCCCTTCCCCAGTCTGCCCCCTTCTGTCATGCCCCACTTTTTATCCCCTTCCCCCTTATTTTCTTGTAGGATAAACAGATTTCTCTACCCCATTGCCTGTGTATCTTATTTCCCAGTTGCATGTAAAACATTTTTTTTAATTTCAAATTACAAATTCTCTCCCTTCCTACCTCCTCATTCATTCTCATTTAGAGTGCAAGCAATTCAATATAGATTATAAATGTGTAGTTATGCAAAACACTTCCATAATAGTCATGGTGTGAAAGACTAATTATATTTCCCTCCATCCTACCCCACCCCCAACTTATTCTATTTTTTTCTTTTACCTTGTCCCTTTTCAAAAGTGTTTGCTTCTAACAACCTCTCCCCCAATCTTCCCTCCCTTCAATCATTCTCCTCCCTTCCCATTTCCTTCCTTCCTTGCTTTCTTGTAGGGTAAAATACTGGATTGAATGTGTATGTTATTCCCTCATTAAGCCAAATACGTTGACAGTAAGTTTCACTCATTCCTTCTCACCTACCCCCTCTACTTCTCCATTGTGAAACCTTTTTCTTACTTCTTTTATGTGAGATAATTTACCCCATTCTATCTCTCCCTTTTTCCTTCTCCCAATATATTCCTCTCTCACACTTTAATGTTATTTTTTTAGCTATCATCCCTTCTTAT
>CM053585.1:354709006-354744822 GCA_028646515.1 Pseudochirops corinnae
ATATTCATGTATAAGGACATAGATTAATATATAAGAAATTCTATATGAAACTTAAAGTATGTTTCCTCTTTTTTTCCCCAAATTTTATTCAATATCAAACATATCTCTACAGTTTTTATTTAGGAGGTTGACCACGTCCACGACCAAATCCATCTCTAAATTGGAATTCTGTTGCTGACCTAGCCCCACCCTTATCCTTCTTCTCAGCACCAGGAGGAGTAGTACTTTGTCTGTGTCTCTGTCAACTTCACTCCTAGTAAGTTGGGCAAGTCACTCACCCTCTAAAGTCTGGACCTTTTGGCCTTGGCCTTCCTGTCTCTGGACGACTTCTGTGAAGGGTGGCAGACACAATCTCAGGGGGAAGTTGAAGGTAATCCTGGAGGTATTGATTGCCATCGTTGGTGAGGTACCAGTAGAAATGCCTCCATGTGAACTGCTCCTTAACATAGCCACCAGACTTTAGAGACTGTATGGCCTTCATGATATGGAGATTGGGCACATTCCTGTCTGCCAGCTCAGGATGTTTTGACATCTGAACATCCTTCTTGGCTACCATTACTCTCCTTAAAAAGGAGTTCATAGATGGCAATTCTGTTCTTTTTGGTCATCAACATCTTGGGGGCGGCAGTTGCTCCTCTAGGAGGAGCCCAGGTTAGAAAGATGTTTCCTCTTTTTAAAATAACAAATAAAAATCAGAACTTATAATAATAAAGGTGATTCATTAAAATATAAATGATAATTCATAATACATTTCATTAGTGAATCTCCTTAGTGAATTTGAAATACCATTAAATTTGCAAAACTTTTTAACAAACTTTTTTTTTTCTGAAGCATACCTATTGCATGAAACAAATTATACCTACTCTTCCTCCTTCCTTCGTTCAGTCAATCTGTTAGTCATTCATTGAATATTTTTGAGCATCTATTGTATGTAAGATACTATGTGTTGTGAGTTCGTATCTTTTATTCACCAGTTTTGATGGTCTTTTGTTGGGGAGGGGAGGTCACTAAACAAAAAGCTTTATTGCTATCATTACAATTTTCTTCTTCACATAACAGAAGGACAATAACACAAATGTGGATGAGTTTATTACATAATAAATATTTTAGCTACGTTAACTTCAGTGATAAAGTTTTCCAAACGCTGAGTAAAATAACTAGCTTGTTGCAAGCTCAGCAGCTTTCTTAATGGCAGCAAACATATGACTATCCACATCTGACCCAGAGGCATTCACTTTTGCTTCTCAACTGGCAAGCAGATGCTGGTTTTCTTACTGGAGGCCTTCTATATGATTGAAAAACAAGTGGAAAACCACCACCTGATATTAATAATAATAATAATAATAATAATAATAATAATAATAGGGAAGCACTTGCCCTGTAATGAATGTAAGCAATCATTTTTTTAATCCTAGGATCAGAAGTCAGATCAAGAAATCCACTATTTACTTTTCAATATATTGGGTCAATCCTAGACGCAAGGAAGACATTGCTGATGTGTATTGCAAATTGGGCTTTTTTCCTCACAAATATAGGACATATTTTTGTCAGTTATTTTCCTTAAAACCAGGCACAGGGGTGGGTAAAAATTCAGAACACATTCTCAGAAAGAAACACATTAAGGGGCAGCTATTATTAACAGCAAAGGGAAGAAGGAAATAAAATTGATTAAGTGATTTGTTAGATAGCCACCTCCAAAGACCTCTAAGCCCACATAAATAAATGCAAATTGAAATTAGAGACCTGCCTGCTAAGGAGCTCTGTTTCTCACAAAGAATACAAGTGACCAGCGTCATCTCCTCTGAACTCATCAATCAATAATCAACAAGCATTTATTAAGCTCTTAGCATTTGACAGGTACTGTTCTAAATTCTGGAATACAAAGTAAAAGCAAAATATAGCCCCTAGCCTCAAGTAAATCACATGGTAAAGGGAAAGACAAAATGTATAAATAAGAATATACAAGAAAAAAAAAAGGTAAGGGGTAGTTTTGTTTGTTTGTTTGTTTTTTGGCTGGAGGATGGGAAAGGGGAGTCCATGTGGGGCTTACCAAGGGTGGGAAAACTAGCTGTGGAGACCAGGAAAAGGCCTAATGGAAGAGGTTATTTTTAGCTGAATCCTAATGAAAGGCAGGGAATCCAAGAATCAGAAGCTAGAAAGGGTTTAGCCAGTGCAAAAATACAGAGATGGAAAAGGGAGCGCCATGTTGAAGGAGCAGTAAGCCAGTATGGTTAGAAAAGACCATGCATGGAGGGGAGAACAAAAACACTGGGAAAGAATGAACAGGCTTGATTAGAAAGATGATTAGTTACCTGAAAAAGAGAACTTTATATTTGTTTCTGAAAGCAATAGGAACCAACAGGGTTTACTGAATATGCTCAAATATTTCCAGTAAGAGGATCACTTTGGCAGCTAAGAGGGAGAAGGATTAGAGTGAGAAGAGATTTTGAGGCAAGGAAAGGAATCATCAATCTATTGAAACAGTTTAGTGAGAGGTGATGAGGTCCTGAATTATAGCGGTATCTGGGTAAATGGAGAGGAAGAGATATATGAGAAAAATTGTGAAGCCGGTAATAACAATATTGTGGGAAATGATGGGATATACGAGTTGAATGAGAGAAAGAGGCTAAGGATGACAAGAAGGTTGTGAGTCTGGTTTCTGAGAAGATTCTCGTGATGTGTTTGACATTATAAGAAAGCAAGTTTTACTTTGGACATGCTGATTTTCAGATAGCTAAGAGACATACAATTCCGGATGTCCAAAAAGCAGTTGGTGATGTGAGCTAGATATACAGATAGGAATGATCTTCATAGAAATAATTGAATTCATGTTAGCTGATGAGATCAGCAAATGAGACTATAAAGAGAAAAGAGAAGAGGTTACAGAATAGAACCTTAGGGGACATTCAGTAGCTGTGTGAGGCATAGAAGAAAATTTAGCAAGACATATAGGAAAAATCAGCAAAAGACAGAGAAATAATAATCAGACAGAGAAGAACCAGAATAAAGAGTTTAGGAAAATTCAAAGAGGAAAGACTGTACAGGAGGAGAAGGTGATCAACGATACCAAGTATTTCAGAAAGGTCAAAAAGGATAAGTAAAAAGAAAAAGATTTAACAGCTAAGATATCATTGTTAACTTTTGTTGACAACAGCATCTGTTGAATGATGATATTGGAAGCTGAACTGAAGAGAATTTTAAAAGAAAATGAGAAGAGAGGAAATATTGATGGCTTTTTTACAAGGAATTTACCTGAGATAGGGAAGAGATACAGAATTATAGGCAGTGTGTATAGCAGAATCTAGTTAGTTTTGTTTTTTATTGTTTAAGATGATTTTTGGACAGCATGTAGTGAGTTGGGAAGAAATGAGTATATGTAGAAAAACTAAAGATTAGAGATTGGGGGATGATTGTGGAGACAAGAGAAAATAGAATGGGATGGGTACATGTAGGGTGCTGTTTGGATTGCCTTGACTATTGTGGGACTCAGTTACTAAGAAACTGTGCAGGTTCAGAGTGACTGACCTACTTGATTCCCCTTTGCTATTGATTTCACACACACACACACACACACACACACACGCAAACACACACAGCTGGGACATCCTACTTTAGACTTATGTGAGGGCCTATGATTTGCTACTAAGTTCTTTGTCTCTTCTTGGGCCAAGGGCACTATGGCCCTGTATGCTTGTTACTGTGACCTTGAACTGGATAATGGAAAACAAAGCTGCCAGATGGTACTTAAGTGTTCCTTCTTCCTGTTGGTAAGTAACAGAGTTCTTTATAAACCCCTCACATTCTACATCCTACTAGAATCCTCAGCACTGACACGCCCACTACTGCAGCTGCTTCCTCCTCTGCCTCTACTGCTGCTGTTCACTCCTGGTCAGCCCAGTCCCCAGTGTCCACAGATCTCTCTTTTTATCTTCCAAGGCTGTCATGGACCATAAAAATGACTCAGTATGAGTTTTTGTTTTTTCCTTTCTTTGCTTTCCTGATCAGAATTAAAAATTTCCTGAATCAGAATTCATTGAAGATTTTTGCTTACTGTGGAGACGTCTTGTGTGAGTTGAACAAATATTTTGACTGTCTATCATCTTGACTCTACCTCCTCTGGTAATAATACCTTTTTGATATTATTTACCACTCCCTCCTCTTGGACACATTCTTTATCCTTGACATTCATTACAGTAACCTCCCTTGGTTCTTCTTTCTAACCTATCCATTTCAATTTCCTTTGGTTAATCATTATCTGTTTGCTATTACTTAAGGTTGTATATTTGAATCATCTTGTCCCCACATGTCATTGGAGAATTCATCAATTTCCATGGGTTCAATTATCATCACTATACAGATGATACACAAATCTGTAGATCCCTATTCACTCTCCTGAAATTCAGTCACAGAGTATCAATTACCTACTAAATAGTTACATTTGGATATACTCTAGACACAACAAGATGTCTCAGCACATCACCAAGAAGACTTACTATCTTCCCACATATTTTGTTATTCCTTCAAGCTTTACCATTTTGGGTGAATACAGCCCAAGGTCCAGTCAGTCACTTGAACTGGTAGCTTTGTAATTATTCTTGATTCTTTGTTATCTCTTACTATTCCTCCCATCTTCTCTCCACACCCACCCTACTCTAGATGTAAACACAGCTACTAAATGCTATTGACAGTACTTTCACAACATCTTATGTATGTCTCTCTTCTCACAATTCACAGAACCACCACTAAAGTTCTAGCTCTCCTCACCTCTCACCTGGACTTCTTCAATAACCTCTTTATTTTTCTCTTTTCTTCCAGTCTTTCTATTTTCCAATCCATTTTCCAAAGTAGCCTTAGCCTTCCTAAGGCACAGGTTTGATTCTGTGATTAACTCTACCCAAATGTTTTTCTTTCTCTTCCTTCCATCCTTCCTTCCTTCCTTCTTTCCTTCCTTCCTTCCTTCCTTCCTTCCTTCCTTCCTTCCTTCCTTCCTCCCTTCCTCCCTTCCTTTCTTTTCTTTTTTTTTTTGTCATTCTTCCTTTCTTTCTTTTTCCCATCTCATTAAGACTGGAAGTACAACAACAACTTACAGGCCTGATTTACTATCATGGTCAGTTCACCCCTTCTCTGGCAACCTAGTAGACTCCTGCACCTAAAGGCTCACCATATTGCTTGGCTTAAACCTCTGCAGCTTAAAACTCTGGACCTCAAGCAATCCACTAGCCTCAACTTCCCTGGTAACAGGATCACAAGCACACATCATCACTCCAGTCTTGAACACTTTCAATTATTCTTCACATCTCTACTACAACATATAAACCCTGGAAAGTGGCATTCAGAGTCTTATAATTCTGACTCCTAACTACGTCTCCAGTCTTATTTCCTATTATTTTATAAAATAAACAGACAAAACACTTCTATGTTCCAGTTAAACTGAATTGTTTTCCTGAAACTAATACTTCATCTCTTACTTCTGGGCTTTTGTACCAGCTATTTCCAGTGCCTGGAATATAATCCTTTTCTATTCTTTATCACTCCAGGTTCTTGTCTTCCTTCAAGGCTAAATTCATTTCAGTTCTACAAGTATGTCTTTGTCCTATCAATTGATAGTATTTTTTATTCCTCCTTGATTTTCCTTATACTATACATTTTTACCATGTTTTCTTCTTTCAATACAATGTAATCTCCTTGAAGGCAGAAAAAGGGTGAAGTTGCTCATGAGAACAGTGTCGAAGTAAAGGCAAGCATGCTCTGGTTTGCTACTCAAGGTCGAGCATATAGGAAAAATTACATGAAATAAACTCTAAACAAGGGATGAGGCTAGCCACACTATCCCACAGTACTGCTGGCCGTGGAACTACTTTCAATAAAGGAAATTGTATATATCTATTCTTTTCACCATCTCAACGTTCTAACAAAAACATACGATGATGACAGCTGATTTGGAAATGTAAGAATTCCTGTGAAGAAGTATAAATGTTCAGTCTTAAAAAAAAGAACAAAGTCAAGTACAACTGTCACCCAAAAATGAAGTTTTTAAGGGAAGGCAAAAGTGAGAATGTCTATGTAATATGATAAATTTACATAGAATAAAAATATTGGGTTAATCATCTGTTTCTATTATATATGATGAACACAGTTGAAGGAAGCATATGATTAGATGTGAATGACTTAAATTAGAGTTAGAAGATTTTTTCAGAAAGGTCTTATCTAAGTAGGAACATTTTTAATGGCTTTAGAAGAAGTGCTTAGAGAGATTAAAACAAAGGCCTGGTGAATATTAATTTATTGAGGAATTCTGTTAAGAGTTAGAATGGACATGTAACTAAGGGCATATGGGTGAATTCAATTGTATGCAATTCTTTCACACTATATATTTGCAATGTGAGTAATTGCAGGTGATTATTATGCGTCATTAAATAATTTTGGGTGAGGCTTCAACATAAAAAGCTGCATTATGCCTCATGTTATTGTCCTTCAAATTATATACCCAGGTAATAGTAGAATCCAGAATCATGCTATTTTATTAATGTGTTTCTCCAACAGGTTTATAAAAAGTTTGTGTCAAATACAAGAATCACCCTTAAAATATGTTTATAACAAATGATTTTTAAAAAAAATTCAGATAAATTTCCATGACTTATTTGCAAATGTAACTAGTGAATTCCTTTATTTCAAATACCATGATGTACCTACTGTATAAAAGATTTTCTTACATATTAAGGAGTCCATTGTGAAATTCAGCTGCAATTACAGCAGCCGATGTCAACAGTTAGTTATAGGAAACCAAAGGAGCAGGATGGAATGTTAATGGGAATGAAAACTGGAAAGTCAAGTACAAGTTAAAATTTGTTTCTGCAAAACAGTGAAAATCATGAGTAAAACAAGAAAACTGTCTACTCTGAATTATGGTTATGAAAGTGAGAAAGGTAGGTAGGGAGTAATTTTTAGCTCACTTAATAAATCTAATTGTATTCAGGATCTACACTCATATATAATATGAATCATTTTTTTTAAAGTAAGAAACTCATGTGGGCTTAGCACAATAGAATGAAGATATCAGGAAAAAAATATACATCAATTCATATTCTTTTGATACCAAAGCAACTTCCTATTGCTCCTGAATTCCTTAGTAGTTCAGTAGCAGGCTATTTTTTTGAGAAAATATCAAATATAAAACAATTATTGAAACTACCTTGTGGTTGGAAAGCTACAAAATACACTGCCATATAGCCATAACTGAATTGATTTAATTTGAGAGTTTCATTTCTGTTTTTGCAAAGTGTATAAGGCATTATGGTTTTTGAGGAGACTAGTATGTGGCATATTAAAAATGTAAATAATAGCCTTATCTCATAGTACCCTTGCAATTTGGATGAAACTCTGAGTTTCTGAAAAGCATCTCAAGAGAAAACTTTGGTAAATTCTAACAATCTAGAATAGAGTTCAGGCATAGGTCCAGTGAGAGACTAGTTTCTGCTTCCTGAGAAGCCACCTTTCTAAGACTAGAGAAATATCTCAATGAAGATTTATCCCATGTGTGTTTCATTTATCAGACATGACACACCATTAATTCAAGATTTTCCTTCAATCTGTGAGGCCAGTTCTTTCTTCTATAGTGATAGTGAAAGAGTCATGAAGAAAAAAGGACGTAGGGTGCTAAGAATCACCACCTTTTTATACTATCTCAAAGATTTTAATTCAACTGTTGATATACTAAATGAGCGATCTTTGATTAAATGCCAAGAGATTGATAGGAACAATTGAATTTCTTGTATATCTACATTGTGGCTATAACTGAAACCAAATTTTTAAAAAAAATTGAATAAGTGTAAAAATTGTTCAAAGGTTATCCCCCCAGAGTCAATTTTGGAATTGATTTCAAAACAATTCAACAAGTATTTATTAAGTCCTTAATATATGCAAGCCCCCACAATAGGTGCTATTCCCTCAGAGAACTTACATACTACTGGAATTAATTTCACTGTGTATATAAAGGCAATAAGCAGCAACATTTCGTATGATACTTAGTCATCTCATTTTGAAAATAATCTAACAGGACACCAGAAAGATAACAGTAATTTATCTGTGTTACTTAGGGTTGAGTTCCTCCATTTCATCTCTGATCAAGATCCATAGAATATTCCACAGAAGGAGGTAGATAAAATAGAATTTGTGAGACACCAGAAATCAAGACTGCCCTGATTCTCTCCAACATAAAGAAAAAAGAGAAATAATATGGCCTTACTTGTGCTCTGGAGTAGAAACATGGGTTATGTGATGCAGAGACTAAGTTAACATTCTTCCATTTTTTTCCCTCTCTATTGCATTGGAAGTTGAATACAATGTTCATGTGGATGAAAGATGATCAATTCTTACAACTCTATTTTTATTTTAATTTTCTATGATGTAGACTCAAGTATTTGGGACTATGTGTGTGGTAACCACTGCTACTATGCCCCAAGGCATAAGTAATCAGTTGTTGATCCTGCCAGTGACTTGTGAAACAATCTAAATGTTGGAGGAGAGAGAGACTAGATTTGGAAGAAGAGGAAATACTAATTTCTGACCTTGCCAGTTTTCATAAATCCAAATGGACTGGTGAATTAGAGGGGGAGACATTTCTCCTATTCTTCTTCTTCTTTTTTCCCCTACTAGAATATATTGCAAAATCCAAAAAAAAAAAAAAAATGAGGACCATACATAAGGATACATATATAATCATGCATAAGGACTCCTGTGGGCCACATATTAACTTACAAAATAAAACATGCATATGTATTTATATGCATGTATGTATTTATTACTAATATGTCAACACATTAAAATTAGATGGGAACAACATTTTAATCTGATGTGGACCATATTTGGGAGTGCTATGGGAATCATATGGTATAATATCAAAATCTAGAAAGCAAGAAAAGGAATCTGAAGATTGCCACCAAAATGGTGGCATTGGATGAAACCTACCAGTGGAAGAAGGTCAGCATAGCAGAGACTCTAATCACTGTACCTGTACCTGAGGTATTGTGTTTTGAGTCCAGAAAACCTCACTATTCTAGTTCTTGAGCCCTCATCTAATGTTTTATTCTAGCTGTACAACCAGTCATTCACATTAATGATACTTACAGGTATTAAAATAACCATTTACCTAATAATAATGCAAGTGAAATAATAATATATAACAATAAATTAAAATAAATACAATACATAAAAATCTCAAAATACATTCTTCCACCAATGAACTCAATAGGTATGAAGAGTGGGCACATATTTATAAGAATTTGGCATGGTAACATATGAGAGAGGAAAATTCAAGTGCTTAGGGAATCTCACAACCTCAGACAGCAGTGTTACAGGTCCATCCAATGACTGTTGTTCCTTTCTACTTTTCAGCTGTGAAAGTCATCTTATTTTCTTTCCTCATAGTATTTTAATATCTACAGGTATGAATACTTTGTCCATTGGGCCTCTTAGCTACCTCTGGTCAGTCTTTAATGCTCCTCCAGTTAACCATAGAAAAGTCAATTGGGAAGTGTTAGCACTTAATGTAAATACCAGTTCTTTTTAAAGTCATTTAGTCACCAAGCTATCTTTGAGATGCACTGACCAGCCCAGAAAACTATTCATCCTTCTAGATAACACACTTTCCAGTCTAATGGAGCTCACAGCAACAGGGTTCATAGTTTAGGTTCACTCTTTATTTTAGGTTTACTCTTTAGGTTAGCTCCTCACTATTCTCCAAGAGATGCAAACATCACTCTTTTTTCCTTCTTAAGTCAAAGGTTGGCATCAGAGAAGAACAGCCCCCTATGAAAACTTCAACTTTCACCATTTCTAGGTGGCACTGAGGATTTCTTTGGAGCTTTTGGCCAATGAAATCAGTTCTTTCCAACCAGTCAAGAATCACTCAGTTGAAAACTTCTCTCAGCTATTTCTAATTACCATAGTTAAATTACTATTATTGAGTTACTGAAAACTAAAATAAATGAATGAATGAACGAATAAATAAATAAATAAATACATAAATGAAGCAAGCACTCCTCTATGGAGCCACCTGCCTCCAGGCATCATAAAAATCTTCCTTTTTTGTTCTCCCAAACTTAGAGTTCAGGTAGGGATAATTCTCCATTGTGCCCTCATTGTGGCTAAGCCATCTTTCTATAGTTCACTTATCAACTCACTATCCCACTCTCCAAAGAAGCTCTTCCAAACCTTTTCATTCCATGTAAACCTCCTATGGCTCTCCTTTCTCTTCTTTCTCAACTGGGAACCCTGCCTCTTACTATACAGCAAAAAATATTAAGACCAGTCTCCATGAGCTCTCTTTTGTTCCCTCTTCTTCATCTTCTATCATGCAGGTGGTGGCTTTTAATTTTTTTTTTTTTTTTTTTTTTTGCTATTTGGAGGGGGAAGGCAGGGCAATTGGGGTTAACTGACTTGCCCAAAGTCACATGGCTAGAAAGCGTTAAGTGTCTGAGAATTTATTTGAACTCAGGTCCTCCTGACTCCAGGATGGGTTCTTTATTCTCTGTGCCACCTAGCTACTCCAACTCAAGTGCCTTTTGCCACTATTTCTTCTTTCACCTTTGTCTCACATGATGCAGTGGCCT
Organism: Pseudochirops corinnae; assembly: GCA_028646515.1. Taxonomy (NCBI): domain Eukaryota; kingdom Metazoa; phylum Chordata; class Mammalia; order Diprotodontia; family Pseudocheiridae; genus Pseudochirops; species Pseudochirops corinnae. The sequence continues at coordinate 354,719,617 of CM053585.1, forward strand.
AACTGCCTATCAATAATAACCCCTCAATTTGTACCCCATTCCATTCTGTCTCCACTAACAGATTGCTCTCTGTCATCACCACTTCTTCATTTATTTTCATTCTCTCCCTATCTACTTTCTCATTTTTTACTGCCTAACAACATATCCATGTTTTCCACATTTTGAAAAAAGAAACTCACTCAATCCTTCTATCTTTGTTATTGTGTATCTTTTTTTGCCCTTTGTAGTTAAATTCCTTGAAAAAAATCATCTACAATAGATGCCTCCATTTTTTCTCTTCTCATTCTTTCCTCAATCCCTTATAACAGTGGTTCTCGACCTTTCTAGTGCCTATGTGTGCATATCTGCATATGGGCGGACCTGGCTGGAGACAGATAGAGGAGTGGTGTCTCCGTTGCTAAGACCATCGGAAATATGTGTTTTCTGATGGTCTTAGGCGACCCCCATAACCCCTGTGAAAGGGTCGTTTAACCCCCAAAGGGGTTGCAACCCACAGGTTGAGAACCGCTGCCTTACAACCTGTCTTTCAACTTTATCATTTAACAGAAAATGCTCTCTCCAAAATTAATGATCTCTTAGTTGCCAAATCCAATGGCCCTTACCTAGTCTTCATTCTTCCTGACCTTTGTGCAGTCTTTGACGCTGTTGATCAATTTCTCCTCCTTAATTCTATGTTCTATGTAGATTTTCAGGATCCTACACTCTCCTGCTCATCCCATGTATCTGACTACCCCTTCTCTATCTTCTTTCTTGGATACTTTTCCAGAACACACCTTGTAATTGTGGGGGTCTCTCGGGATTTTGTCATGGACCCTTTTCTCTTTTTTCTCCATAATACTTCATTCAGTGATCCCCAGTTCCCATGTATTTAATTACTATCTCTATACTGATGACTCTGAAATCTACCTATTCTGATCCAAACTATCTGCTGGCCTCCAATCTTGCATCTCCACTGCCTTTCAGACATCTTGAACTGGATATCCTGTAGACATCTTAAACCCAATATGTCTAAAACAGAACTGTATCTGTAGAAGGCAGCATCATTCTCCCAGTCCCTCAGTCTTACAATCTAGGTATCATCCTGTACTCCTCATAATCTTTTACCCGCCCATCCAAGCTGTTGACAAAATTTGTTTATTTCACCCTTTATAATATCTCTCAAATATGTCCCTTTTTCTTCTCTTTCCCTCTTTCCCTCCAGGATTAAATTGAAAATGTCATTTGGTATTCAAAGCCTGTCATAACATAACCCCTTCCTGCTTTTCCAGTCTTCTTACACTTTATTCCCAAACATATAATCCTTGATCCAGTGACAATGGCCTATATAATCCTTGATTCAGTGGCACTGGCCTCCATCTTATTTATGAAATAGACATTGGATTGTAAATTCATTGGGAGAAAAGAGTATCTTTATTTTATTCCCAGAACTCAGCACAGAGCCTAACACATAGTAGTTTGTATTTTTATTTGGTTGAATTAATTTTCAGAACAACTCATAAATAGCTCAACCAAAAGAGAAAGTGTGAGGGTAGGATGGTGTTGGATTGTTCAGAATCTATAACATAAAGTCTATAAAGTTTATAACTATATTCACATTGCACATACTTATCCATATATTCATCTTCCTCACTAGATTGTAATTTCTTTGTAATTAGAAATTTTCATTCTTTGTCTTTGTATCTTTTCTGTCTAGCACTATATCTCTCTGGTAAGACTTTATAAGTATTTGTTGACTGACTATTTCTGAAATCAGAGAATCTGATTTCAAATCTCACATCCATCAAGTCATTTACCTTCTTTACACCCCAGCTTCCCATCTGTAAAACGAGGAAGATTAGAATGGGTGACTTCTGCTGTCTCTTCCAAGTCTATTGCTATTGCCCTACACATTGTTTAATTAAAAAGACTATTTGGACCCAGAGAATAATTGAAGAAATACTTCTCTACTCCTCCACTACAGAGGTAGAAGACCATATATTTGCTGTATTACATCTATAATCTTACATGATACATGTGTTGATTGCTTCTGTTGATATATTCTTTCTTTTTAAAAAATATCTGTTATTATGAATTGTTGGCTTGGTCGAAGAAGGGGAAAACATATTCATAAATTATGATAGCATAAAAATGAAAAGCATCAATAATTAAAGCAAATAATCTTCCTCCTTTTTGATATTATAAAACAAATCACAAACATAATTTTTGACTTTGACTACAGTGAACTCTCATCATCTTTGATATTGGGCAAGCATAATACTGGTAAATAAAATCCACAAAGGCTCTTTGTAATTTTATAATCCTGGCTCCCCACCCTCAGTGGAGTAATTTACTAGAATTGCTGATAAATAACATTGATTGGTTTGAGGTGAAAGTCATTTCACACTCTGGTAAAATAGAGTAAGGAATTTTGAATGGCCCCAAGGTACACAATAAGAAGATGAAAGAAGAACAATGAAGGGGCTTGAATAATGTATAGGATGGTTAATAAACATCTGAATAATTGAGAATTGACTATAAACATTGCCTCCTGTTGTAAAATCAAAGTTCAAATTGGCAAATGCAAAATGAAATACAAAACTTCCATTTTTTTTTGACTTAGATTTATTTAATGTTTTGCCATAGTTGTTTTTCTTTTTTCCTTGTGTGGCTGAAAAACTATTCCAAGTGGTACTCATTCCTTTTGACAATTGTGGGATCTCCTAAGGTAACAGCAGTAAATTATTAGCTTCTGAATAATAATCATCTTGAACAAATTGATGTTGCTAGATTTTAAAATGACATTTTAAATATATTAGTATGTCACCATTTTTATGCCAACATAGTTTCTTTATCTTAAATAGCTCCTTTTGAAGATGACATATAATAAACACTTTCTTACTACTTAAGGATTTGGATAATGACCACTAGATTAAAAAAAATAATGATCTTTTACTTTTATATAACTATCATTTCCCAATTAACTTCCATCCCCAACAACAGCAACATACTTTCCCTTATAAAAATCATAAGGAGAGTCAAGAAAAACATAATAATATATTGGTTTTGTCTGAATATTGTGCTTTATTTCATATATCTAGACAATCTCTCCACTAAGAACCAGGTAGCATATTTCAGCAGCAGTTCTTTGAAGTCACAACTGTTTGCTGCATTTATGCGAATTCTGATGTCTTTTACTATTGTTTTCTTCATGATTTATTGTGCTCATTGTATACACATTTCTCTTGGTTGTGATTTTTGTGTTTTTATTTTTTTCATCATTAACTCATCAACATCGTCCCGAATTTTCCTGAACTCTTATGGGGGCAATCATATTCCATTCTAGTAGTATGCCACAATTTGTTCAAGAGATGGGAAAATGAATTCTTTTCAACTATTGGATATAATGTTAAAAATCATATGTTACTGTAAAAAGTAAATATTTCTATAAAAATAAATATTTCTGTACACACAGGTCTTTGACTTACTTGGGACATATGCATATTAGTAGTATAACTATATCAAAAGCTCTATATTATTCATTGACTTTCATAGTGTAGCAAGTTTTTGAAAGCAGATCTTAACAGAAAAGGATCTTCATAGACTAAGATAGCTATATCAACTTCTGCTAAATGAAGTCCAGATGAACAGAATTGTTTTGTTCTGTTGTATTTGGCTTATTTCTACTAGTCTTGGAATATACTAGAACAAATGCGAGCACAGAAAGAGATGAGAGACTGCATTGGGGGACAAGAAACTAGATATTGAATTAATTTTCCTCATCAGTAGCTATCGCCACTTTTTTTGAAACTGTGTAGTAGAATATGTACCTGGAAAAGATTCACAACTGGCTAACTTCTACATCTCCCAGAAATGAAAAATCTTGGTGACATGACTCCCCTCCTTTTCTCTTAGTTTGTACAAGACATATTTCCTTATTCTAGAGTTTGTATTTTAAATCTACCTTTATAATTTTGTTCAAGAAGTATAATTTTTCCACTTGGATAAACCCAATTGATCTTTGCTGTTCATTATTTGTGATTAATTATTGGTAAAGGGAAGGAAGAAACAAAACAGTCAAAGAATTAATATTGAAATAGAAAGATTTTTTTCTCTTTTTTTTTGAAGGTGAGGTAATTGAGGTTAAGTTACTTGCCCAAAGCCACACTGAGTAAGTGTCAAGTGTCTGAGGCCAGATTTAATCTAAGGGGCTACTGACTCCATGGCTGATCCGCTATTAACTGTGTCACCTGGCTGCCCCAAAAGATTTTTTTTAACAAGAAAGAAAGAAAAAAAGAGTAGTTTAAGATTTTTTTCCCAAAGTGCTTGATTTTCTCCAGGCTGGGGAATTGATCCAAAGGAAAGATAATTTAAATGCTCATTTATTTTTTTTTGTTTATATCAATTAAGAGTTCCAAAGCAGAGTATTTAGAATTTTTTCTTAGAATAAAGTGATCAAATAAATGTTGGTTTTTTCTGGAGGGAGGAGGGAAGAGTTGTTAGGTTGTATTCCCCCAGGTTGTTCCCTCCATGCTCCATTACTGCTCAGAAAAAATTCTCTGAAACAGTAGATTCACTGTTTGTGACTAGAGAAAGGGAATACTCAGGTAGAAAGAAGAAAAAACATTTATGAATTTGGCCAATAATATTCAATTTCCAAGGGTGGGGGCCAAAGGAAGGAGAGAGTACATATTTATTTCCTTTTTACTTGTATTATCCAAAACCTAATCCACATGATTGTTTATGCTACTATAATTACAAAAAGTTTAAGACATGAATCACTGAGTTTTTCATTACACTAAGATTTTATCAGTTTGCCTCTCTTCACAGTGACCCAATAACCATGCATAGGTTCTTCTCAGAAAACATAAGGGAGGTGGCTTTAATGTTGAAGAATAATTATGTCATAGGGTGATTTATAAGACCACAATATGAAGGCTTTTATAACTTTTTTTTTCCCCAAGAAGAAATAAGTCTCATTTATCTGAAAGTCTGAGGATGATTACAGATTTTGTTTGTTTTTTAAATAACTGTAATGTTAAAAGTTATCTGAGTATACCATTGATAGATTTTGTATGTGAGCTAACACTTTAATTTATTATGTGAATGTTGGATAACACTAATTTTGCAGATTATGTATAGCCTACAGATATGCTAAAGTAGCAATTGCGATAATATACATTAACAAAAAGAATGGAGAGCCTGAGGAGGAGTATTTGGCAAGCAGATAATTTATTATACTATTTCTTACTCTAAATCCATTTGGGAAAAATGAGTATTTCAATACAGAAACCTAAGTAATCACTCCAAAGTGAAGCATGAACCTTTCATTGGATGTGTTTTGACTAAATCTGCTCAAGAAAGAGCCAAAGTTAATTTACTTTCACAAAGTATCTGTGAAGAACAATTTGCACTCAAGTATGGAATTAACTTTGGGAAGGTCTACATATGTTGGAAAAGATTCACTTACTCTGGGTATAATAATTGAATCATAGGTGGAGAGTTGTAAAACATTCCAGAAGCATCTAGTTCACAGGCACATACAATTTAAATAGATGAGAAAACTGAAGTGAGGTCAAGTTAAATCACTGTGCAAGATCATTCAGATAAATGACAGGGGCAGGGATTCAACTGGGGTCCATTGATTCAATAGTGAGGTTTTTTTCTCTCTTTTCCATTATATCATAATATGATTTTTAAAAAATGTTCACCTAAGTACCAAGTACACTGTTTCTAACTATTAGTCCTTGACACATTTTGTCAACCAATAAGTGAGAATTCCAACATCATTAATTTATACTGGTTCTATTTGCCTGCAAATCTATATATCATGTCATTTTTGTCTAATAATTTGGAGATGGAGGCCCAAGTATCTACATTAGAAGAGACGATTTTAAGTCTACTTGAGGAGATTATTTTAAGAATTTTATAAAAGAGTCATTATTTTTTGTGGTTTTTCTTTAATTTTTTAACAATTATACATAGTTTTTCAACATTCCTTTTAATATGATTTTATGCTATGTATTTTGCTCTATCCCATTCTTTCTTCCCCCCTCCCAAAGACACCAAACAATCTAAGTTTTTCATGTTATAATCATTTTAATGATATTTTCACATTAATCATATTGGGAAAAAAGAATCAGAAAAAAAGGGAAAATGTTTTTTTTTAATAAATTAATTAATTTGGTTTTAGTTGATAACATTCACTTCCATAGTGTTTTAAAATTTCCCCTTCCCTCCTCTTCCCCCTCCCCAAGATGGGATGCAATCCAATATAGTCTCTACATATAAATTTTTATTAAACATATTTTCACATTACTCATATCTTATAGAAGAATTAGAATGAATGGGAGTAACCATGAAAAAGAAAACAAAACAAAACAAATAAAGAGAGCAAATAGTATGCTGTGATTTACATTCAGAATCCATTTTTTCTTTCTCTGAATGTGGTTAGTACTTTCCATCATGAGTCTTCTGAAAGTATTTTAAGTCCTTGCATTGCTGAGATGAGCTAAGTCTATCAAAGTCAGTCATCTTAAAATTTGACTGATACTGTGTAAAATGTTCTCCTGGTTCTGTTCACTTCACTCAGCATCAGTTCATATAAGTTTTTCAAGATTTTTTTGAAGTCCACATATTCATCATCTCTTACAGCACAATAGTATCCCATTACATTTCTATACCACAATTTTCTCAGACATTCCCCAACTGATGAGCATCCCCTCAATTTCCAGTTCTTGGTCACCACAAAAAGAGCTGCCAAAATATTTTTGTACACATGGATCCTGTCAGTTTTTATTATCTCTAAAAGAGTCTTTTTAAAATAATTGGCATATGATGGGTAGATCAACACTTAGCAAACTTTTTGATACTCTAGAATTACTCTTAGACTCTAAGTGTACCCCCAAGTGGTTTCTTAGTTGTTCCCAACCTTCATGACAGAAGAAAAGGGGCAGTGTTTAACTTCATAAAAGTAGAGACTTCAAGATGATAACCCTCTTTACCTGCTTCTTCGTAGAGGAAAATATATGATGGACAATTGGAAATGGGTAGAAAAAAAATGTCTTTTACTCTCCCAGAATTTAGAAAAACCCTTCCAGCATGTGAACACAAGGAAACATAAGTGCTCCTTCAATTGGATCTCTGGTTACCTTTGCTTCCCTCTTTGAATTTCCCCTCCTTAATAAGTTTTTGGTGTCAGTACTGGGAGAAGCACCTCCCACCACAGATGCCAAATGAAGAGTCTGCATCAGGAAGAGAATGAGGATGCTAGGAAATGAATCTTCCTGAGTGATTTGATCAGATTGTACTCAGTGGAAATGAAATGTGAACTGTCTAATTAGCAGCCTTACAAAAAATGCATGTCATAGTTATGCTTGGATATTAGATGTCCAAATGATTGTACTAGTAGTGATGTTAATGAATTCTGTTTTAATCATCGTATGATGACCATGATGATGATGATATGTATCTGTGTATACATACACACCCACCCCCTAACTCCCTATATATATGTGTGTATGTGTGTGTGTGTATGTATATATATGTACATATATATGCATATATGTATATATATGCATTCAATTTGAGGCAGGCAAGTGGAAATAAATTATCTGTTCCATATGTTATTCATGTTTGTGTATTGTGTACATTTTTTTTTCCCTTTGTTTGAGAAAATCCTAGCCTAGAGCCATAAGCAGCATTACTGGAAGCTGGTATGGAACTGAGAAGCCAGTGACATTGAGAAATGGGAGAGCCTACTTTCTATGATGTGAAGTTAGATTTTATCTAGACCTGAAGCCTGGTCAAACTGAAGTGTCAGATAAATCAAAGGGATTAGTGCAAGTCACCAGAACCTATAGTTATAACCCAGTAGTACCTAGCTAGCCACTGTGCTCCATAGACTCAAAAATCCTAAATACAAATGAATGTGAAAAACTGAAGGAATCTACTTCCCAGTAATTCTTTCAGAAAAGTTGTTAGAAATGAATTAAATGAGCTTACACCTACCTCCCAAAATATATGGAACTAATACCTACACAATGTCCTACTTGAGCTCCACACAATGACTCCAGGGAAGGCTATTACAGGTAGGACTTTTGTGAGCTACTTGTGTGACAGTGTCTTCATAACTATAGATAGTTTTTCATTATTATATCATAATTCATCTCATTATTATGATAATATTGAGAATCTATTATGAAAATTCAATTCTTGTATTAATTTTAGATTTTTATGTATGTACTTTCAAAAAAAGTAAAATATTCATGGATACTGTTCTATAGTTTTCCTTCTTTGCTTTATATTCATAATTTTCTTTTTATAGATTCACTAAATTAGCAGATAAGGGGAATACTCTCACTATAGGTTACCAAGCTTTAGCATAGCTGTTTAATAAATTATCTTACCTACTTCTCATGGAGCAAATGGAAAGAGATGTGCAGTAGACATAACAGTTAGAGAGATTTAGAGTTTCTTGAATGAAAAGATTCAAAGAGTAGTTTTTGATGTCACCTTGGCCAAAGGTTTCCAGTGAATTTGTGCTTGGCCCTACACTCTTTCATATTTTTTATCAGTGACATGGATAATGGCATGTTTAGTGAAATTATACATAGCTCAAAACTGAGAGGAATAGCTAACACATTGGAAAATAAATGTTGAAAAAAACATAAATGGCTAGAGCATCAGACACAATTTTAAGAAATTAAATATAATAGAATTAATATAAGGTCTTATGTCTGTGTACAAAAATTAACTTCATACATGAAATATGGGGGAAATCATGATTATATAGCAGTTTTCCTCAAAACAAATAACAACAAAAAAAAATGTCCACAACAACCTAAGAATTTTAGTGTCTTGTAAAATCAATATAATTCAGCAATGTGAAATATTAAATTAATAAAGTCTACTGTATTATTAGATTGCATTAAGAGAAGGGCAATATTTAGAAATAAAGAGGTGATTCTTCTACTGTGTTCTGCCCTTGTAAGATACCGGTTGGAATATTATGTTCTGTTCTGGAAATTACAGTTTAAGGACATTAATAAGTTAGTGGATGTCCAAGGAAAGTCAACTAGAATAGTAAGGTCCTTGAATCCATGACATAAGAGGATAAGTTGAAGGAATTGGTGATATTTAGACTGCAAAAAGCTCAAAAGGGACATGGGAGTTGTCTTTAGGCATTAGAAGGTGTGTCATATGCAAGAAGGATTATACTTGTACTATTTGGCCTCCAAAGGCATAATAAGAAGCAGTGGATATGATTTAAAGAGACAAATTAAGGTTTGATGTAATTAAATTAATCCAGCCACAGATATCAAAAAAAAAAAAATGAAAAGAGCTTCTCAAGAAATAGTGGCCTTTTCTGCCCTTGGTGGAGATCCCCAAAGATAACCTGAATCTTGACTTACCAGATTTGTCATAGTGGGAATTTTTTCTCTGTACCTGACATATTGGAGGTCACTGATATCCCTTTTAGTTCTTAAAGTCTATGATTCTATAAAAAACCCTCATTGGCCCATTTTAAGGTATACTGGAAATCATCCTTTCATTTACCCACAGCTTCATTTTGTCCCCTGGTTTATTTGTAGATGAAATTTACAAATAGATGATTCAGTTCTTATATTACTGTGCCCGTGGATTGATCATAGGATAAAGTTTGCTTGTTTGGAGCATCAACAAGTAAATTAATATTTCTATATCATCAAAATGTGAGATTGTTAGCACTCAATAACTGGCACTCATCACTTTCATTACAGGAGTAGGTTTTATAGGACCAAAGGTGCTTTGTTTTGTGGGTTGTCATATCCAAGATTTCATCACCAAGTGGATTGTGTAATGGTGACAAGATTCTCTGAACACTATCTGTTGCTGGAATTATACTAGAAGTCTTCACTTCATAGAGTAACCAGTTAAAGTGTAAGCTCTATGGGTAGAATCTTTGAGAACATACAAACTTGCAACATGATGAAGAATTGGAGAAGGATTTTGTGAAAATGAGATAATACTGAATTCTGTACTTATAGTTAGACTTCTAAAAATTAGTAAATTAGTATCAAACATCTGATTCCCTAAAAGAGAAGTTTTTGAGGAAAAAAAAATTATATATCTTTGCTTAAAGAATTGTGTTAGGCCAAAGTTTCCTCTAATAGGAAATATTTATTTTATTCCTAAATGATAATGGATTATTCATATCATTCATGGATATTTGTAGTTTTGTTGAAATTAATTGAGGGTGGGAGGAGATAAACACCTATTGAAAATGTCAAATTATTCTAAATCAAGTTTTATAAAATATATTCTAAAGGAGAGTTGGTATTCATATTTTAATGAGATATTGTAAGATCTTATACGATCCCACTTTACATATCTATATCTATTATCAATATCTATGTGCACACACATACATACATATATACACACATATATACAATACACACATACATACACACATATAATATACATACAATATATACATATATACATATACATACATACATATATACACACACACACATATATATATATATATATATATATATATATATATATATAAACTTAGTAACATTCAGAGAATCAAAATTATCCACAATAACACATTGGACAAAACAGGTCAATCTAATCTAACTTTCACATTGCACAATTTTCTTTAAAGAGTTAACATTCAAATTGAAATTGACTACAGTTATCCATTTCACATCACAGAACTTAGGGGCATGGTGCCCTAGATCTCAAAAATCTGCATAAAAATTTTTTTGCTTTCTCTTAGTACCAGAGAAGTCTGATTTTTTTTTTCTTTTATGGGGTATTTACAGTACCTTATTATAAAATTTTAGTTAAGTATTTGATAATTGGCTATATTATACAATACTTAAAATATATTTTATGCTTTTCAGACTTCCTAAACCTTCTCTGTGTCATCTCCTGGCCTTTGTGTGTCATCTGTGACTTCTGCAAAACTCTCAGAAAATTCCCATTTAATTTCTTATACCAATGCATAGTATATTGAAACCATGATGGGAAAAATCGTGATGTGGAAGAAATAACTGCATTTCTCATAAAAATAACCTGTGAAAATTTTTTATTATAATGGATGGGTTTATTCACTTGATCATAAGTAATGGAAATTGAATGAAAACCATAAGCAATATTGGCAATGGTTAGTAATACAGAAAGTTTTTGTTCATAATCCGATTTTTCCCTTACCTTTTTAAACTCAATTAAATTAATCATTTTGCCATATTATATTACATTTTGTACCTGAAGAAAAATATTATATACAGGAAGTATTGCGTAGTGGAAAGAACACAGAACATGGAGTTAATAAAATTTGAGCTCAAATCCTGATTAGTTTACTTATTCACTTTGTGGCCTTTGGAAAATTATTTATTTCTGCCTCAGTATTCCTCAGGTACAAAGTGGAATGGTAAGAGAAGATTATTTCTACTCTTAATGTCTAATTCAAGTATCTTACAATACATAGAAAGAACTTACTTGAATGAAGATGGACAATTCAAGGTACCTCTACTCTAGACAATCCCGATTGATTCATTTCATTTTACCAATGTGCATCTGTTACATATTAAAGGCAAATTCTCCAAGCCATATTACATATTGTCTTATTTAATGGTATAACATACATGTCGAGGGTAAGGGAAAGGTGATAAGAATTAATATGGCACCTACTAAATGACAGGCACTGTTGTTTACAAATATTATCTTTTGATCATCACAACAATTTTGTGAGGTAGGTGCTATTATTATCTGGCAAAGTGACTTGCCCAAGGTCACAAAGTCCATTACTGTTTAATTTGAAGTGAGATCTTCCTAATTCCAAATGCAGTATTATGTCCATTGAGATTTCCCATGAAATCCAATAGCATTTATTAAGTTGTTACCATATGAAAGAACACACGCACACACACACAGATAAAATGAAAAAGAAGGCTTGAATATAATACAGATATACTCTACACAAAACTACCTTTTAGAATATAATTCTATTATAGTAGCTAGGAAAATATCACTTAGAACAGTGCTTGGCACATGGTGGTCACTTTTTCATGTTTATTAACTGATTGACTGATAATAATTCATAACCAAGGCCTACATTAAAATTCTTTGCTAAAGGAATCTTCAATCAATCCCAAATCAGTTTTCATATCTTACATATCACTCAGGGAAAATGAATACTTAGTAAAAATTGTTCATTTGTAAAGAATTGAGACCTAAACAATTATTGTTTCATTACACAGGAGGAATCTTGTTAATTATTCCACCTGGCAACTTCTAAAAGGATTTTTAAAAAGAGACCTATGAAGGGGCCATAGAGAACAGCTAGTTCTCACTCCTTAGTTTGTAGATGAGGAAAACTAATCTCTCTCTCTCTCTCTCTTTCTCTCTCTCTCACACACACACACATGCAATGCAAGCCTCTGTGTATGTGTGTACATATTATATATAGGCATGTATTTGTATATACTGTATATAAGTATCTCTTTAGCTATATCTGTTTCTATATCCATTTGTCTCTATCTTTATCTACCCCTGTTGATATATATGTTGTTGTTCAGTTTTCATGACCCCATATGGGATTTTCTTGGCAAAGATACTGGAATATTTTGCAATTTCCTTCTCCATTTCATTTTACAAATGAGGAAACTGAGACAAACAGGATTAAGTCACTTCCCCAAGGACACACAACTAGTAAGTGCCTGAGACTAAATTTGAAGTCAGAAAGGTGAGTTTTCCTGATGCCAGGTCTGGCACTCTATCCACCACATCACCTAGTTGCCCTTAGACACACATATCTACAAACAAATATCACACAAATGCATAAGTAATGGAAAATCATTTTGGAAATCTATGATATGTATATGTGTAAATGTGCTGTATATCTGTATCTATAAACTCATATAATATATACATATTTATATACACATGAATACGTGCATCTATGGGCATGCACATATATGTTTGTGTATGCATTCATGTATGTATGTATGTAAGTGTGTGTATATGTGTGTGTGTGTGTTCTAGAAGACATGGTAAAGATTGTTTACAATCTCCTTCTGATCCCTCTGATGCTTTATTGTAAAAACACAGAATTAATTACCATTGACTCAGACTATCTACAAAGTGACAGACTACCCAACATTCAACAAATGGATAGACAATTGTCTCTCTAATAGTATTTGCCTCATACTTCTCACCTTTATGCCATACTTACTAGGTGACATTGAGTATTTCAGGTGTCACATAGGACATAAAAAATAGTATGCTATGTACAAAAATCTTATTCCTTCTCAACTTTTAGAACTTTATTTTTTTCAAATGAAATTAAAATAAGATGAAGGTAATATTTTGAGCACATAATATGTAAAAATTCTTATGTTAGACATTACAGTATTTTCTGGAAAATGATCTCCAAGTGTTGGTTCGTGTTTAAAGGGAGAAGAAGAGGTTGGGGAATGTGTCCACTATCTGCACAAATGAGACTTCATCATCATATCATCTTGTATATTTTGTTTCCAGGATGAAAGTGAGGTGTGAACAGCTGGCCTGACAGATTGTCCTTGTTTGTCCAAAGCTTAAATATTATTGTACAGTTCAGTGTGCATGGAGTATGCTGTGCAGGCAAGACATGACATTTTCCAGTACCCACTTAAAAGGTCAGAATGACAGATGTAGTGTTGTCACATGCTCAACTAGAAATATTCATGCAGTGATCAAGTATCATGTCTATTTGATTTTAACACACTATTTTTAGTGAGACTTTTATCATGGTAAAAGATATTGTATATGAGCACATATTCTTTTGAATTAATACTCTTGCAACAGTATCAAAAATTATGAGGGGGGAGGCAAAATATGCCTATGTTAATAATGTTACAAAATCATTATTTTCTCTAAAAAATATATTAATCAGGATTTAGTGAATGTAGCCTGTGTTTTCCTACTTCTCACAGAGATGTTACAGATTACTTGATGCCATCTGACAAGTATACCTTCTACTTGACTTAAAAGGTTAATACTTAGAGAGTCAATGTCAATATTTCTAGGCCAAAAACCCCCCAAACTGTGAGGTAGTAGATTTGACTATGCCATTGATTCAAGGAGGATGAGTGTGGTCATGGATTATCTGCTTCAATGCCACTTGAAATTTCACTCTGAGAATATTTTTCTTTTATGTTTTTAAAATATGGTAGAAAATAAATTACTATACTATGCTATACTATGATCTTCTATTACATAATAATAAAATGTAAGGTAATTCAATAACATACCATACCATATTATACATGCCATGCTCTAGAATGTGATACAATGATATGATATAATATGATACAATATGATATGATGTGATATGATACAATAATAGTGTCTAGCATTTGTATGGTGCTTTAACATTTAGAAAATACTGTAAGTGTGTTATCTCATACACTACAAGATCGCTGTGTGATCTTCACAACACCCTGTGATGTTAGTGCTATAATTATCCCAATTTTTCTGATGAGAAAAGCTGAGATAGTTTAATTACCTTAGCTAGGCTCACATAACTAGTTGAGTATATGAGGCAAGATTCAAATTCAGACCTTATAAACTCTAAGTCCAGTGCTCAATTCTCTATGTTACCTGTCCAAAATGATTCTATTGTTATGGATTACCTATTACTAACCTAGATCAATCTCCCAACTAATTTTGTAGCTTATCATTATACTATCTTTTACTATTAGACATGGTGATTTTTTGAGGGTGACAATAATGCAACACTGTGGTGCCATGCAATGAATGTTAACTTAGAATCCAAGGACCAATGTTTGAATCCAGTCCATGTCATTCCCTGCCTAGCTGTAGCTATTTAACTCCTCTTTGTTTCATTTTATTTCTGTATATACGATATTCCAAAACTTAGTTTCAATATTAAGCTTTAATAATTACTTAAAATAACCTGAAACATCTTGAATAATTAAGGGGTAAACTTGATGACTTCTAATTATCTTTCAATTCTAAATCTATGACCTCATCAGTGTCAGGGACTTATATCATGCTGATAAGTCCAAATTCTCTATCCCTCCAGACTTCATTTTTTTTCAGTTAATGGGGAGGAACTGAGAGAAGAAGAGACCTTGACTTCTCTTCTTTCTGGCCCCCAGACATTTCCCTTGCACGACTTTGACTATACTAATCTTGTCTCTAGAATACCAGACACTAATGTTCTGGGTTCCAAGGAACTTCACTCTTTTATATACAAAATATAGGTGGTGATTATGTTTCTTTAATGAATGCCAACCCACTTCCTATCACATATAGTTGAAAAGTTTTGAACTATTTTATTGAGTCAATGGAAATATCTAGATTCATACCTAATTTATTTTTCTGATTGATTGATTTAAATGAGAATTCCTGGTGGCTCCACCACTTACATATAATATAATATGCATTTAGGGGTGTGTGCGTGTGTGTGTGTGTGTGTGTGTGTGTGTGTGTGTTTCTGTGTGTGTGTGCATGTATATTTAAAGATAAGATGGAAGGCAAGAGGAATTTTTTCAACGATCCCCAAATTGAGTTTTATATGTATGCTTCTTCTGGCAACAAGTTATACTTATTTATGCATAAAGTACAAGTTATCTTCTTTCCTGGAAGAGGGCACTGAAAAGTTGAAAGAATACATTTTTACTCTCCATGTTATTAGGGAAAATGAAGTGCTCCTCAAAGGAATACAATATGTATTTCAAGGATTAAACTCAGGAGAAAAACTGATGTGAGGACATAAAGGAAAATTCAAACAAGTGTAAGAAGCTTGAGAAGTTGAAGGACATGATGGAAAGAAAGGGAAAAGGACCATCAAACATTTATAAGTAGTAGATAATAGACTTTTGCCTGTAGAGGGTAAGCTGAATGATTTTGAGAGGAAATAACTAGTGAACTCTAAAGAATGATAATACGGCTACACAGATACCATGAGTGAGAAGTCATCCAGCAATATAATAGTCAGTGGAAGAAAAGACTAACAATTTTCTTTCATGACCCCACATTTAGTGGTACCAAGGAAACTATTTGTCAACATTAAATAAACAATGTAGAAATGCTTGTGATTCTACATACATTGAACATGCAATCAGGATGTGTTAAAGAATAGAAGGAAGAGACAAAGGGAGGATGAGAAGGAAAGGGAGAGGGAGAGGGGGAGGAGCCAAAGGACAAAATTTGGAACTCTTTCATGGAAACATATATCAGAAAAGAGGGGAAGGAGAAAGAGAGGGAGGGAGGAAAGAAGGAAGAAAGGAAAGAAGGAAGGAAGGAAGAAAGGAACGAAGGAAGGAAGGAAGAAAGGAAGGAAGGAAGGAAGGAAGGGAGGGAGGGAGGGACAGAGGGAGGGAGGAAGGAAGAAAAGAAGTGAGGCAGGAAAGGAGGGAATATATAAGCATTAATTAAATCCTCATTATGTTCTAGGTGTGGTACTAAGTTCTTTGTGAATATTATCTCTCAACAATCCTAAAAGGCAGGTTCTATTGTTATTCTCCCCATACATAGTTAAGGAAACTGAAGCAGAGAGAGGCTAAGTAAATCAACCAAGGACACACAGATAGAGAGTATTTGAAGCTGGATTTGAACACAGGTCTTCTTGGAAGGGACTACAGTTGCTACTGAAGAGCAAATTCTAAATATAATATTCAGACAAATAGCTTGAACACAGAAACAGAAAATTCAGAAGTTTGGCTGATAAACCACACACATTGTAAGATGTCAGTCAAGCACATCTTAGATGTGCAAAGTGTCATGAAACAATCTATCCAACCAAGAAGCGACATTCATTAAAGCACTTTTATTTACAGTTCTTAAGACAGACAACACCAACATTTACAGTTCAAAATTTGTGAATTATCATTGCAAAATGAGCTTTCTTTATTCATGCACTTCCTTGGCATGTTTCTATAAGTGTGTGCTCATTCTCCCTCACAAATACTGAGTGAATTGAGTGACATAGTATGTCAATATGTGTGAGCTGTGATTTGAGTATTATTTTCATTTTATTTAATATGAGTACATATGATATATATTATATAATAATATTATAATAACAATATTATATATTATATAACAACATTATAATATTATAATAACAATAATAGAAGTATATTCATGGGGATTCCAAAATCAAACTAAAGAGCTACAGTTTTACACAACATGACTTTTCCTAGGACTCTGCCAATGTAACTCTATGGTCATAATATTTCTCTGAGGTTATAGAAGTGCCAGGATGAGAGCAGGTTGAAATAAGGAAGACAGATCAAATCACGAGTAGGTGTCTACTTATCCTGTGTGACAGTTACGAGATATAGGATTACAAAGTGAGTGTAGGCCCTCTATATATATTACAAATGAGTTCAGAAATAGACTTTAAACAGTTGGAAAGAAAAATAATCAAGTTAATTTTACTCTCCAAACCACCAAGGATATTTTCTCTCTGACCAAATAATAATGACTTCTGATTTCTTGAAATTATCATAATGATAATTTCTTCTTTGAAAAGGCAGAGAAAATGACAACAGTACTAATTTTAACCAATAGGATAAATGTGGTTGCTTAAGTGGGAATTATGAGAATCTTGAAATTAAATAAGCAATATACCACAGAATTTGTATTTGAACAGAAGAAAGCTATGAGTAGTTATGATGCACTCTAAATTTCAAAAGCCAATTTCAAAAGCATCAGCAAAAGAGGAATGGAATACAAAAGCCTAATATTCTTTGGGAGAAGTAAGTTCCCATGGGATGAAAAGTTCTCAAGAATAAAATTCTGAAGATGCTAGCAAAGGAGAAAAAGAAATGGCTTTCCAAAAATAGAAACCTATACAACGAACACTTTAAGTCAGGATTTTTTAAGCCATATTTAGAAAATTTAAGTGAGGGCAAATAGTTGAAGATGAATAGAAAGAGTAGCTGAATCTTATAAAAAGTGTGTGGGTATCACTAAACCCAGGATGAGCTGAAACTGTCAATTAAACCTAAGGACAATGAAGAAAACAGCAATAGCAATTACCTTTGGTATTTGTTTTTCTTTTGTTCTGTTTAGCTAAATTAGGGGCAAGAAAAAGAGAAAAGAGAATAGGACTTTGACTTGGGGCAGATAGGATGATGAGAGACTATCCTAAGAAAGCTGAATCAGTCTACTAATTTTGTTTCTGTTTTCTCTTTCAAAGGTTTAACAAAAATGTTCAGCAAAGGTTGGGAATCCAAGGTAAATGAAAAAGTAAACCAATATCTAGTTGCCTTCTATGAATTCAAGGTGCCATTACTGGATTAGCCTTAATCTCAAATATGAAAAGACATGTGAGACATTTTTGCTGAGCTGCATTTGATAATCTTTCAAAGTTCTTGGAAAATTTGAGTAGTAACACTGGAATTAAAGGCAATATCCCAATTTTCACAAAAAGGAAAAAGGAAAGTCTCCATGCTACAGATCGATGAGTTTACGTTCTACTCTTAGCAAAAATCTCACATTATAACTATTATGACTTCCTTAAAAGAAGTTATTCAAACACTAATTTCATTTTTAAAGTATTAGTTTGACATTAATTAGAGTCCTAGATTCAGAAAAAATATTCATAAATTTTGTTTGGAGAACTCTAAGTGCTATATTTGTAGATAATGTAGTGAGATATCAGCTAAATCATAGTACAGTTAGCTGGATTTGAAACTGCTTCTCACAGAGTGCTAATTTTACATATGAGAAAGTTCCAAATTAGAACAGTGAAGTGACTTGGGTTGATGTTTCTAATGGAATGATTCAGAGATTTCTTTTTTCCTTGTCCCTGTTCTGTTCAAACATTTGAAAATGTGTAGGACTAACCATGTTACCCCTTTTTTCAATAAACTACAATAATCTCATTACTTACAGGATCACTTATAAACTCTCCTTTTTGGCAATAGAAGTTCTTTACAACTGGGGCCAAACTTTCTGTTTCAGAATTAATACACATTAAAATAATGCTTATTGAAACAGTCTACAATTTATTCAATTTAGTAAAAAAAAGTTTCTTATGCATAACACTTCATTTCTCACCTCTATGACTTTGAACTGGAATTCTCCATGCTTGAAAAGCACTCCTTTCTCACATCTTACGTGATCCCCAAAGAGACTGGTGCCTTCCTCTCAAAATGATCATATATTGAGTCTATGATAGACTGTGATCAAAGGAAAATCTTTCTAGAAATTAAACTGCATGAAAATAGAAAGTGTCATCTTGGTAGGTAGTATCTTCAATGTAGTTCTTTAAAAAAAATGAACACAGTAGCTAGGTGATGCAGTGGATAGAGCATAAGCCCTGGAGTCAGGAGGATCTGAGTTCAAATTTAACCTCAGACGATTACTATCCATATGACCCTGAGCAAGGTGAAAGAGAGAGAGAGACTCTGTACATGTGTACATATTGGGGAAATAGAATAGAGAATTTTTGGTCATATTTAGATTAGAGAGTCTGTGATTTCCCTTACCAAACTTAATTTGCAGTATTATTTTGGTGCATTACTTTATCATAACATTTTATATCCCTCTTTAGCATCTGCATCTAAGATGTCTCCTGATTAGGTGTGTCACTGGCCAAGCCATGATTTGAATATAGGTCTTCTGACTCATTCCACTGTAATTTCCACTACACTTCACTACCTCCCTATACTTTCATTTGGTATTTGGTAACCTAAGGCTCTATTTTTGCCAAATAAAGAAAATGAATCACTTAGAAATCTAGTGACTTTGCAAACAAAGAACTTCAATAGAGTAGGGCAAATATGTTCAGGGGCATTTAGCTTCTGATCCAGTCATTGAATCCCTAGGCGAAGGAAGGCAGCCTACCTTCTCTATTATAAGCTTGATTCATGTTTAATAGTGCACTAGAATTAAGTGATTCTGATTTAAACAAGAATAAATTTGCTAGGAGACAAGGCTATAATAAGTTTTAACTACCGTATATGTATTAATATAAATTGGAAGATTTTGTTTATGGGAACTATCCTATTAGGACGAACATTATCAAGAGTTTCAGAAGAATTAACATTCATACTTGTAGAGTTTTGTTCTTTAAAGTCTTAACTAGGTGCTTCAATTGAATACATAATGATAAATATTTAAATATTCCAAGGAAATTGGGAATCTGTGAAAGAGGACATTCTAGTTAAGTAGACAAATATGCTTTTGAAATATTTCCCATAAATACAAACAATATGCTAAAACTAGCAAATACTGGTTTATATGAGACTTAGAATATCCCTAAAAGATTTCTACAGAATGCTCTATTGATGTTCACTCTTATTATGTCATAAGATGGTGACATTCATATAAATCAATTCTATAGAAGCAATAGGGATAAATGAAAAAAATTGTTCAAGGTCTTTTCAAAAGCAGTATCAAAAAATTACCTAATAAAGATTCATGTATGCCTTACATATCTTTCTGTCTATTGTTTTTCTTCTACTTCATTCTCTTCATTCTTTTTTTTCCCCTTCCTTTCTCTTAAAGTCATCTTGTGTTATTTATGAAGAGATCAAGGTCCTATTAAAAGGAGGGAAATCATAAGTTATTTCCCTTAAAATAACAAGCTATATAATTGCATGAAGTGTTTCATTTTTTTCTTTATAATCTCATTGCCTAGCACATAGTAGACCCTTAATAAATATTTGTTGATTCCGTGATTGAAGAAAGGTAACTAACACACCTACATTTAATGAATGACTGAACTGTATTTTACAAAAAATAATCTGTTGACAGTGTAGAAAATTTTAAAACATCAGATAAGAAGCTTGACCACACAAGGCAAGAAATAGTCAGGTCACAAAAATGTGAACGAAAATGAAAATGAAGGACATTGATGTACTAGACTCTTCTTCTGTAAAAAGTAGCAGTAAAGCTGGGTGAAAGAAGAAATGAGAGATTTTGAATTTTGTGAAGATAATCATGCAATGAAGGATGATAGTCATGCAGGAAATAGAGGGAAGCTAAGTCCATCCTGCTCCTGGAAAAGACAAGTAATAGCGGAAACGATGAGAATGAATTAGTCATTTTCTTGGAAGTAAACTGGGAAGTCTCCATGTAGATTGTTTGCCTCCTCTAAGATTCTCAGGCAAATCATTCTATTCAGGTTACCTTAAGCAAAGGAAGAGAATTTTTGATCAGTATATCAAAATCACTTCCCATTATTTATTTTGTGAAATTAAAAAAAAAACAAAACCAAAACACGACCTCTAATGTAATGTCTTAAAGGACAGTTGGTCACTCATCTTTTTAGCACTGCTAGAGAACTTTGCAAATCTTAAAGTACTATGAAAATGATAGCTACTATTGTTATTATCATTAATAATGATAATATAATAAACAAATAGAGGATAGTTTATCAGCCAATTGGAAAAATGAAAGAAATGTGACCATTTTTAAACTGATTTGTATAGCTATAAAGATCACAAAGTAGATGAACTCCAGTCTTCTGTCTCCAACTGCCTATTGAAAACCTCCATTTGAATTTGTATCTAAAACCCATATGTTCTAAAATCTACCATCTTTCTTTCTAGATTTCCCTCTCTTTCTGATTTCATTAATTCCGTCAAGGGACTACTAATCATTCAGTCTCTTAAGTGTAAAATCTTGACATTATCATTGGCTCTTCTTTCTCTCTTTTTTCTAATATCCAATGCATTACCCAGGAGAATTTATCCTTCCACTTTGACATTTATTTCAATGAAGGAAATTATATTAAGGTAAAAGGAATGTTGACTAATGTCAACATTAAGCTTATATACAAAGTGACATAAACTTAGAATGTCCTTTTTTGTAAGAAAAAAATAACTAAAATAGAAAAAAAAGACAGGTAAAACATAACAATAGCAGAAGACTTTCTTATGATACCTACCAATTGTGCTGAATGACTCTTGTACAGAAAATGGTATATGCATTAGTACCTTAAAAAAATGCAAATAAAATAAAAAAAAACAGAAATATTAAACATGATATAGACCATAATTTGACTAAAATCATAATTCAGGGAACACAAGCAGGTGATACAGATGAAGACAATCAATAATGAATTTATTAACAGGTATAATAATGGAATTGGAAATAATGAACAAATCAAAGAAAAATCTTATAAACAAGGAATGACTAAGTGAATTATGGTGAAATATACTGAAATATCTGCGATGCAGCTAAAGTAATTCTGAAATGAAAAAAAAAATTCTTAAAAATAAACAATAGCAAAATAAAGAGGATTAATGAACTGAATATATATTTTAAAAATTAGAAAGTTAATAAAACCAAAATAACCACAAAAGGTGAAATCTTAAAATAGAAAGAAATAGATAAGTTGGAAAAGAAGACTATGAAAGTGATTAAACAAAAATTATATTAATTAACCAGGTTAGAAATATTGATAAACATATTGCTCAATTGATTAAATAAAAGGTAGAAAATAAATTAACATTTTTAATGAAAAGATGAAGCCATAATACAGAAGAAATACAATAATGATCATGACTTATTTTTTTCAGACTTATACCAACAAACCTGAATATTAAAAAGTATAAAATGTCTGAATTAATATATCACTAAGTAGAAGCCTTAAATAATCCAATTTCATAAAAGAAAATGGAACTAGCTATAAATTGACTACTTCGAGAGGGTGTGGAATCCTGGTCTAAATGTATTTACATGAAGATTCTATTAAACTTTTGAAGGAGAATCAATACTTATATTACACAAATTATAATAAATAACTGAGAAGGCAGAATTCGAACAAAATCCTTTCATGAGATATAGCCCTAATGTCTAAAGCAGGGAAGGATAAAGTAAAGTAAGAGAGCTATAAATCTATGGAGTTAATATCTACTTGAACATTTTCAATAAAATTCTGGTAAAAAGAAACACAAAGAGATGGTCCTTCTCCATGTTATGGCAAATCCTTCTGCATGCATGTATCATTCTATCTTCTTTAGCACATATGCCCCTTCTATCATCTTCACTCTCTCATAATTTTCACGATCTCCATGTTCCCTGGTTATTTTTCTTCTGCCTATAAGCACAGCTATGTCTCTTTCATTGTGTGAAAAAAAAGCTGCCTGTTCCTGACCTCTTGAAGCCTGTGACACTGTCATTTTCTCTCTTCTCCTTGACATTCTCTTCTCCCTAGGTTTTGATGCAACTGTTTTTGCTGGTTCTTCTTCTACCTCTCTGACTATATCTCAACTCCTTAGTTGGATCAGCATCCAGATCATGGCCCCCAGTAATGGGTATCCCCTAAGACTCAGACCCAGTCTCTTTTTTCTTCTCCTTCTATACTATTTCACTTGGTGATCTAATCAAACCATATGAATATATCCAAATGAAAAATTATATAATTGTATAACATAAATTACATAATTTACAATCTTTCAGATATGTTCATCTGCCCTTAAACTCTCATCTTACCTATAGTCTCTCATCAACAATGGCCAATGGAACAGCTGTTAGAATTGAACATCAAATTGCATGTCCCATATACATATTAAACCCAAGATGTTCAAAGCTGAATTATTGTTTCCCCCTTCAACATCCCCCACTATAATTAAAGGCACTAACATGCTCCTTGTTAGACAGACTCACAACCTAGGTATCATCTTTGACTGATGATTCTCAGTCTTGCTACCTTGCTCCTCCATATAGTTAGAAAGTCCTATTACTTCTACTTCTGCAGTATCTCTCATTTATGCCCACTTCTTTCCTCTGATACTGATTCTGCTGATGAAGGCCATCATCACCTCATAACTAGATTACTACTACTACAACCTTTTCTTTACCTCTCTGCAACAGATCTCCCAACAGTACATTCCATTCTCCATTAATTGCCAAAGCAATTGTCTTGAAGCACGTCTGCTCATGTTGCCTCCCTACTCAACAAATACCAAAGGCTTACTATTACCTCCAAGAGCAAATATAAGATTAAAGCCCATAAAAACCTGACCCTACCTATTATAGTTTCTTTACACCTTACTTCCTTTCATATTCTTCATGGTACAATGACACTGGCCTTTTTGTTATTCATAACATAAGGCATTATCTCTAACTCACTAATTTTCCTTCTTTTCCCTAGTACATTCATTCGTTACTTTAAAAAAAATTTAATTTCGTTTTATTTTTTTTTAATTTCCTATTTCTCTCCCTCCCTTCCACATCTCCCCATCCCACTGAAAAGGAAAGAATATAATGCCTATTAAAAATTTAAAATGATGAAAATATATTTCCACATTAGTCATGTTCCACAAAAAAGCAAGATTTTTTTTGAAGTCCTAATCTGCACATATATAATAATGTGAAATTTAATAGGGATTAACAAAGTCCCACATAGCGGCCCATGCTTGAGTTTCAGTTAAAATCACCTGCAGAGGACAAGTTGGAGAGTTTTAATAAACTGTGAATTCAATATTCCTGAGAACAGTGTGTCAGAGCAGCACCCAAAGCGAATGTCATAATAGACTGAATAAAATGAAACCTAATGATCATATCTCTCTATTCTAACCCAGCAAGCCTGCATCTAGCATATTGTGTTCAGTTCTGAATGTCACAGTTTTAGAAGGCTATTGACAAATTGGAACATGTCCAGATGAGGGAATTCATGATGCTGAGGCTATCAGAAACCTCGTCACAAGAACCTGGGAGGAACTGGGTGAAGGAGCTCTGGGTTTTGAACCTGGAAGAGAGAATTCTTAAGGAAGATATTATCCATTGTCATCTTCAACTATTTTTAGGATATGACATAGAAGACAGGATAGATTTTTTTTTTCCTCCTTAGCCTTAAAGAGTGAAATTGAGAGCAATAAGTAAAGACTGCATAAAGGTGGATTAATACATGATAAAAAAAGAAAGGGGGAAACAAAGGTAAAAGTAGCAAGGTGGTAGAATGTATGGAGTGCTGGACTTGGAGTCTGAAAGACCTGATTTCAAATCCTGCCTCAGGTATTTCTTAGCTGCATGACCCTGGACAACTCACTTAATTAATCTCTGTTAACTTCAGTTTTTTCCTTTCTAAAATGGAAATAATACAAGAATATACCTCACCAGGCTATTATAAGGATCAAATGAAACAACATATATAAAACACTTTTAAAAGCTTAAAAAGGCATATGATTTTGAATTAAAATTGTAATAATCAGAGCGATATCTAAATAAGTGAAAATAATTGCTAAATCATCCAGGAGTGGATAT
>CM053585.1:354745322-354762812 GCA_028646515.1 Pseudochirops corinnae
TTCTGTGCTCTCCAGTGTGTGTGTAGAGTCCGTGTTGCCTTCTGAGTTTGGTGGTTCTTACTCACTATAGAATGATTTGATGGTTCTAGCCTTTGCAGTTTCCTTCTTCCCCATTGTGGTTGCCTATATCCTGTATTCTTAGAGTGTATATCTGCTTCCGGGGTGAGTTGCTCAGGCTGGGAGGTAGGAGTTTGGTTGTTGACTTAGTGAGCTGTGGCCTCTGAGTATGTGGACTGAGGCCAGGGCCAGGATTCTCGGGGTTTCCCCTGAGTTACCTGAGGCCAGGAGTAGACTGTTTCAGCTTTCCACCTCTTTCTCTGCGCTGCTTCTCAGGCAGGCTCACTGTAGTAGAAGGGTGGGGCTGTGGTTTGCTGATTGGCCAGGTGGTTCTAAAGCACACCTGGGCTTTTGTTGTTAGCACTTTCTGGCTCCACCCACCTGGGTTTAGGCTCCATACATTCCTCCATCCCAGCATCTGAAAGTCTGGGCATGTAGCTTCAAGAATCCGGGCCATGGGTTGCTAGCCCCAGGAAAAACCGCTGACCCTGCTACGCGGCCTGCGTTCCCTCCTACCCAGTTCCGTCGGTCCTCACCTCGGCAGTGAGAGGGCTGCAGAAGCCTCCAGCTGGGTGAGTCTGCTGGGTGGGGCTTCCCAGTCTCCCGTGCTCTGCTCTCAGGTCGGTGCTGGTGCCACTCCTGTGTGCTCCATTCTCCCTGCCCCGACCTGATTAGACACTTCTCTGAGCTGGGAATCTGTTACTCTCTGTCTCCCAGTGGGTTCTGTCACTCTTAAATCCGCTCCAATTTACTTTTTAGTTCCCAAGGATGAAATTCTTGGGGAGCTTGGAGAAGTCACTGCTTACTTTCCGCCATCTTAGCTCCATCCCCCCTTAACTCCTATTCTTCCAAAAAAATTAATCTTTAAGAATGATCTTTGGCCTAAGAAGAATCAAACACAATAACTTAGCAGTGAAGTAGAAAAACAAGATTCCAGAGGAGTCAGGAAAACAATATCTGGTGAAACTCAATGAATTTAAGCCATAAATGTCGAATTACTATTTGAAAATTCTTGGAGAATATAAGAGATGCCATAGGAACAACAAAGCTCAAATATGAATACAAACATAATAAAAATATGATGATGATGATGATGATCTTGATGATGATGATGATAAAATAAACTAGAACGTATCATCTTTTGGCTGGAGAACTTAATTTATATTCATTGGTGAAACTCCTAGCTATGAGTGAGAAAAGCACTGACTCTTGGGTTAGAGGATCTGACCTTAAATACTTCCTCTGTTTCTTATATGACAACTCTTCTTGGGTCACTACCCCAACCTATATTCCTTTTCACAAGTCTCAACCTGTAAATGTCTGGCTGTGAAAATCATCTTTTCCTGTTAGTGCTAGAAGTGCAACCCTGAAGACCTTGGGTTTCTAGAAATGTCATCCATGGGTCACCACAGGGATACTTCCTATCAGTCAACAAGACTTCATTTATCTTTTAGAAAAGGGTGTTTACTGAGATGATAGTATAAATTGCTATAAAACCACCACTGCTACCACCCTTAAAGGTCTGGGGCATATTCTCTCACAAGTACACACAGAGTACAAGCAAAGAGTGAGATTCATATAGAGAGATTATGTGAGGTCAAAGTATAAATTTACAAGTTATGATTGCCAAAATATTTTTGTTGAGTCTGTAGCTAATATTCTTCTCTGATACTAGAGGTCAAACTATTTGGAGGTGTGTCCTCCCTCTGGCACCTCTGTCTTTGTATCCATCTGTATCTGTGTTTGTCTTTGGTATATCATTTTCTGCATAGTCTACTATTGTTTCAATTTTTTTTTCTCTAATAACATGATCAATGATATTTGGGGAAAGGGAAATAGAGAAACTCTCCCTTCCTCCCAAAAGCAATTCTATTCTGGGGCTTGACTCAAGCTCTCAAACTATAATCACCAGCTCCAGAACTTGATTTATTCCCTACTAGACTGTTTTATTGGTGGACTTACTTCACTGATGGATTAATTATTCTTTTTAAATGTAGCCCAACCTGAATATGTTAATTTTCTAAATAAGTCAAGTGATATTTCTTGTGTAGCATTAGCTGCATCTCTTCTAGTGGTCCAAGATTCTAAGATCCTTTCAAATTAATCAAGAATTTGTCCACCCACTGGGGTGAGAATGTGGAATTTTTTAAATGCATAATCTATTCTGTTGATTGATTGATATTTCATTGGAAAGATAAAACCTCAAACTCATACTTTCTGCATGACCTTGGACAAGACTCTAAATATTCCTAGACCTTAATTTCTTTATCTTAAAAATAAAAAAAATTGAGTAAATGACCTCTAAGTTCTCTTACAGCTCTTGATCTAAGACCCAATGACCTATCTGAACAAGATGGTAAAGGAATGGCATGTGAACAAGTAGAAAGTAAAACATGGATCATTAAAAGTTAGCTTTTCAATTGAACTCTTTTAAAATAAAAAGAATTAGTTAGTTATACTCAGGGACTTTTAGGGACAAGATGGAGAGATGTAGGCTCAGTGATAGTGCAATTATTTAAATTTGGAATGGTTGAATGATCAGATAGAATATCAGTATGAAGGGCTGCTTTTAACATAGTGTTCTAATGAACTCTCTTTCATATTCTACTATTCAAAATTTTTTATCAATGTTTAAGATAAAATCATTAAAAACAAATTTGCCATATTTGAAGACGTGGAAAGAACAGTAAGAAATCATAGAAATGCCTGGGGAGTACTGAGTAGACACATTGGGTCAGATGATAACACACATGAAGGAAAACAGAGCAAGACCAATCAAAAATGATAGAGTGGTGCTAGATCATTGATGATACTGAATACCTAGGTGAAAGAATGTGATAATGTTGCATCTGGGATGTGACTCATACCAACAGGTGTCAGAAGTCACCAGATTCAAGAAGCAAGGAGCCCTAAGGGCTGAAACTTGGCAACCCCAACTGATGGAGCCGTTTGAGTCAATGAAGAGGGGCAGACCATGGATTAGGGTAGATGGTAATTAAGACAGGACAAGGAAACGTATTAATCTCTCTTTCCTGAAATATGTAGTGCTAATCTATCTGCTCATGACACAGATAACTTCACCTGAGCACTGCTCCTCACCTGATATCTTTTATCCACCTGGTCCACCCATGAACTCCACTATAATTGCCACAGCTCAGAGGAGTTCAAGGTAAGTCCTTATCTATTCTAGACAGTCAATCTCTGCATCTAAAACTCTGCACTGGTTATCCCTCTTCCTAGAAAGAACTCCCTTCTCAATTTTGCCCCTCAGAATTCTTAATTTCCTTCAAGATTTAGATCAAGTGTCACTTTCTACATGAAGCTTTTTCTGATCACTTTACCTGCTAATAACCTGGTCCCCTAAATTACTGTGTATTATTTAAATAGTATTTAATTTGTTCACCATTACATGTCAATAATTTTCTAGCTGTCATTTTTATAAGATTTTGAGTTTTGAATGTTTCTCCCTCATTTCCTCTCTTCTGAAAATGGTAGGCAGTTTGATAAAGTTTATAAATGTGCTAACATGTAAAACATCTCCAAATTAATCACAATAGTGAGAGAGAGAAAAAGCAAATCCAAAAGAAAAAAAATGAGAAAGAAAAGTGAAAAAAAATACTTTGATATACATTCACATTCCATAAGTTCTTTATCTGGATATGGATAGTGTGTTCATTCATGAATGCTGTGTACATTTCTTGGATCATTTTGTTGCTGAGAAGAGCTGTGTCATTCATAGATGATAATCAAACAATGTTGTTGATACCATATACAATGTTTCCCTGGTTCCGCTCATTTCATTTTTCATTAGTTTGAACAAGCCTTTCAAGGTTTTTTTCTGAAATCTGCATGTTCTTCATTTCTTTTTGCAAATTCATATTTTATTACATTCATATAACAGAAGTTGTTTAGTCATTCCACAGTTGATGGGCATCTCCTCAATTCCCAATTAGCTACCACTTTGAAGAAGGACTTCTATAAATATTTTTGAATATTTACTTTTTTTATTATTTCTTTGGGATATAGAACTAGTAGTTGTGTCCCTGGATCAAAGGGTAGGCACAGTTTGTTTGCCCTTCCTACATAGTTTTAAATTGCTCTCCAGAATGGTTGGATCAGTTCACAACTCCACCAAGAGTGCATTAGTTTTCCCATTTTACCTACATCTTCTCTTACATTTATCATTTTCCTTTTTTGTCATGTTAGCCAATCTGCTAGGCATGAGGTGGTATCTCAGAGTTGCTTTTGTTTACATTTCTAATATCAAAAGTGATTTCTTCATATGTCAATAGATATTGTTGATTGCTTCATCTAAAAACTGCTTGTTCATATGCTTTGACCATTTATCAGTTGCAGAATGGCTTGTTTTCTTGAAAATTTGATTCAGTTTTCTATATACTTGAGAAATGAGGTCTTGATAAGAGATGTTTGCTGTAAAGATTGTTTAAAAGCTTTATGCTTTCCTCCTAGTTGTGGTTGAATTGGTTTTATTTGTAAAAGGGTTTTAACTAAATACAATAAAAATTATCTATTTTACATTTCATAATGGTTTCCCTCTCTTGTTCAGTCATAAATTCTTACCCTCCCCATATATCTAACAAGTAGACTATTTCTTGATCTTCAAAGTTGCTTATAGCATATATTGCTTTTTGTTCCCCATGCAGTTTTCTGCAAATTTCTGTTATATCTAATATTATATTTAGCACTTTAGTTTCTTTCTTGTTTATTTTTGGTTGGATTTATGAATTTTTGAGAAGGGACAGTTGAAGTCCCTTCTAGGACAGTTTTGCTGTCTATTTCTTTCTATAACTCACTCAACTTCTCCTTTAAGAATTCCTTGCGTCTTTTTCCTTCCTTTTTACCTCTTTATGATTTTCTTGGATTGTAAATCTGTAGTTCAATTCTTTGGTTTAGTTCTGACTTTCTCCTTATTAAAGATTGAAATCCTATTTCATTGAATGACCATTTGCCCCCCTTGAAGTATTATCCTTAATTGTACTGGATAGGTCTTAGTTGTAGTCCTAGCTCCTTTGCTTTCCAGAATATCATGTTCCATGACTTCTAATCCTTTATAGTTGCAGCTGGCAAGTCCTGTGTAATCCTGATTGTGACTCTCTAGTATTTAACTTGTTTCTTTCTGGCCATTTGTAGTAATTTTCCCTAACCTGATATTTCTGAAATTTGGCTATAATGTTCCTTGGATTTTTTATTTTGGGATCTCTTTCCTTGGGTGATCCATGAATTATTACTATGCTTATTTTTGCCTCTGGTTCTAGGATTTGAGGGCAGTTTTCCTTGATAATTTCTTGAAAAATTCTGTCTAGATCTTCCTCTTTATTATGGCTTTCAGATAATTCAATAATCTTGGTATTGTCTCTCCTCAATCTATTTTTCAGTTTAGTGGTTTTTACAATGAGGCATTTTACATTTTTCCCCATTCTTTCATTCTTTTGAATTTATTTGATGGATTCTTGATGCCTCAGTCATTAACTTCCACTTGACCAATTATAACTTTTAAAGTGTTGCTTTCCTCAATTATCTTTTGAACTTTCTTTTCTATTTGACTAATTTTATTCTTTAAGGAGTTTACTTCAGTGGATTTTTGTTTCTCTTTTGGACAATTCTACTTTTTAAGCAGTTTTCTAAGCTGTTGACACTTAAAAAAATAATTCCCTTGCATCATTCTCATTTCTTTTCCTATTTTTTTCTTCTACCTTTTTATATCATATTTAAGCTCCTTTTCTTTGAGCTCTTCCATTAGTTCTTTCTGGGCTTGAGATCACTTCCCATTTTTCTTCAGAGTTCTGTCCATAGGTGTTTTGACATTGTTGTTGCCTTCTGAGTTTGTGTCTTGGTCTTCCCTATCACCATAATAGCTTTCTATGGTCAGATTCTTTTTTGTTGTTTTTTGCTTGTTTTGGGGGAGGGACTTTTCCCTTTCTTTTAAATTTGACTTCTGTTCCCAGTGTGAAAGGGGCATTGTCTTAGACTTTTTGTGCCAGTGGCTGCAGTCTGACTATTTACCTAGTGCTAGCCCTAGTGTTTTCTCGAGGCCCATTGGGAATCCTGGTGTCTACAACTGCCCTGTGGGGGTGGAGTAGAAGATGACTGGTATTGTTGGAGATGATAGGGGTCTGGAAGCTTATCTGGCACTGAACTTGGGTCCTAGTGGTGATATGTGATGTGTGCAGTGTTTCTACATTTCTCCTGGACTTCATTGAAGCCTGTGACAATTTGACTCCTGGAAGAAACCTGTCTGCTCAGGACTCTGCTGAAGCATGTGGTGGTCTGTCCTCTGGAAGATGATTGTCTTCCTGGGACTGTGCTGAAGCAAGTGGTGACTCTAAGATCTAGAATTTGTTAGTCCCCCTTACTATGCTAAAGCATGTGGGGGCTCCTGCTATTGGTGTTTGCCTGCTTCACCACACTGGGTCTCTGGATCTCCTGCTGGTTTACTGAGGTAGGGATTATTGCTCATTTGTAGGGACATTTCTTTTCTTGGACTGTGCTTCCCTTTCACTCAAGTGAGATGGACCTTTCTTGCCAATCCCCTAAGTTTCTTGGGCTAAAATATTGTTTCACCTCATCTCTTTGCTAGTTCTGCTTTTCCAGTATTTGTTTGGGGTGCTATATATTGGTTGTTTGGAGGTGAATCTGGGAGATTTATAGTGATTCACTGCTTACTCTGACATCTTGGTTCCGAGAAGTCCTAATTCTCATGTTGTGTAATTTGTTTTGTATATTGTCTATGATGGAGGTAATTAAGTACAGTCACTCTCATCTGCTAGAGTGAGATACTTGGCCTAGAACTGAACATGTCCTCTGGTCCCTTCTAACAGGCTAAAGGATATGTCCAACCAGAAGCTTTTTTGTTGTGTTTCTGTAATTATCTACTCACTTCCATCATTGGGGGTGGTAGCATAGTATCACTGCATTAAAAAAAAAAAGTTAGTGAGGAAGAAGATCTGCCCATTCATTAGACTTTAAACAAACAATTTTTGATCTTTTTCTCTTCTTTTCAACTTCTAAACAAGTGCCTTGGGACTAACCCTTGGACTTCTTATGTGAGGATGTGGAAGATATTTCTCTCCTCACTTCCTCCATCCCATCCCTACCCACACACACCTAAGACAGTTGCTTATATATGGCAATAAGAATGTGTATTTGTGTAGGAAACACTAATACTGATCCACTGGATCTTTGGACTCTGGCCGATTCTTCAGTTTTGTGATTCTTTCTCTAAGTCCAAGTAACTGACCAGTGATCTAAAGATGGGTATTTCTGGCATTTGTGGAAACTTAATGAGTCTGAGAGGTTGGAAGAATCTGATTCTATAGGATGGTTACCCAGAATCAGGTGTTTTCCGTAGCTACTACAGTAATTCTTAAAAGTAAAGATAATCAGAAAAAGGCAGATGAGTCAGGAACTGGCTCACCAGATGATAGCCTTGAGTGTGGCTATAGAATAATGAGAGATAAGGTAAAAGTGCTTATTCAACAATCCTACAAATTGCTTCATGTTTTTATGTTATAAATATCAATCTCTTTGGAGAATATATTAGGAAAAATAAGTTGTATTATGTTGTAAATATTTTTGAATCACATTTATAAATCTTCTGTTTTAAGCATTTATTTTGTTAGTGAGGAAATAAAAAGCTAGCATATATCCAAACTACTATGGAAATTGAGTATCTTTCTAGTGAGGTTCTTACTAATATATTTTAAGCATACTGAAAACATGAACCACAAAGCTTCAAGAGAATTGGTCTAGGATTCATTGATGGGAGCATAATGATTCTGAGACTATAACAAGACCCACCCACCCACCCACCCCTTTTGAAGACAGGCTTCTGATATGGGTAAGCCATGAGCTTGAGTCCTATCTCACAGGATATAGGTGTTTCTATATGTGCATGTTTTTTGCCTTTTTTAGTTGCAAGCTTTTTGGCAACATGGGCCATTTAGTACTTTTTTGTGCTCTCAAGATCTAGCATTGTTCTAACACAGCTTGTTGACTGACTGAGTGATGTTTTTATATAACCCAAAAGTATAACTTAGTGATAGTTATAGCTTGTTAAGTTAATCTAGTGAGACTGAAGTCTGATATCAAGTGAAAGAGACACATACACATACACACAATATAGTTTATGTGTATATAAACATATGAATATACCCACAGTAATATGAATGTTTGTATATGCACATGATTATACACATACATGTACATGTGCTATAGAATATATAAACCATTTATTCTTTTGATATGCAAAATAAATATATAAAACATTTAGATATAGAGGTATCTATATCTATCTATCCATCTATCTATCTGTCTACCTATACATCTATCTATACACATATCTATCTTCTATGTATTTGGGTATTTCCTCATCAACATTACCCAAACATCTCAACTAACATAAAGAATATTCGACAACTGTAACCTTTAATTTCAGGTTCCAAAACACAACATAACTACCAGATATCCACACTTCAATATACTTTGACATATATTATTACCTCAGTACATCAGATAAAGCTCTATTAAGAATACCAGACACTTTTTCCAAGTTAACCCTTTTCAGTCTAACAATTTCTCACTTCAGATTCACAATCCTCTGTGTCTCAAAATGCCTATAGGTGTACTTATAGTCTTGGGCATTAAATTCAGATCCGTAGATTTTAACAGATAAAAGAAATGGAATTATGATAAACATCATACTCTTTAGTGTGCAACTGAATCCTGGTTATGGCACTGGACTTCGTGGAATAAGAATTGGGGGAGGGGGAAGTTATGTGTTATTTTATCCATCACATGTAATATTTTTTCACCAAGGACTCATATCAGATTTTAACATGATAGTATATTCTTTCCATTTTAACCACACCTCAAACTGCCTAAAGATTTTATGTTGGCCAAGCAGTTAGTTATGAAAGTTTGAATAGAATTATCCAGTTTAGTAAATTGATTAAACATATTTTGTTACCAGAATAACCTATTGAAATAACATTCTTAGGCATGAATTATAATCCTTTGGCAATAGGGATAGGAGTAGGATATAACCAAGGATTTTATCCCTTGGTATAAAAACAAAATACCTTAAATGGCTACAACAAATTCAAGTGAATTGTCAAGCAAAAAGAGTTAAGCAAAGATTAAACAACATGATACTGTGGGGAAATTACTGGATCTGGAGTCATAGGACTTAGATTAGGATCCTGGCTTTGCCAATTACTACCTATGAAATTTTGGGCAAGTCCCTCTCAAGACATGATTTCCCATCCTTATCTGTAAAATAAGACTTGTTGAACTATATGACCTCTAAAGTCTCTTTGAGTGTATGCATGTTTTAACTCTTCACACGCACATACACACACACACACACACACACACACACACACACCCCTTTATATATCTATTTCTATCTATTGATCCATCTATCAGTCTATCTATTTTCAAGTAGCTTCACTTCTTTTCTTTTAAATTTAATTTCTATGATTTATTCCTTCACTTTTTTCCAGTTACACATGAGGATGGTGACTTCTTTGATTTTATTGTCACCCAAGGTGCTCAAATTCCATGATCAAGAGCTGTGAAATTTCTTTTACATGATCATAATTTCCTCTTACTCCATTTTTCTCTATGCTTTTATCCACCTAAAATTATTCTTCATCTTCCCTATTACCTCCAATCCCTCTGTTCTCCCATACTTTCTCAGGCTATCACTGCTACTCTTATCTCTCTCTGCTCTTTACTCCTTAGTGACAAAGTGTCAGCTATAGACTGTCCTCTCCAACCCCTTGCTCCTTTTACCCTTACTGCTAACACCTTGTAAAACCCTGTCTTTTTATTACTCACTTTCTCTACCTCCTTTTTTCCTACTCATATTGTACTAAATGGTGCTGAATAAATTTGTGGAATCTTACTGATTAATTTCACTACAAATATATGCTATCAAATCTCAACTGAGCCATCACTGAAATAAGATAATATTTTTACTACTGTCTAATTGATTTTCTATCCCACTTGCCAAATCATCTCTTCCAAACTTTCTCCACTGCTACAGGTCTAACAACAAGAAACTGTATCTTACTTAAGGATACTGGAGTACTGTTGTCTCCCTCTCTCTAGGGAAAGTCTCTACCATTGACTTGCCCATGTTCAGTCCTAGGAAAATAGGGTCTCCTGCAAGTGGACTAAGGTTTATGTTGGCTGATAACTAAGGTCTCCCTCAAAAGATGAGGAGAATTAGAAAGATTCTCCATATGAAAAAATAAAAATCAAATATTTCCAACAAACAAAAGAAATGCTGAATACAAAATGCTCAAAAAGGCATGTTGATAGAAAGATTTAAATTATATAATTGGCAGAACTAATTGTCAATATACTGTAAGAAGGTTGAGATTTAAACCTCTTCAGAACAGAAAACAGTTTGTGAAACTGCTGACAAAGCATTATGACATTTTACCTCCTCTCTGCATGACTTTCACCTCCCAGAGTCCATTTTTATTGAACTCTTTTAGGCTTTGGGTCCTCTTCTTATCAATAGTTCCCTCCCTCTCTCTCTCTGTTTCTGTCTCTGTCTCTGTCTCTCTGTCTCTCTCTCTGTCTCTGTCTCTCTGTCTCTCTCTCTCTCTCTCTCTCTCTCTCATTTTTCTACTATTAGTTAATTTTAACTAAATGACTTAGTACCTCCAGATATCTGGAATTCAAAGGGTAACTTCTAAGTCTATATGGATCCATCTTCCCTACAAAAGAAAAGGAAAAAATGGCATAAAAGGTATGTTAATTGAATATCTTTGCTTTAAGTGTCATACGCAATATGAAAAGAGCTACCTCTCAAGTGAATGATTCAAAGGTTACTTACTCTGCACCCACAAAGAGAAAGGAGGAGACTAAAGAGGATTCTCCCTTTTGAAGATCAGTTGAATCATTGCTTCTTCCTCCTAAGTGACCAGAGAGGAAGATGGCTAAATCGCCATGGCTAGAAGCAACGAGGGCTTTCATTATCACCATATCACCAAAGTGCCCATATATTGAGGAGGTACACATAATTGACCAAGATCAGGGCAGCATGCCTTGTTCAACTCCTAAAAATATTCTACAACTTCTCTAATCTCAGACAGTTTGTGAAGTGAATAAGTATATATATATATATATATATATATATATATGTATGTACATATGTATATATATATATACGTATATATACACATATATATAAAATTTACCTCACAACAACCCTACAAGAGAGGTATTATTATTATCCCCATTTTATATTTGATGAAACTGAGTAAAACAGAGTGACTTGCCCAGCATCACATAGTAAGGATATGAACTCTGATCTTTCTGACTCCAGGTATAGCTCTCTTACTACTGTACCACCCAACTCACTAAGCTACCAAGGTTACTTAGAAGTGAAATGGCTGGTTCACTTCAAGGCTAGTTTTTGCCATGCTTCTCAAAAAGAGGGATTAAACATTAAAATTATGTACTACATATGCATGTTGCAAAATTATGCTGTTAAATATTTACACAACATTTGCATGGTAAAAATTTACTCAAAATTGCAAAGTGACAGAGAATGCAAAAAAAAAATTTAAGAGTAAAGTTAACTCTCAATCAGCTCTGTCACCTGAAGACCAGAGCATACCCCTGACTCCTAATAAAAGTGCTTTTCTTCTGCTCTCATAGGAATTTTTTTTATTACTAATGGGGTGTTCTGACCTGAAAGTCTATAAATAAGACTCATTCTCATCTTTATGGCTTCACTGCTCTACCCAAGATTATGAGGAAAGTTTATAAGTCTTACATATGGTTAATATATAAAATATCTTTTAAAATGATTTTAAAAGGTCCCTTTCTGAAGGAAGGGAGGAAGGAGGGGAGGAAGGGAGGAAGGAAGCAAGGAAAGAAGGAAGGAAGGAAAGAAGGAAGGAAGGAAGGAAGGAAGAAAGGAAAGAAGGAAGGAAAGAAGAAAGGGAGGAAGGAAGGAAGGAAGGAAGGAAGGAAGGAAGGAAGGAAGAAAAGAAGGAAGGAAAGGAGTGTTGTCCTACTAGTCAGTTCTTCCCTCACTTAAATGCAATTAAAAAGTGAAGTCAGATGCTTAAAGAAGTTTCAAGTGTTTAGCCCATGATCACAGAGCTAATTGGCTAAGATTCCAGCAAGACTCCAACTTAGATCTTCTGACTTTGCATTTGTGTGAGATAGATAATGGTTTGGGTGTTTTATCCTGCCTTAAGCACCTTATAGGAAAAGGCCATTTCTCATCTCAACTTTATGTTTAGGTCTGCCATCTTAATGCTCTGAATATGACAGACACTTAATAAATGTTCATTTTATTGTATCATATTGTTTTATATTGTATTATGCTATATTTTCATATATTCATCCATAATATAGCTGATTCCTGCTCATTAAAAGAAGACAAGGTGCTTCCTAGTCAAGTTTCCATTTTAAAGAACATTTTTGCTTAATTGAAAAAATCTGACAATTTCTTTTTCCAGTTACATGATATAAGGTCATAAAGAATTTCAAACAGTGAGTGTTGTATGAGGAACTGTGTATGTGTGTGTGTGTGGGGGGAGGGTTGTTGGTGGACAAAGGGATCCTCTTTATGTCTCTTAAAGAGCAGTAGACTATGACCTACTTCAAATAAACATAAAACCATTCCATTCCACTTAACTTATTTATCCAACAGAAAACAAATCCACTTGAAGTTTTTCAAGTACTGTTTATAGTATCAACATAACCTCTTGGACATCTTTAGTACCTGTAGTCTAGTAAAGATCCTATCTATTATGCAACAACCAGTATGCTAAAGAATGCCAACTCCCTAGCACTTAATGATAAAGCAAAAATATTATGAGAAGTGAAACCTCAAATTGGATGTTTTTTATTGATCTGTTTCACAGCAAGGCCAAAAACGACTGTATTAGTTATCTGGCAGTAATGTTAGTATCCCAGATAAGCCAGAGACCTAGCCATTTTTAACTTTGATGATCAATTCACCTTGGAAGGGAATGTGCCAAGGCTTTTGAAAGGCTGCTACAAGGGCTCTGATAACATCAAAGAATATGTAAGGAAGATTCTCTTGGGAGGACAAAGGATAGCAAGACAGGGTTTGGTGTGGGAGAGGCAAGAGATATCAAAAGAAATCTGCTCTATTTTTTGCACACTAGAGGGCTTATCTGTTTTCATTTCAAGTCAAAAACAAGAAAGTGTGAGTGCTATGATAATATTTCCTGGGAAAGAGAGGCAGCAATATCTTTGAATTTCTCCTTTTCTGGAAGTCTCTCACCTTAATTAGTAAGAGCGATCTGCATGAATATTTATCTTAAAAAATAGTGATTTGTCAAGGCCCTACATGAATGTTCTGTTTTGTTAAATATTAATTTCAACTTTGTACTCCTGTCGCTCACATTAGACAGTTTTCAGATAGATTACTACTATAACTGTACTATTACACTACTGTCTTCTAAGGATTCAGGATGTTATATACTGAGTCAGAAAAGTACAGTAAGTGATTAAATTTCTTTGAATTTCAGAAGAGGAAGGGATGCTACTGAGTTCATGTAGTTCAGTCTTTCAATGTTCTAGGTGAAATCTAGAGAAAGGTATCCAAAGACACATAGGGAGTGAGTGACAGAGATAGGACTAGAAAATATGTAACTTAATTATTTTTTCTAAGTATTCATTCTTCTTGGAACAAGATGAGAGAAAGTAACAGAAATACATAAGATTGTTGATGATATTTGAAAAATCTGATGTATTTGTCATCACACCAATGTGGATATTCCCAATAATGGTGATTTTATCAACCAATTTATATCTGCCATACAGTATGACTCTTCTCGTTATCTTCCCATAAATTCACCATGGGCAGTTTATCCAACAAACTAGAAACCTTCCTACACTTTGTTTTATATGGTTAGATTACTAGAGGAGCAAAAGAGCTATCCCTTCATTCTTCTACACAAATAACTCATCTTTTCTCCCCGTACCGATATTTTTCATTGATGACATCCTTTGCATGTTTTTATTTTCTTCTGCAATAGCTTATTTATTATGTATTACACAATATATCATAGTGCTGATCATGATTAAAATAATTCATATTTGTTTATTATGAAGAAAGTAAGAGAAAAAGAACTATATATATAAATCTGCAGATTCTTTCCCTTGTCTCTCTCTCCTTTTCTCCCATGCTCTCTTTCATTCTCTCTCTCTCTCTCTCTCTCTCTCTCTCTCTCTCTCTCTTTCTCTCTCTGTTACACACACGCGCACACACACACACACACATGACAACACAACTTACAATCTACATTTTACTAACCAGGCATAAAATTGAGGAATGAGAAGTTTGATATTTGGGGAAAGAGTTTTGACATAGCTGTAACGGTAATGGGGATTTGAAGATCTTTCCTTTTCCTTGTAATGGCAAGCAAACAAGTACTTAGCACCTTGTTTCAAGTTGAGCTTTCAGCTTGATTATATCAAGCCTTTGTTAAAAAACATTACTTGTGAAACCCACAATGGGAGGAACTTGCTGATACAACAGGAAGAGGTAGGACAGGGAGGAGCTAATGACAAGGATAAAAATCTGAGCGCAAGCTGAGAGGAAGCCAGAATTGATGGAAGCAAACAACATAGAGGCTGAGGAGCTACCATGAGTGAGAGAGGGGCATTCATGCTTGAGCGAGTCTGTTTTGTTTTGAAGGCCTGATGGAGAGAAGATGCTGCATTGGTTATGTGTACATGGTTACTGTAATAATTTGACTTTCTGGTTTGGGGACTTGGTTTTCTGGTATTTGAATAAATGTTTTGGTTCTGACCTCCATGTTGTAATGCCAAGAAAAGACAGCTTCCAAGGTTTGGATTACCAGCATAGCAAACCCCATTTATTGAGCAAACATTCACAGAACAGAGAAAGTCAAAATACAGTGTAACTTGTTCCTTTAGCAAGCAACTTCTCAATTCAATTCAGGTACTACTCCACTTCTAGACAGTACATTCATTTAGTCAAAGTCTCTTCTCAAATGGAGATTAGTCTCCAATCTTAAACAAAGTACATTCATTTGGTCAATCACAGAGCACAAAGAAAAATCAAAGGCTTCCCACCCCTGAATTTCAAAAGGCTCAGGAGAACACAAAAGACCATCCACCCTTAGGTTACAACAAGCTTAAGCTCAGCATTGAATACCCAAGGAAAAGGCCTTCTTTCACCTTCACTCGAGGCAAGCCCTCAGCAATCTCAGCTCCTGGGGATACAAGGCTCAACAAAGCCATAGCCAGTGTCCTCATCAAGTCACTCTCTGCCTGTAGAACAGTCCCAGAACCCCTGAAAATATCAGCAAGGCCCTCTTCCAGGATTTCTGTGCAGGTACAACAAGAAAATCCTCCTTCAGGGCTTCTGAATCAACAGCCAGGTTCTAGGACCTCTACAATGGTAGCACCATCAGGTGAATCTGGCAAAACAACATCAAAACAGACAGACAAAATACCGGCATCACAGCCATGCCTCCTCAGGTCTTGGCAGTTCTCAAAAGTCCTAGGCAGTTCAAATGGGCTCTTAGCAGTCTTTCTCTCAGCAACTCAGGCTCCATGATACTGGATACTGCTCTCCCAAAGTCCTTCTGGCCTTCTCTAGGCTTGAGCCTCTCTCCCAATTCACAGCTCCTCCCAGTTCAGCCCTCTCTCTTCACATCAACAAGCCCATCCCACAAGTGGGATTCACAAGCTCTGGGTTTTAACACTCAACTCAAAAACCAAGCCAATACGGGGGCATCTCTGAATTCCATTACCATTACACATGTGGAGAATCTGTTACATTTTGTGATTCACAACTACAACAGCATATTCATAGCCTCCATGAGGTAAAGCCAAGCATGAGTAACTTTCCACAGGATGGCTGCTGTGAACAACTTTTCAAAGTTCTGATTACACGGTATAGTGAACACTCTATTTATTCTATAACAAATTAGAGCAAAACATTCACAGGAAGCCAAGATACAGAATTCACTATGTTACAACTTATCACAGAAAATCAAAATACAGCATTCCCAACAACTTATCACACAAATGGCCACATAGTTTTCACCACAGAAGTCACATGGTTTTAAACAAAGTTCAATCATTCAATCACCCTTAAGGAGGCTTGATACAAAAGCCAAAGTACTCCACCCCTGGATAGTACATTCATTTAGTCAATCACAGAGTCCTTAATTCAATCACAAAGTACAGTCACAAATAAATCACATAATTAGGCAGACAGGGCTTCCAGTTGCTTGACCGGTACATCCATACCTAGTTAGTTACCAAAGAGGGAAGCACCAACATCTGGGTTTTCAAAGCCGGACGGGGGGTGGGGGAGGAATGGCTGCCCAGAGTCTCATCTGGCCAAATCACACAACTATTCCCAAAGTGAATCCCAAAGCAAAACATCACATCAGGGTCAGTTCGCTAATCAGTATTCATGGAGAGGTCTTTTCATCTTGACTCAGGGTAGGCTCTCAGATTCTCTGGATTGTCTCCCATGGTCCCAGTTCCTACCTGTATTCACCAAACTTTCACCTGTGTTCCAAGGCAGAGAGCTCCCAGTTCCTTGTTTAGCTCTCTGTACAGTTTCTGTTCCACATTGAAGCTCCCAGAGCCTAGTCAAACTTAAATCCTTCACAGTCTCTGTTCCTGGGAAGCCAAGGCTCAGCAAAGACACAAACAGGTTCATAAAGTATCAGCATCACAGTCATGTTTCCTCAGTCTTCACCAGCTCCAGCTGTCCCTTGGAAGTCTTTGGCAGTGCCCAGGAGAAGCTGGTAGCTCCCAAGCAGACACTCCAGCTGGTTCCCAGAATCAAATTCACTTCATCTAGGTTCTCAAAATCAAAATAATTCTCTCCAGCCTTGGCCTTTCCTCTTCCACCTCCCTGGCAGCAGCTGCTTCTGCCTC
Source organism: Pseudochirops corinnae (assembly GCA_028646515.1). NCBI lineage: Eukaryota > Metazoa > Chordata > Mammalia > Diprotodontia > Pseudocheiridae > Pseudochirops > Pseudochirops corinnae. Next base: position 354,762,327 of record CM053585.1, read on the forward strand.
CAAGAAGCTTATTCCAAGAAGTTCTGACTTTGCCAGCTAGGGTTTTTCCTTATATATACAGTTTTGCTCCTCCCTATTCAGCCCCTTCCTGTTACGTCAGCAACAGGACTTCATACCTTCTGTTTCTTTAACAAAAGTTTCATTTGAATCTAGATGCTAAGTACCTCTCAGTTTAGCAATACAAAAGGATCTTCAAATTTCATTACCATTACATGTGGGTACTGTGAATATCTTATTTATGTTTCAATAGTGAAGATTTTGGAAATGGTAGTATGTTATTGTAAATTCTTTGTTGCTCACAACTCAGATTGGTAGGTTTCTTCAGCTTAAGAGCATTCATTCATTCATTCATTTATTTATTTATTTGCTTATTTATTTATTTATTTGTTTGTTTATTTATTTATTTATTTTACTTACTCATTTACTTTTAATTTACAAGATTCAGTTCCACAATCACTTGAGTTTCAGATTTTCTCCCCTCCCTTC
>CM053585.1:354779949-354799510 GCA_028646515.1 Pseudochirops corinnae
ATATTTGGTAGAATTTATTTGTAAATCCTTCCTGTCATCTTTTTCTCTTTTTCATTTCAGAACTAATCCAATGATTTATTCAATTTACTATTTGAAATTGAATATTTAAATTATATATTTCTTGGTCCTTTAATCTATGCATTTTATATTTTTATAACTATCCATTTCAATTAAATGACTGTTTCTTATTGAAATAGCTGGGCAAATATAGTTCTAATAAACTCACTTGTTGCTTCTTCTTTTTTTGTGCTTTCTCCTGTTTCACTTTTGTACTGGTAACTTGGTATTGTTTTGTAAAGTATAAGACAACAAGAGGGGTAGCATGTGAAATTTAACAAAAAGTAAACTGAAATAATTCTGACCAAGATGTCATTTATTAACAGAGGCATATGACCTGATAACAAAAAATGGGTCAAATTTCATTTCATCTGGCCAGAAGACCCCAATTGAAGATGCATTTTTTATGAGCATGGAACAAAGAATACAACAGAAATCATTTAATTGGCTGGTATCACAGGAATGAGGGATCATTATTGCTTACATCAAAGAAAGTGGACATAATCCCTATGTGGGATGAAGGCTATCTCTAACTCTAATGAATACTTTGGAGAATTTATGGGTCCTAACTGTTTCCTGAAATTGCTGATAGGGACTCAGGTACATAGACTCACAAAAAAAGTGGAAAATTAGATAAAACTACTTTAATTGTTAAAGATTGGACAAGGTCAACTAGTCCAAGCTTTTCAAGGATGCCACACAAGCTTTGCAGGAAATTCTGAGATAATGTTTTACTGAGAAGAGAGGGTATTTTTTTCTTTTGCAAACAGCAATTAAAGAAAAGTTTATCCTTGTTATATAACTTCAGAAAGGAAAAGGTTATTAGTCCACAAAAGCTTCTTCACCCAGAGAAGGAAGAAGAAGAGTATAGTTACAGAATAAAATCACCTAGAGAGTAAAATAAAATATAAAATATGTGATAAAAAATAAATATAAATAGCACTACTGATTGATATTTTCTTGATGAAATCCTCTCCCCTATCCATCCTCTCTTCCCTAAATACTAATCACAGATTCTTACAACCTTTCTTTCCCTTTAACTCACTGCCACTTCACAATCTACTTTTTGAGACTGGAGTTTGTTTTGTCAATGATAAATCTCTACTTGAGTTTTCTGAAATGTAAATCTGATCATGTTATATTTACTTAATAAACTCTACCAGCTCCTCTTTCCTACAGAACCAAATAAGAATTCCTTTCTTTGGCATTTCAAATATTCCACCAATAGTCTTATTTCTTTTTTTTAAAGGGTCTTGCATCTTTTCCCTCTATATCACTTTATAATATCAACAAACTAGTCTACTGGCTTTACACTTTATGTTATATAGCCCATTGCAATACCTTTGCATTGACTATTCCATATTCTGGGAATGTTCTCCTTTCCATCCAATTATTCTTAGCCTCCTTCTCCTTTAATTCTCATCTCAGGAACTGCTTCCTATAGGATATATTTCCTGTGTTCTACAGCTGCAAATCCCCCCTCAATTATGATTACCTTCCATCTATTCTGTATTTACTTTGTGTGTTCTAATTTTTATTCTCTTTCTTCCATTAGAATGTATGTTCCTTCAGAGAAAGGAAGTTATCCCCAGAAGTTAGCAGAGTGCCTGGTACAAAATATGAACTTAAGTAATCACTAGCAATTGATGTACAGATTGAATCTTAGAGATTCAATTAAATTTAAGAAATTCTCAAGATATAAACTCACACAAATTGATTAGCTTTCTATATGTTATAAAGAAAACACAGCAGGAAAGCACAGAAACTGAAATTCCATTCAAAATAACTCTAGAATGTATATTATTTGAGAACTCTCCTACCAAGGTCACATGGAATTATATAAATGAAACTGAAAAGTACTTTTAAATACATACATATCTAAATAGCTGGATAAATATAAATTATGCATGCTTGGGCTATTTCAATATGATAACAATGACAATACTTCCTAAATTGATTTACTTATTCAGTGCCATATAAAATAAACTACCAAAGGATTAATTCACGGAAATAAAATATAGTTAAGGCCAAATATGGAGTACTTAAAAAAAATGTGGTTTAAAGGGAAATGAAATATCTTTGAAAATGAGGTACTGGAGCCAAGATGACAGAAAGGAAGCAGGAAATTTTCTAAGCTCTTCCATGAATTCTGTCACTAAATTTTAAATAGTGAATCTGAATGGTGACAGAACCCATTGGGAGACAGAGCATGGCAGATTCCCAACCCAGGAAAGTGCCCGCATGTGTCTAGGCAACAGCAGCACAGAGCACATGGGAACTCTACCAGCAAGGACCTGAGAGCAGACTACAGCAGAGTGAGGAGGAGCCCCAGCTAGTAGACTTACCAACCCCAAGGGTGATTAGCAGCCATCTTACCAGAGGATGGAGGATCCATTGGAGCTGGGTAAGAGAAAGCACAGGGCCACAACAGCACCAGCAGCTTCTCCTGGGGCCACCAGCCCACAGCCTAGATGTTTAAAAATCACCTATCTGATTTTCCAGAAGCCAAGATGGCAGAGTAAACCTTAGCCACTTTAAGCTCCCTCCCTGACCCAGAAAACCCAGAGTAAAATCCTGAATTAGTGGAAATAGCCCCAGGCTTTGGAGACCTAGAAGAAGGGTATAACTGAAGCCCTACAGAGTCTGAAGTGAAGGACAGGAGAAGTCCCAACAAGCCCAAGCTCAGCTGACCTGCAGGAGCTCCCTGAAAGCCCAGGGGGGTAGAACCAGCATGGCCTAACAACACAAGCCCAGGTGTGCCTTAGCACCACCAGGGGAATCTGCAGAAACCAGCACTTCCAGCCTTCAGCTTCTGAGCCTGCCTGAGCTGTACCCCAGAGGCACAGTGATAGAAACCTGAAGTGGCCAGACCAACCCTCCCCCACAGGTTACTCTGTGAGTCCCAGGGTAACTCAGGGGAAACACTCAGTGTCCTAGCCTTAACCCTCTTGACACCCACAGGCTATAGCAAACAAAGTTAACAACCAAACCCTTACCTCCCAGCCTGAGAATCTTGGTACACCTATACCCCAGAAGCAGATATCCACTCTAGAAATTCAGGACATAGGCAATAAAAATGGGTAAGAAGGAATCTGTGAAATGAAGAATGATATTATCCTATTATAGTGAGCAAGAACAACCAAATTTAGAGGACAACATGGATTCTATATCCACACCTGAGAGCAAAGAAGGAAATATGAACTGCTCTCAAGCCCAAAAAGCATTCTTGGAAGAGCTCAAGAGAGGTAGAAGATAAATTTAAATCTACAGTAACTAAATTGGAAAAAAAAATGCCTCACTGAAGAAAACAAATCCCTTAAAAGTAAAATTGGTGAACTGGGATGGGTGGTTCAAAATCTAACTGGAGAAAATACCTCCCTAAAAATGAAAACTGAACATATGGAAAAGGAGCTTCAAAATCTAACCAAGAAATATAAATAAACTAAAAATTAGAATCAGTCAAATTGAAGCTAAGGATTCTATGATGCAGCAAGAGTCAGTCAAACAAAATATAAAGATTGAAAAATTACAAGAAAGTGTAAAATATCTCACTAAAAAAAAAAAAAAAACTGAACTGGAGAACAGATCCAGGAGAGATAACTTAAGAATTACTGGTTTACCACAAAGTCTTGATGAAAAAAGCAGGCTGGACAACATCCTCCAAGAAATTGTCAAAGAAAACTGTCCTGAGGTCCTAGAATAAAATAGTTATTGAAAGAAATCACTGAACTCCTCCTGAAAGAGATCCCAAATTGAAAACTCCAAGAAATGTAGTAGCCAAATTCCAGAATTACAAGGTCAAGGAGAAAATACTGCAAGTAGCCAAAAAGAAACAATTCAAATATCATGGAACTATAGTCAGGATTACACAGGACCTAGCGGCCTCTACATTAAAATATCAGAGGGATTGGAATTTGATATTTCATAAGGCAAAAAAGCTAGGACTACAACCAAGGATCAACTGCCTGGCAAAACTGAGCATAATCTTTCAGGCAAGGACGTGGTTATTTAATGAAATAAGGGACTTCCAGGCTTTCTTAATGAAAAAGCCAGAGCTCAATGGAAAATTTGATCTCCAATTACAAGACTGAAGAAAGACATAAAAAGATAACAAGGAAAATAGTCTCTCTCTCTCTCTCTCTCTCTCTCTCTCTCTCTCACACACACACACTCACACACACACACACACACATAACTTGGGATTTAATAAGAGAAAACTGTTTACATCCCTATATGAGAAACTGATACCTGTCAATATTGAAATTTACATAATTCTGGCAACATTTAAAAGGGATATACATAGATAGAGTGTATGGGTAAAAATAAACTAATTTGATGATTAAAAAAACCTTATTAAGAGGATTGTAGTGGGAGAAAAGAAAAGGATGAGGCAGAAAAAGCTGTATCATGCCACATGAAGAGACATAAAAAGATACTATAGTGGAGGGGAAGGAAGGAGGGAGATAAATATCATTTGAACTTTACTCTCATTGGTTCTGGTTCAAAGAGGGATCAACATAATCAGTTAAGTTTAGTATTCTAATGTGAAAAGACCTAAACCTCATTATAATAGAGGGAAAGGAGAGGGGAAGTGAAGCACTGTATGAAATTTACTCACTTTGATTTGCGTTCAAGGAGGGGATAGCATACTCCATGAAGTATAAAAATCCGTTGTGCCCTACAGGTAGTAGGAGGGGTAAGGGGGGACTGTTAAAATGGGGAGTGGATAGAAAGGAGGGAAATAGTAGTAAGGGGAAAGGGTAGGCAAATAGGGGGGACACAGGGAGGGAATACAAAGGGAGGCTGTGGTCACAAAGTATAACTCTTGAGGAGGGGAAGGGAGAAGGAAGAAATGGAAACCTAGACAGGGGAAAGAATAGGATGGAGGAAAAGACACAGATAGTAATCATAACTGTGAATATGAATGGGATGAACTCTCCCATAAAATGGAGGTGGACAGCTGAATGAATTACAAAACACAATCCTACAATATACTGTCTACAAGAAACATATTTAAAACAAGGGGATGTGCACAGGGTAAAGGCAAAAGGCTGGAGTAGAATATATTATGCTTCAGTTAATGGAAAAAAAGCAGGGGTAGCAATCATAATCTCAGATCATTCAAAAATAAAAATAGGTCTAATTAAAAGAGATAAGGAAGGAAACTATATCCTGCTAAAAGGCACCATGGAGAATGAAGTAATATTATTACTTAATATATAAGCACCAAGCAGAAGAGTATCTAGATTCCTAGAGGAGAAGTCAAGGGAATTTGAGGAAGAAATAGATAGTAAAAGTATACTAGTGGGGGAGCTCAATCTGCTCTTCTCTGAACTTGATAAATCTAAACTCAAAATAAACAAGAAAGAAGTTAAGGAGGCGAATAGAATTTTAGAGAGACTAGAAATGATAGATCTCTGGAGAAAACCAAATGGGGATAAAAAGGAATATACATTATTTTCAGTGGCACCTGGTACATACACAAAAATCAACTATGTACTAGGGCATAAAGACCTCACAATTAAGTACAAAAGGGCAGAAATATTAAATGTATCATTCTCATATCATGATGCAATAAAAACCATATGCAAAAAAGGGCCATGGAAAGATAGAACTTTAGTCAATACGATAAAAAAAGGAAGAAGAAAAACAAATTATGAGTATCAAAAATGAAAAAGATGAACCTACCTCCAATGAAGAGGAAATGAAAACAATATTAAGGAATAATTTTGCCCAATTGTATGCACTTAAACTTGACAATCTTAGTGAAATGGATGAATATTTATAAAATATAAGTTGCCCAGATTAACTGAAGAAAAAGTAAAATACTTATATAAACCCATCTCAGAAAAAGACATCTAACAAGCCATCAGCAGGGCCAGATGGATTTACAACTGAATGCTATCAAACATTTAAAGAACAACTGATTCCAATACTCTACAAAATATTTGGGAAAATTGGTGAAGAAGGAATCCTACCTAATTCTTTTTATGACACAAATATGGTATGGATACCTAAATCAGGAAGAGACAAAATGAAGAAAGAAAACTATAGACCAGTTTTCCTCATAAATATAGATGTAAAAACTTCAAATAAATAAATAAATAATATTTATTGGGAAAAAGACTACAACGACTTATCACAAGAATAATACACTTTCATCAATTACGATTTATTCCAGGAATGTAAAGATGTTTCAATGTTAGGAACACCATCAGTATAATCGATCGTATCAACAACAAAACTAGCAGAAACCATGTGAGGCTTTTGACAAAATACAACATCCATTCCTATTTAAAAAACAACAACAACAACTAGAAAGTATAGAAATAAATGGAGACTTCCTTAAAATAATAGGTAGCATCTACCTAAAACCATAAGCAAGTACTATATGTAACAGTGATAACCTAGAAACATTTCCAACAAGATCAAGGGTAAAACAAGGATGTCAACTATCACTCCTCTTATCTAATCTGGTATTAGAAAGGTTCACTGTAGTAATAAGAGAAGAAAAAAAATTCAAAGGAATCTAATTAGGCAAAGAGACTAAGCTATCACTCTTTGCAGATGATGTGATGGTATACTTAGAGAATCCTAGAGAATCAAATAAAAAACTACTTGAGACAATAAATACATTTGGTAAAGTTGCAGGATATAAAATAAATCCACATAAATCCTCAGCATTTCTATATATTTCTAACAAAATCCAAGAGCAAGAGATAGAAAGAGAAACCCCATTTAAAGTTACTGTAGACATTATAAAATATTTGGGAATCTACCTCCCAAAAGAAACCCAGGACTTATATGAACACAACTACAAAATACTTTTCACATAAATATAGTCAGATCTAACTAATTGGAAAAACTTCAATTGCTTGGGGCTGGGTCAAGCTAATATAATAAAAAAGACAATTTTACTTAAATTAAATTACATATTTTGTGCCATACCAATCAATCTACCAAAAAATTACTTTATACAGGTAGAAAAAATTGTAACAAAATTCATCTGGAAGAATAAAAGGTTCAGAATATCAAGAGAATCAATGAAAAGAAATGCTAGGGAAGATGGCCTAGCAATATTAGATTTTAATCTGTATTATAAAGCAGCAGTCATCAAAACTACTTGGTACTGGCTGAGGAATAGAGTAGTGGATCAATGGGATAGATTGTATACACAAGATTCAGCAGTCAATGACTATAGTAATGTACTCATTAGTAAACCCAAAGACCCCACTTTTTGTAGTAAGAACTCACTATTTGACAAAACTGCTGGGAAAACTGGAATATAGTATGGCAGAAACTGGGCATAGACCATTACCAAACACTGTATTACCAAAATAAAGTCTAAATGGGTGCACTATCTAGGTATAAATGCTGATACTATAAGCAATCTGGGAAAGCAGATTTATGGAGAAGGGAAGACTTTATGATGGAACAAGAATTAGAAAGCATTATAAAATGCAAAATGGATCATTTTGATTAAATTAAATTGAAAAGTTTCTGTACAAACAAAGCCAATGTAACTAAGATTAAGAGGTAAGTGGGAAATTGGGAAAGAATTTTTACAACCAGTGTCTCTAATAAAGGCCTCATTTCTAAAATCTGTGGAGAACTGAGTCAAATCTATAAGAATAAAATTTATTCCCCAGTTGATTATATGGTCAAAGAATATGAATAGGCAATTTTCAAAGGCAGAAATTAAATATATCTATAAGCATATGAAAAATGCTCTAAATCACTATTGATTCATGAAATGCAAATCAAAACAACTCTGAGATACCACATCTCATGAGTCAGATTGGCTAAGATAACAAAACAGGAAAATGACAAATGCTGGAGAGGATGTGGAAAAATTGGAACACGAATGCATTGTTGGTGGAGTTAGGAACTGATTCAATCATTCTGGAGAGCAATCTGGAACTATGCCCTAAGGGTTGTAAATAATTGCATACCCTTTGACCCTGTAATATGACTTCTAGGGTTGTATCCCAAAGAGATAATAGAAGAGGGAGGAAGACCCATATGTACAAAAATATTTATTGCACCTCTTTTTGTGGTGACAAAGAATTGGAAATTAAGGGAATGCCCATTAATTGGGAAATAGCTAAACTTGTGGTATATGAATGTAATGGAATACTATTGGGCTATAGAAATGAGGAGTAAATGAACTTCATATTTACCTGGAGAGACTTACATAAACTGATGCTGATTGAGAAGAGCAGAACCAGGAGAAATTTGTACACAGTTATAGACACAATGTGTGTATGATGACCAACTTTGATAGACTGGATTCTTCCTAGCAATGCAAGTTTGTAAGACAACTCCAAAAGACTCATGATGGAAGGAGATGTCTGCATTCAGAGAAAGAACTAAAAAGAACAGTTTGAATGCAGACTGAAGCAAACTACCTGCTCTTTTTCTTTTTCTTGTTTGGTTTTGTTTCCTCTTTCCCATTGTTCATCCCAGTGGTTACAATCAATCTTTACAACCTGAATAATGTCTAATGTGAAAGTATTTGCAGATCCTATACTTGATTGCATGGCCCCATTGGGGGAGGAGGGAGAGGAGGGAGATGTATAAAAAATGAAACTCTTTTGGAACTGAATGTGTGACTGAATCTTGTAAACTAAAAATAAACAAACAAATTAATAAAGACAAAAAAGAAAATAAGGTACTGAATTTATTTCTTGCAAAAAAGGCAAATTATAAAGATTTCTACATTCACAATTTTCTTTTTTTTGTTTTTTATATAAACATCTTCATTGTTTTAATAAAAATTTAACTTCTAAATTAAATGTCAATTTCATCATAAAACCTTTCCCTTCTATCATGCACCCTTCTTCTCCCCCACCCCACTTTCCTCTAGGTAGAATACCCAATTGAGTGTATATGTTATTCTCTCTGGAAGCCAGATCCAATGAGAATAAGGTTGACTCATTTACTTTCACTTCCTCATGGTTCCCCTCCACTGTAACAACTTTCTCTTTCCTCTTTTATGTGAGATAATTTACCATATTATATCTCTCACTTTCTCATAACAATTCAACTTACGATTTTTCTTTCCTGTTTAACTTTTCATGATTCTCTTGATTCTTGTATTTGAAAGTCAAAATTTCTGTTCAGCTCTGGTCTTTTCATCAAGAATGGTTAGAAATTCTCTATTTGATTAAGTGTCCATTTTCCCCCTGAAGCATTATACTCAGTTTTGCTGAATAGGTGATTCTTGGTTTTAGTTCTAGATCTTTTGACCTCAAGAATATCACATTCTAAGTTCTCTGATTCCTTAATGTAGAAGCTGCTAGATCTTGTGTTACCCTGATTGTGTTTCCACAGTACTCAAATTCTTTCTTTCTGACTGCTTCTAATATTTTCTCCTTGACCTAGGAACTCTGAAATTTGGCTACAATATTCCTAGGAGTTTTCTCTTTGGGATCTTTGTCAAGAGGTGATTGGTGCATTCTTTCCATTTCTGTTTTATCCTTTGGTTCTAGAATATCAGGGCAGTTTTACTTCATAATTTCTTGAAAGATTATGTGCAGGTTCTTCTTTTGAACATGGCTTTCAAGTATTCCAATAATTTTAAAATTCTCTTACTTGGATCTATTTTCCACGTCAGTGGTTTTTGCAGTGAGGTATTTTACATTGTCTTCTATTTTTTTCAGTCTTTTGGATCTGTTTTTTTTTTTATTATTTTCTTGAATTCTCATAAATTCATTAGCTTCCATTTGCACCATTCTAATTTTGAAGGAATTATTTCTTTTCAGTGAGCTTTTGGATTTACTTTGTCATTTGTCCCATTCTGTTTTTTAAGGCATTCTCCTCCTCATTGGCTTTTGGAACCTTTCTTGCCATTTGGCTTAGTCCATTTTTAAAGATGTTATTTTCTTCTTTGTGGGTCTCCTTTAGCAAGCTGTTGATTCATTTTTTTGTGATTTTCTTGCATCACTCTCATTTCTCTTCCCAATTTTTCCTCTATTTCTTTTACCTGATTTTCAAAATCTTTTTTTTGCTCCTCCATGGCCTAAAGCTATTTCTTATTTTTCTTGGATGTTTTTGATGCAATAGTTTTGACTTTGTTGTTTTCTTCTTCTTGGACGTTCTGATCTTTTTTGTCACCAAAAAATGCTTTTATACTCTGATTTTTTCCTCTCATTGCTCATTTTCCCAGCCAATTACTTGATTTTTTAACTCCTTGTCAAGGTAGAACTGGGCTTCCAAAGTGGAGAGTGCTTTGTCCCAAGTCTCTGGGGTTTTGTAAAGCTGTTGTCAAAGCTACTTCTAGATCTTTGTAATTTTTCAGTTCTTCTAAGGTGATATGATCAAAGCAGAGTTGTTTGCTACTCTCCTGGCCTGTGATCTAGTCTGTGAGTGACCACAAGCATCTTTTTCTCCCTTGGAACTGTTAGGATTACTCCCTCTCCACAGACGCCACAAGCTCTGCCATGCCAGCAGTCCACACTCCACGACTGCCACCCAAGACTGTGACTCAGATTCAAGTAGAGAAAAGCAAGAAAATCTTGCCTCTGTGCCAGGAAAGAGATCCTTGCAATTTCTCTATGATCAGCCACTCGATTCCCCCACCATCTGTGGGCCTGGAACTCCAGAAGCAGCTGCTTTTGTTGCTATTGCTGTTGCTGCTGCTGTCACTGCCACCACCTCTGCTACTCTGGCACTGGGGCTGGACCATGCTCTTTTCTCTTCTCTTACCCTGATCCAACAGAGTTTCCCCACTCACCTAATTTGTCTTTTCAGGTTGAGACATCTGGAAACCACCAGAACTGTAAATGATTCAACCCCCTGAGGCCCATTCCATCCTGGTCTGACCAATGCAGTACTGTGTTCCACTCCTAGTCCTTTTTGATAGACCATTCCTGTTGGTCTGCCCGGCTGTCTTCAACTGGAAATATGTTTTTCTCTGTCTTTTTGAGGCTTCTATTGCTCTAGAATTTACATTTGGAAGTGTTTGGGGGGAAGAGCTCAAGCCAGTTCCTGGTTTTACCCGGGCATCTTGGCTCCACCTCCCTAGTCTGTTTTTCAGGGTATTATTTTCTTCAATATTTTTGTATCTTTTTTCACCAAGCTTTTGACTTATTTTTCATGGTTTTCTTGGATCACTTTTATTTCTAGTTCCAAATATTTTTTCTATTACCTCTCTTACTTTATTTTTGTAAATCCTTTTTTGAGGTCTTCCATGGCCTGAGACCAATCCATTTTCTTCTTGGAGGATTTGGATATGGGAGCTTTGATTTTTTTTTTAATCTTCTTTTTAGTGTGGGTTTTAATCTTCCTTGTCACCATAGTAACTTTCTATGGTCAGATTTTTTTTCTTTTATTTGCTCATTTTCCTAGCCTATTTCTTGGATTTTAACTTTTTGTTAAGGTGAGGCTCTGCTTCAGGGTGGTGGTCACAATGTCCCAAGGTTCAGGGGGTTTGTGTAGCTGTTTTTAGAGATACTTCTAGGGATCTATAACTTTTAAGTTCTTCCAATGTGGTATTATCTAAGAAAAAGTATGTTTACTACTATCTTGGTCTGTGCTCTGGTCTCCAGTTGACCACTAGCACTCTTTTCTTCCCCAGAACTGTGTAGAATATCCCTGCTCCAGTGAGGTCCCAAGCTCTCATGTGCTAGTGATTCTCCTTGTGCTGGTATTTCCAAACAGGACTGTAACCCAGATCTAAATATGAACAAATAAGCAGAGTCTTTCCTTGGTACTGGCAAAGAGACAACTGTGATTGACTTCTCACCAGTTGTTCAACTCTGTGGACTGAGAAATCTGGAAACATCTGATGCTGATGTTGCTGTTGCTGCTGAATCAGGCTCCTAAGGCTTTCTCCTGGTTTCCTAGGGCTGGTTCTGTGCGGGCACAGCCTTTGCTGTGCTGTGTTCCACTCTTACTCAGTATGACTGATTTTTCCTGATAATCTTCTAAGTTTTCTTTGACTGAAAATTATTTCACCCCATCATTTTGTGGGTTCTAACAGTCTAGGAATTATTTTATGACATTATTTAAAGGTTTTCAGAGGAGGTTTGGGGAGAGCTCAGACTAATCACTACTTTTACTCTGCCATCTTGGCTCTCTCTTATCTACCATTTTAAATAAACTTCAGCATATTCTGGTCTTTCAGACAGTATTTTTTTTCAATGTTTATACTACAATTGTGTAATTATCTTTAATTAATTTGTCTTTCTCTATGCCATTTGTCCATATTCTATTAAAATTTGAGCTTCCTAGAGTAATATGAAACATGTAAGTAATCTCATTAGTTTGTTTTGATGTCTCCCACTTTATCTTCCTTTTAAAATACAATTATTACATAATGAAAAATTTAGAGCTTTTCTTGCTTCTTGAGTTATACTCTCCTTTAGTCTAATCAAATTGCTATCTTTGCTCAGAATTTTGTAAATGTATTTTCAAAGATTATATTTCTGTCTTGGTCCAATATAGCTTTCTTTTTTCTCTACTTCCTATTTCCCATATCTCTTTGCTATCCTTAACAACCTAAAAAATGTCAGATCTCTGTTGTCATCTCATGCTCTCATGTTTCTTTGATTTTGGGTGTCCGTGCTCCCTAGTTTCATTTAACCACTTAAAATCATATTAATTTTTACATAGGGATATTTACTTCAAATATCTTGCAAGAATGAACATACAAATATTTTCTTTCAGCACAGTTCCTATATAGCCTTATTTCCATCATTTTCCAATGGCAAAATGTTCTCTCCCTCTCCTACAGATTCTTTTTGCTTTTTGTCCTATTTCACTTTCTTATGAACTATGGTCAAGATTCTAAGAACCAAAAGTACTTTTTGCTGTTCTTTCTCTGTACCTGTTACCTCTTTCCTTTTCTTCCTCCTGGTTTTGTATATGATTTGGAGAGGGAAGTGGAAAAGGTGAGAACTGCCTGACACTGTGCCAGAGGTCATAGATATATCAAAGAGAATTCCCATGAGGTGATTAGGAAATTTTTAGACCTGTAAAGACACAAAGTGAGTAAAGTAGGCAGAATTATTTTATACAAATTCATGACTACAACTAGTTTGATGAAGAAAAGGAAACCACTGGAATGTTTCTCCCTCAGGTAGATATAGTTCCTGATTTTGGGCTATACTAGGGGCCCTTAAATGATCACTAAAATTGGTCCAGTTTATTTTCTTTCTCTATCTTTTAGTCAAGGGGGTTGGACATGGTTGGGCCTGATATCCAATGACACCTATTGAGGGAGCGTTGGAGGTAGTACTAATGGTTTATGACAGAAGTGTAGGGCTCTCTGTGCATGAGCCACAACTTAAATAAGTCAAATTTATCACTCCCAAATTTAAGCATTTCCTAAAATGTTTCTTAAATATTCTGGAGGTATTAATAAAATAAATTCCCCATTTCATATCCATACTGACTAAAATTTAATTAATTTTCCACTCTTTTACATTGAGAAGATACTTTAATCAATTATTATATGCTTGGCCTTAAATCCATCCAAATATTCTTTCTTTAAAATGATAATTACCCTTCCTCTCCTCACCCCCATAAATGTGGGTCTGTTTTGTTCAAGTCTATTAGATATGTAAATATTTTTCAGAAAAGGAGATACAGAATTATGTTTTCTTTGTTTCTCCTACAAATGTGAATTCTCTGAAATCAGGGGTGGTTTCACTGTTGTGTTAATATCTCCTCTACCTGACAGGCTGATTGAAAATATCTAGAGAATTCTCAGATCTCTACCTACAGCCATATCCTCACCCTTTGGCCAGCATATCTGGCTCTTTTCCTACAAAATCAATTTTATTCAGATCAGCAAGAAGTAACTAAATGTCATTTATTTGCAGGACATTGTTCTGGGGAATAAAAAGACAGCATGAAATATTCCTTGCCCTCCAAGACTTAAAATATTGGAGCTTTGGTAGTAGACTCTACTCTTAATTCTAACTGAAACATGAGTCAACTTCCTCATTGAAAGTTAGATCTCTATGGCTACACACATAGGCGGTTTCATCACGCTTGGGACACCCAGCTTCTATTTATTTAACTGCACATCCATTGTGTAGGAAACAAACTATTTTTTTTTACTTGGGTTCTAATTCTGCATTTCTTTCTCTCCCAACAAATTCACCACCTTACAAACATTATGTGGCCAAATCTCAATTATCTGTATCAATGAAAGCCATCAGTCAAATGGATATTCCACAATAGCCCATAATCCAGAAACCATTTATAGCATCATGGTGGCAGCAACAGATTTACATAAGTTTGTTTTGCTTAGGCTAATAATTAGACTTTATTCCCTGATGGCTATAAGAGAGCCTCAAAACATCTGGGTGACAGGTGGAAACCAGTCTCTGATTACAACTATTCAGTGATAAACCAAGATCTCACTGCTTACTCAAGGGTGTCTTAAAGAAACAAAATACAACTACTGGTTTAAATTAAAAATTCCATTAGTTAAGAAAATATCCTGTTGTTGGCAATAAAGAAGACTAAGAATTTTCTTAACAATTATTTCTTTTCTTTAAAATAACATGAGATGATCAAAAAACTTTATAATATGTAAGATTTAGCACGGTGTTTGGAAATTTGCAAGTGGTACTCAGTATGTGAGTGTGAGCTTTCATTGTTTAAATTAGCTTTTCATTTGTGTATAATTTCCTTATGTACTCCAGAAAGACTTAGCTTTATTTGCAGACTAGGATTTTTCCAGCACCACAGAATGATCCACAGGACAAGCAGACAACAGAATTTATAAGATATCAGAAATGATGATCTATTCAGATCTTAGAACGTTCCCAATCTTTCCTTCTTTTACTTTTGGGAGAGATATATTGTCAGAGGTTTTTGTTTTTGTTTTTTATTTGTTTTCTCTAGGAAACAGGGAGAAGATGTGTTAATCAAACAAAGGCTCCCTTCCAACCACATCGATCCATATCAGTGGGTTTTTGAAGTGAATCCCTGTGTTTCTGACAATCTGGTAGACCAGTGGTGAAATGAGTGCTACAGAAACAATCAGACAAGGAGTGGGAAACCCTTAAAGTTCTTGAAATCTAGTGACAATTATTCCCAGGACAAGTAGAATGGAGTCATCATACTTGCCACCTCAGCAACCCTTACAATTCCTGTTCATATCCTACTCTCCATATTGACACCCATCCTTCCATACCTCCATGGTCTATAGACGTGAGTGATTCAGAACCTCTCTTTGGGTACCCAGAAGTGAGAAAGGGGCTATAAGAGGAGCAACAGTGCACTGAAATGTACCTTTTGCATTTCAAACATTTTTTAAAGAATGAAGACCATATTGCTTTTCCCCTACATTTTGTGACTAGAAGAGAAGCACAACAAATCTTCCAGAGATGGTGCAGAGGTTTAAAGCTATAGATTTTCCTGTTCATTTGCAATATTTTAGAACAACTTTTCATTTTCATATCTTGAAATTAATATTGACTGTAGAAGTAATGTCCAATTCACCAGAATAACCACATGAAATTGGGATGGTAGAAAGAGAAGTGTATAAGAACGTGCAAACTGAGTATGTCCTCTGGTGGGCAAGAAATAAACTCCATCCCTTAGGAAAATTCCTTGTACACAACAGAGTTTCCCAGTGTACAAGAAAGGATCTTTGTACCACAATACTAGGCGAATTCTTACAAAAACCACTCTCCTGCTGCTAGGTGAACAAATGATATATTTTACTCTTTTGCAGGTTAAATAACCTAATGAATATAGGCTTACAAAAAGCAGTATGTAAGCTTTATATGTATTGTATTACTGAACTACCACATCAAGTGTCATCTGAGATACCAGCTAGTGCATATACAATCTATACCACTGTACCACCTAATGATGAAACTAACCAAAAGGCCATTTTAAAGTATACCCAATAAAACTTCACATACGTCTTAAGAAATTTGCCAACAACTTCTGATTTTTAATCAAAATAAATGATTTAAAAATATCATTATTAAAAAGGAACTTATTAAATATCTTTCTGGATTCTATTAGATTCAATCATCATTAAATAAATTGTTCCTACTAGGTATAAACTGTAGTAGATGTTAGCATTATAACAAAATAAGTTTTAAAATAAATCCTGAGGGACTTACAAGATGAAGGAAGACAGAGAGCACCCTAGCTGAACTCTTCTGATATTACGCTTTAAATAATTTTAAGACAAGTCCCCAAGTATTGGTGAGGAGGAGGAGAGGGAAATGAGAGAGAGTACAGATAGGAGGAGGCATAGGATGGAGAGAAATACAGGTAGCATTTGTAACTGTAATGTGAATGGGATGAATTCTCCCATGAAACAGAAATGGATAGCAGAATGGATAATAAAAAAACAAACAAACCAGAATCCTACAATATGCTGTTTACAAGAAACATACTTGAAGCAGAGAGAGACAGAGAGGAAAGGAAAGGGCCTGAAGCAGAATCTATTATGCTTGAACAGAATTAAAAAAAAAAAAAAGCAGGGATGGCAATCCCAATCTCAAAGAAAAAGACCCAATTAAAAGAGATAAGGAAGGAAGCTACATACATATTATTAATGTGGGGGTTGAATTAGATGATTCTCTGAGCTCTTGTATATTTCTAGATTAGGACCCATGATGTTTAAAAGAATCAATTGGGCCAATCATATTTCAAGAACTTAGCAAGGAAAAATACCCTGATATCTTAGATCCAGAAGGTAAAATTAGAATTGAAAGAGTTCAATGATCACTTCCTGAAAGATTTGCCAAAATGAAAACTCTCAAGAATATTATAGCCAAATTCCAGAAATGTGATCTTGAAGGGATCATAATCTTTTTCAGCCACATCTACTTCCTTGGGTTTATCATTAAGAACAAATAAGGCCATATAAAAATAACATTGTAAATTCTAAAGACCTATAGAGTTGTAGTTATCATGGTGGGAATAAGTGTTAAGTTGGTTTAGGAATCCTGGGTCCATGTTCCATAACACATCAAGCAACTAAAGGTCAGGGTTAGCATTCAATCTTGAGATCAGAGCTGCTTAGGTGCTCTATCAGGAGTGGAGAAATATTTGCTAGAGAATTCAATGATTACCTTTAAAGACTCATTTCTCATGATATTCAACCTGGAACCAACTCAATATTAACTTATGGCATTTGTTGCTATCCTATATAAGCACTAGATAAAACAGGTAGGTGACATAGAGTGTTGAACACTCCACTTGGGGTCAGCAAGGCTTAAGTTTGGATATTGCTTAAGACTCTTACTAACTCCATAATCTTGGGGAAGCTACAACTTTTCACAGCCTCATTTTTCTTATCTGTGATGTGAAGAAAATAATAACACCTAATTCCCAGGCTTTATCATTGGGTCAAATAAGATAACATATGGTGAAAATGTTATAAACTTCAAAGCATTATATAATTGCTCATCCTCCTTCTCATTATCATCATCTTTATCATCATCAAAATATCCCACTGATTCGGATTTCAGAAAATCCTATAAACACAACTATGATATGATAGGGTGAAATGAATAGAACCAGGAAAACACTATACACAGTATCAGTAACATCTTTTAAACATCATGGGTCCTGATCTACAAATATGCAAGAGCTCAGAGGACCATTTAATTCAACCCCCACATGAATAATAACTTAAAAAAAAAACTAACAAAAGCATATATGCAGACCAGAAGCTCTGCTTGGTTTCAACTTCATCATCACCTATATCTGAACAATCACCTATATCTGTACCATCACCTATATCTAATAAAAAAAGAGCCAAATAACTGGTTAAAAAGAGATTATAGGAGACTCTATGCTGGCAGTAAGTACAGCTGATACTGACTAGCAGCTCCACTGCTCAAGTTAAGTTTTGGGTTGTAGTTCAAGGTTAGAGAAGAAAGTTTGTGATCAGTCACAAGGGAATAGGCAACCTGGGGCCAGTTCCAGATCCAACAAGTGTGCTAGTGCTTGCAACTGCAGAAAAAATAAGTGTCCTTCCTGGGTAAAGTCCAGAGTAAAGACTAGGAGTACAGTTACCACACTCCTCCCTGGATCATACCACCTTGAAAGCACTGAAAACTTGCAGACCACCAGAACCAGTTCTGAAAACAGCAGCATGAATATCCCTGAAGCTTTGCACAAAGCTTTCCTGCCCTTAGGTTAACAGAGTTGAATTTTAACATAGAATACAAAATGAAGAAATAGTTTAGGGAAAAAAATTGAGCAAACAACAACAATAAAAGAACTTAACCATAAAAAGCCACTACAGAAGAAGGGAAAACCAGACACAAACACAGAAGACAAGAATGTGAAAACAACTACAACGAAATCCTCAAAAAATGTTAATTTTTTCTAAGACCAATAAGAATTGTTGGTAGAAGTAAAGAAAGAAATGATAATTGTAGAGGAAAAATAGGGGAAAATTAATGATGCATGAAAATTCTGAAAAGAGAATTAACAGTTTAGTAATACAGGCACACAAAAAATTACTGAAGAAAATATTTCCTCAAAAAGTAAATAGGCCAAATGAAAAAGGAACAACAAAAACTCATTGAAGAAAATTATTCCTTAAAAATGAGAATTGGGCAATTGAAAACTAATGACCTCATAAGAAAATGAGAAAAAAATCAAACAAAATAAAAATACATGAAAAAAGAGAAGAAAATATGAAATAGTTCATCAGGGAAAAAAATCTCACCTGCAAAATAGATTGAAGAGAAATAATTTAAGAATTGTTGGACTACCTGAAAGTCATCATCAAAAAAAGAACCTAGATTTCATATTTCAAGAAATCATCAAGAAAAATTGCCCTGATAGCTTAGAACAGGAAGGAAAAATCAAAACTGAAAAAATCCAACAATTCTCTCCTGAAAGAGATCCCAAAATGAATAGTCCCAGGAATATTGTAACCAAATTCCAGAGTCATGTCAACAAGAAAATATTGCAAGCATTCAGAAACAAAAAGTACAAATATTGTGGAGCCACAATCAGGATCACACAATATTTTTCAGCTTCCACCTTAAAGGAGCAGAGAGCTTAGAATATGATATTCTGGAAAGCAAAGGAGGTAGAATTACAACTAAGAATCACCTACTAGCAAAACCTAGGATAATACTTCAGGAGAAAAATGGATATTTAATTAAATATAGAATTTTCAATGATTCCTGATTTTAAAAAAAAAAAGACCAGTGCTGTCTAGAAAATTTGATATTCAAATAAAAGACTCAAGTAATCTGTAAAGGTAAACATGAAGTAGTAATCGGGGGCAGAGCCAAGATGGTGGCATAGCAGCAGCAACATATCGCAGCTCTCACATAGCCACCCCAAAATACCCATAAAATAAGACTCTAAACCAATCCTAGAACTCCAAAACGCACACAAAGATACTTCCCACTAAAGTCAGCTTGGCTACAAGGAACCGTATCAGCACTGTGAACCAAAACCAGCCTGGCCTGAAGTCGTGGCTGTGCCCTGAAGGCAGCTGGGCGGGAGGAGCCCCTCTGGTGAGTGGATTAGTGGCAGGTGCGAGTGGGGATTG
>CM053585.1:354800010-354818292 GCA_028646515.1 Pseudochirops corinnae
CATTTATTAGATTGCTTGTCCTTCCAGTGGGGATGGGAGTTGAGGGAGGAGGAGAAAGAATCTGGAATCTGGAGTTCCATAATGAAATGTTATGAATGTGTATCTATCTATCTATCTATCTATCTATCTATCTATCTATCTATCTGTCTATGCAATTATTATTATTATTATTATTATTAATATTATTATTATTATTATTATTATTATTGACTACATCCAACTGGAACTTGAAATACACAGGCGCTGCGGTTGGGAGATCCATCCTGCCCTACCGAAAAGTGACATGGGAGGGAATAGACTGGGGGAGGGGGGACACACTGGGATGACTGTTTTTGGGCTGGTGGGTGGGGGAAAGAGGGGGAGAAAATATGTAACTCAAAATCTTATGGAAATGAATGATGTAAACTATAATAAAATTAAAAAAAAATTAAAAATAAAAAGTGAGAAAAAAAACCATGAAGTAGTAAACATAAGTACCCTAATCAAGTCAAACTGTTCACATTCCAAAAAAAAAAAAAAATTCATATACAGCAAGTGGACATATAGCTTTTTTTCAAGACCAAGAGGGAGGCAGTCATTCTAATACAACATGTTCCATTTATGAACTACTTTAATTATTATTGGATTGTTCTTTACAACAAGCACAAATTTGTCTCTTTCCAACTTCCATCCATTGCTTCTAATTCTTCCTCAAGAACTAAGCAGATGATTTGTATTACCAGCATGTAAATGAAATAGACTGACTCAGATAATGATGATAACCCCAAAAATCATAACTCACATTTGTTGCAGAAAATTTTACACTTTTGTAGTGTATTTTCCTCATAATAACTCAGTGATGGAGAACAAAAATAAATAAATTGAAATAGGGCTTAAATAAAATAGAATGTTTCCAAAAATTCTGATTAATTTATCAGTATGATCTTTGTAATTCCTCAAATTCTTTCTAGGATAGCTCATATAATTGATATGTGAATACATACATACATACCCACATAGATAGATAGACAGACAGATAGACAGAGAGACAGATAGATAGATATAGATAGATAGATATATACATAGAGAGAGACATAGATAGATAGATAGATAGATAGATAGATAGATAGATAGATAGAAACTACTCATCACTTTAGTTCACCTAAGGTCAGATATTCAAACTAGATTTTCTGTTTACTAGCCTTGCAATTTTTAGTGTGTCTCACCTATGACCAATAGTTTTTTTTTTCATCTATTATTCAAGCCTCTTTGACACTTTTGATCCCTTCTCTTCCTTTTTCCTTATAGCAATGAAGGCACAAACCAGGAGCATCTGTTCAGGCTTGTCCTTTATTAAGGAGTCCAGATTGTATGTGGTCCACTAGAATGGACCATGGAAAAACCTTTCCATGAATTATTCATGGGATGACCAAATGTCACCTCTTTAAGGTCAAATAAATCCATGTAAGTGAAGACCTTTATGACAAAAGAGAAAAAATAATGTAAGTTATTGTTATTAAACATTTTTGAAACTTTGCTCTTTTCATGTCACTTTTCATTTCTCAAAAATTAAATTACTTTATTTTGAGGGATATTTTTGATATGATGTCAAAGGCTAAAAATTAAGCACCAATCATTTAATTGTTTGTAGTAATTAAACATAAGGAGATAATTATATTTTGCTTTGAATTGAAGAAAATGTTCCCAAGGCAATATTGCAAGGAGTTTCTTCATTTCTTCAAAGTGGCATTGTCAAGAAAACAGCATTATTCACAGAAACAACAATTGAAACAATTAATTAGTTCAATTTTAATTAAACGATGATCCCATTTAGCAGTGATTAAATTACAACAGCTAGATAAATCCAAGCAGCAACATTTAGTTGATTTAATTAGGTCTGGTATTACTTTTCTGTATTACCATTATGAATGACTTAAGAGTTGAATCCTAGAATTTCTTCTATAAGAAAACTTCCACTCTTACCCATTTCCAGTAATTCACACAGATTATATATATAATAAATAAACCAAAAATGTTACCATTTATTGTTTTTTATTTGGATTGGACTTGTTAATTTATCAGTATGATAAATTTTCAAAGAAGTTCCGCAACCAATGCAAATAAAAACTTTCTTTCAGTTTTATCATCTTAGAGTTCCCATAGTGACTTGATCCAAATTGTAGGGATAGCAGGTACCAAAGGCAAGATTGGAATCAAGATCTTTATGCCTCCTGAATTAGTCCTCTTTCAGTGGATTCTACACTGCTTGTCTTTTTCATGTAATAACTCAAAATTTTCTATCACTGAACTAGTCATCAAACACATTGCTATGAATAGCCATTTCCTGGTTTCCCCATGCTGAGTACCCTTTAGTCATTATCCTTATCTTTCCCTCACTTCAATCGTGGTTGGCCCTTCCTGGATCAACAAGCTCCAAGTTCTCACCTTGTTTTGCCAGGAATTAAGCTTCCATGCTGTTTATGAGACATCTCAAGATCCTTCTGAATACTTTCCCACCATCCCCTTCTTTCCAACACTTCTCCTTATATTTCTTTCCTCTTTAGACATAAGTACTCTCTTTCTTGCTGTTACGGTTCTCCTTCTACCTATCTGGCCACTCTTTCTCATTCTCCTTGGCTATATCCTCAGATCCAGCCCACTCCAATCCATTTATTCCTCAGCTGCCAATACGAGTTTACTAAAGGTTATGTCTTTCCTTGTCATACTCCTAATTGATCAATTCTAGTGGCTCCCTATTACCTCCAAGATCAAATGAAATATCCTCTGTTTGACTTCTAAAGTGATTTGGCCAAGTTGACACAGCTAGTAATCATCTAAGGTTGAATTTAAACTTAGTTCAGGGCCTTCACAATCTGGCCCTTTCTACCTTTCCAGACCTCTTATACTTTCCTCCATGCACTCTACAATTCAGAGGCACTGGCCACCTCGCTGTTCATCAAATAAGATGCTCCATTTCTCAGCTATATTCATTTTCTTTGACTGTATTCCATAACTAGAATTCTCTACCACTTTAAAAAGGAGAATATGATGAAATGACTTGTTCATGGACATAAGTAAGTTGAAATTCAAAACCAGATTTCTGAACCTCATGTGCAGAAGTCTTTTTTACTACACGTCAGTTTTGACATAGATTGGCCAGAAAACACAAAAGATCACAGACTTAGAATTAGGAGACTTAAAGGTCATTAAGCCAATACTTGTCCCATGGTTCCTATTTAAAAGATGAGGACATTGAGATCCAAAGAACAGTTAAGTGGAATGACAGAATGGCCTGAAGTAAGGAACACCTAATTTCAAATCCAGTCTCAGATATTTACTACCTGTGTGACTTTGGCCAAGTCACTTAAATACTTTACTCCTCAATTTCCTTCATCTGTAAACTGATGATAATAATAACACTTACCTCCCAAGATCATTGTGAGGACTAAATGAGAATGATATGTGTAAAGTACTTAGCATAGTGCCTGCACATAGTAGAAGCTATATTGATATGTTACTATTATTAATGCTATAATAAGTGCTTAAGATAGAATTAGACCAATGCTTTATTGGCTCTGAGTTCAGTATTCTATCTATTATTTTTTTAAGTTGTTAAACTTTTCTAATACTCCAACTTAAAAGTTAACCTTGGATGCTAAAATTAACTTTTGCCTCAGTACTGAAAATAGATCATTTTTTTTATTTGGTATTTTTTTCCCTTTAACTTTTGAGTCTGGTTCTAAATCTTATGGTTTGCAGTGAGATTTTTTTTGCCCTGAGTTTGACTTTTCTTGGAGAATGTAATGTCAGAGATGTTGCATCCATGCTTTCCCCCCAAAATTCAGAGTAGCTTTAGATTTTCAGGGGGGAAACACACAGAACATTCTATGTGAAGCTTCTAACATGTTTTTTGGTTTTTTTTCTTTTGGAATGGATGTCCAACCAAGACTTCAAATGTTGGTATTCCTCTGTCAGAGAGCGCAGCATAAATAGAAGAGAAGCTCCATCCTATTGCTGTGCTAATGAAATTTAGTTTAATTTAAAATAAAATTATATGAAGTGTTTCCAAAATAAATTTTAGTTAATGACTATATCTTAAAATATTTTAATTCTTTTGTTCTTAGAGTTATACCTTCTTTTAAAAAAAAGAACATTCACAATAGCCTGGCTTTAGTCAGATAAATTTTGTGTGATTTTTCTCCAAGTGACATTTAGAAGGGAATACACACACACACACACACACACACACACACAAACACATCTGCAGTTCTGTCTTTTCATATCACGTTAAAACTTTAGTTATAGACTACCCTGGGAACTTGTTACTGCATGTTCTTTATGCTCTCCCTCCCTCTGAAGATTTCCTGCTGTCTTAACATTTCTGGCTTTTCAAATTCAAGGGGGATTACTTCTTTCTCAAAGAATATGAACTTTCTCTAAGATACCATTGTTTTCCCAGTTATCTATTTTTTTTTCCAAGGGTCCCATTTTCTTCTCATCTTTGAGCTGTATTTGGAATATACCAATGACTTCAAAAGTAGCTAAAAGGCTGGAGAAATTGAAGACTGAGTGAAAGGCAAGATTTTTTTAAACAACCAAAAAAGTTATACTTAGGCTCAAGGACTAGGACCTGGTGACGAGGTTAATAATGTCTTCACTTCTTTTAAAGAGATCTGCCATGCTTTAAAAAATTCTTAAACTTAATAAACTTTAGTTAGTTCATATTCAATGGTCACCAGTTGCAACATCTCCTGGAGGGCATTATCTATCAGAATGCACACTTTCATATCCTCTGGAAGGACAGGGTGCCAACTTAGCCATGTATGCATACAGTATATAAAACTCTACTGTCTTATGCTTATATCTGGAGTCTTACAGATTCTCTAATCAGTAGGATTTTACAATGAACATCTATATCTCCCAAAGCAAATTCCAGCGAGTAATAGAAACAACACAGAGAGAGTACTATATGTCTGAAGAAGTAACAAATATATATATGGATATGCTGGACACTGTGAATTTCAGCTTGTAGCAGGAAGTACCTGTGAACTTCAGTGTGTAGCAGGAACTGCCCAGAGGACAGGACAAGAACCTGGGAGTTGTCTGCCTCTGAATCCAGGTGACTGTTTGGTGGATTCAGGGAGAAGCTGGGATCATGGAAGGGGATCTAGGAAATCTGAGAGACCAACCTGAGTCAACATGAAGAAAAAGACTCCCCTTGGATATTGAATGCAGTGATGAAATTGAAGTTTATCAGAGACCATGGGGTAGAGGGTTTGCATAATTTTCTATTGATTGTATTTAGTGATTAATGCTACTTGATGACTGATTGCTAGATAACTGACTGATTAAGTTCATCTATAGTTGCCCCATGAGTGGAAGACTGACTATTGTATTATGGGATGACTGAATGACTGAGTGAGGAGGCAAACCTCCCTAGGGATACCAGATGATTATTCTTTTGTTCTTTGTTCTCAATATTGTGACCACTTTGTTGAAAACTATGTAGCCATTCTGATGATAAGCTGTTGTGAACACTATATTGTGATATTCTGTGATAAGCTGTAATGTTGTGAATATTGTATCTTAATTTGTTGTGAATGTTTGCCTTGATTTGTTATGGAATAAATGGAGTGTTCACTATACTGTGTAATTTGAACCTTAAAAGCTATTCACAGCAGCATTCTTTTGGGAAGCTGCTCATGCATGGCATTACAGGTGTGTTATATGAATATGATCAAATAATATTGTGCTGTAAGAAATGATGTGCTGGAAGATTTCAGAAAAAACCTGAAAAGGTTTTCACGAAATGATACTGAGTGAAGTTAGCAGAACAAGAACACTGTATACAGCAAAAGCAACACTGTGCAACTATATGATAGACTTAGCTCTTTTCAGCAATACAAGGATACAAGACAATCCCAAAAGACTTGCCATAAAAAATGCTATCTAGAGAAAGAATGATGTGAGAGACTGATTACATGTCCCTCCTTCCTATCCTGCACCCCCCCCCCCATTCTATTCTCTAACCTATCCCTGTCCCTTTATAGAAGTGTGTACTTCCAGCAACCCTCCCCCTGCCTCTCCCACCTCTGATCCCCATACCCCTTACTCTCCTGTGTGGCAAGATACCCAGTTTAGAGTTCATGTCATTCTTTCCCTAAGCCAAATTCCATGAGAGTAAGGTTGACCCTTTCCCTTTTGCCTTCCTGTTCTTCCCCTCCATTGTAACGATTATCCCTTATCTCTTCTATATGAGATGATTAACCCCATTCTCTCTCTCCCTGTCTCCTCTCATTCTAATCCTCTCCCGCCTTAGAATTTCACCTTTTAGAGTATCATCCCTTCCTATTCAATTGATCCTGTGCCCTCTATATACTCATATAAACACATACTCAGATATGGATAGGAAGGAGGGACATATAATCAGTCTCTCACAATATGCCCACTGTGGAGATCTTCTGTGAAATTACACATGTACAGCCTGTATTTAATTGCTTGTCCTTCCAGTGGAGATGGGTGATGAAGCAGGAAGAGAAAGAATCTAGAAATTAAAGTTCTATAATCAAATATTTAAAATATGTATATGTATATGTATATATACAATTATATAATTATAATTATAATAATTATTATTATTAACTACATCTAACTGAGAATTAAAATATACAGGCATTGTGCAAGGGAGACCCACTGCCCTACCAGAAAGTCAGAGGGGCAAGGGGGAGGACATAGGAGAGAATAAATTGGGGGAGGGGTTATACAGTGGGATGGCTATTTTGAGGCGTTGGGTAGGGGAAAGATGGAGAGAAAATTTGTAACTCACAATCTCATGGAAATGAATGATGTAAACAAGAAAATAAATTAATTTATTTTTTAAAAAGACATAGCAAGGAGTATTGCAGGATATAATGCTGGATGTGGGTCACATATTCAACATGTCTGATATTAAAAAAAAAAACAAAACATGTTGACTTATGGTTTCTAATCTGTCCCCCATCCTCTTATGTTTTATGTGCAAGTTCATCCCATTCATATTCAGTTATGATTGTTGTATATTTCCCTCCATGCTACTCTTCTTTTTAAATTTATTTTTAAATTCCAACATTCATTTCTACAAGATTTTGAGTTACCTTGATAATTTCTTAAAAGATGACATCTAGCCTCTTTTTTTTATCTTGACATTCAGGTAGTACAATAATTTTTAAATTGTCTCTCCTGTATCTATTTTCCAGGTCAGTTGTTTTCCAATGAGATATTTTGCATTATCTTCTATTTTTTTTTCATTCTCTTGGTTTTCTTTTATAATTTCTTTATTCCTCATGGAGTCATTAGCTTCCATTTGTCCATTCTATTTATTTTTAGTTAATTTATTGTTAGTTTTCAATGTTCACTTCCATAAGTTTTAAATTTTCTCCACCTCTCGCCCCTCCACCCTGTATTAGCAAACACCTTAGCACACCCAGGATGGCTTGCTAGCACAGGTTCCTTGATCTGCTTTGCTAAAGGAAAGACAACTTTTAAAAGTGTTAACAATCTTATTTTAATTACAGATAAGAATAAAATACAAGCAGAGAAATTATCACAGAGATTCAGTAGATATGGCTTCTACTGTCTGAACAAAGTAATAAAATCACCTACGTATGCAACTGGACTGGGAGAGCACAAACCTGTGAATAGTCAGTAGACTCTAAACAAATGGCTACTCAGAGTCCCATCCAGGGAATCAAAAGTTCCTACTCATAAGTGAACTCCCAAAGCAAAATTCCAACCTACTAGTATTTGTAGTTTTCAACTAATTGACTCACAGCCAGAAGGTATCACAACCCATGTGAGTCAGTGTCTAATTAGCTTAGTACCAAAAGCTGTAAAAGCCTTTCTACAGGCAAGACTCCCCTAGCCAAGCTTCCCTTAAGGCAAGTTCCTCCTGCAATGGTCTCTATGGGACTCAGGATGTGTCACAGCTGAACTAGAGCTCAAAGCAGTAAGACATTTGTGATTGAACAAATGTGGTCACATAGGCCTATTAATGGACAGGGAAAATCTTCACATTCCATTAATATTATATCTCCTCCCCGAGATGGAATCTAATCTGATATATGCTCTCCATGTACATACTTATTAAATATATTTTCACATTAGTCATGTAGTATAGAAGAATTAAAACTAATGGAAAGAACCATGAGAAAGAAAAAAAAATAATAAAACAAAGAAAATTAAAACAAAACAAAACAAAAAAAGATACTGAATAGTATGCTCCACAGTAGATTCCATATTTCTTTCTCTGGACGAGAAAGGGATTTTCCTGTGTGAATTTTTTGTATTGCTGTGAAGAGCTAAGTCTATCAAAGTCAGTCATCTCACAATGTGGCTGTTACTACGTACAATGTTGTCCTGGTTCTGCTCACATCACTCAGCATCAGTTCATAAAAGTCCTTCCAGGTTTTTCTGAAGTTTGCCTGCTTATCATTTCTTATATTCCATTCTAATTTTTAAGGACTTATTTTCTTCCATGAGTGGACCTTCTTTTCCATTTGTCCAATTCTGTTTTTTTATGGCATTCTCCTTATTGGCTTTTTGCACCTTTTTTGCCATTTGGTTAGTCTTTTTCTTAAGGTGTAACTTTCTTCAGTATTTTGGGGGTCTCGTTTAGCAAGCTATTGACTTGTTTTTCATGACTTTCTTGCATCAGTCTTATTTCTCTTTCTAATTTTTCCTCTGTTTCTCTTACTTGATTTTCAAAATTCTTTTTGAACTCTTCCATGGCATGTGCCCAATTCATGTATTGGAGTTTGACTTTGTTGTCTTCTTCTAATTGTATGTTTTGATCTTCCTTGTCACCAAAGTAAGATTCTATAGTCTGAGGTTTTTTCCACTGTTTCCTCATTTTCCCAGTCAATTACTTAATTAAATGTTCTTTGTTAAGGTAGGACTCTGCTTTCAGAGTGGAGGGTATATTGTCCCAAGTTTCAGGGATTTTGTGCAGCTGTTTTCAGACATATTTCTAGGGACCTATAAATCTTCAGTTCTTCCAAGTTTGTATGATCAAAGGAGAGGTATTTGTTCCTATGTTGGCCTGTACTCTGGTCTGTGAGTGACCAAAAGCACTCTTTTTCTGCCTTGGAACTGACAGGAGGATTTTCTTTCTACAACTGCCACTAGCTCTGCCTGTCCAGCACTTCTCCTTGATCTAGAATCACCACCCAGGACAGAAACCCAGATCAAAGCACAGGCAAGAGAAAAAAAATCCTTCCTCAGCACCAGCAAAGAAATCCCTGCAATCCCACTCTGATAAGCTGCTTGATCTATGGACTGTGAGCTCCAGAAGGATCCTTTGCCCCTGCAGTCAACCTCTGCCTCTGCTGCCCTGGGGCTGGGGCCTGGACCACACTCCTCTTTCACTCAGGTCAGACATGTCTTTCCTACTGACCTTCTAAATTGGCTTTGGAATTTGTAGGTTGAGAAGTCTGGAAACTGTCACAGCTGCCAGTTATTCAGTCCCCTGAGACCTACCCCAGGTTTGCTAGGGTCCAGTCTGTTCTGGCACAGCCAACACTGGACTGTGCTCTTCTATCTGACTGGTGCAACAAATCTTTCCCATTGATCTTCCAGTTTGTCTTGGCCTGGAAGTATATTTCACTGTGTCATTTTGTGGGTTGTTCTGCTTTAGAACTTGCTTAAAGTCATTTTACAGGTATTTTGAGGGGTTTGGGGGAGATCTCTAGCAAGTCCCTGCTTTTGCTCCACCATTGTAACTCCACTCCTTGAGACTGGTAATTCTTGATCTCATTTCTTTACTGTTTCAGAACAAGTCTCTTTCTCTTCTGTGATGAATCTTCCCAACAATTCTTCCCAACCACATCACTTCAAATAGCTTCTATGTGATTTCACTCAATATGGAACTGTTTGATGGTGGGGTCAGAGGCATGGTAAGAAGAAACAATTGTGGTGAGATGACAGAAAAAAAAATACAGGTATCCCTAGGATCTTGGCCTGTCAGTAGGATACTTTTTCCAGGTGTCTATAGTCAATCTAATAGCAAGAGAAGTGAAACAAATCATAAAAAAGTTTCAATGATATTTCCTCCATGACCCTAGAGAAGAGAGTTATGGGGCATCAGGATTGTGCCCTATTTCTTATTCCTTTCATTTATTTTTATAAAAAGATCCTTTTCCTGGAATGTTTGTTATAACTGTCTTTTCAAGTGAAAACATCCCAAAGGTATTCATCAGAAACCTAAACCTACAATGGAGAGGGGAAAATTCCTTTATGGGATGGCAGGGTTATCCTGTTTTATATTTTGAAAGACTTTATCTATATTGTGACCAAAAAATACCTCTAGGAAACGTCTAAAATATTTTTCACACTGCCTTATTTCCCTGACAAATCATATTGTAGTGTGTGTGTGTGTGTGTGTGTGTGTGTGTGTGTGTGTACCATACATATATATTATTGAATGTATTAGGGAAATAATATGCAAAGGAATGGCATTAGCATCCAGAAACATTAAAGAAAAACTAAAACTGTTACAGAGAGAAATAGAAATCAAAACTACAGTATTGGGGGGCATCAATGTCCCACTTCCATACGTAAGGAAATCTAACTAAGAAATAAAAAAGAAAGGAGAAGAAAAAGATTTTTTTTTAATATTGAAATATGACAGCAAAGCAGCAATTATTGAATTTAGATGGAAAAGACTGCCCATGTTTCCAAAATATATATGGCATCTTTCTAAAAATTATTATTGTTAAGGCCTAAACAGAAATGGCCACAAATAAATACAGCAAAGCAGAAATGCTATACAATACACATCCTGGATCATATTGTAATAGCAGTTATATTAAATGAAAAACCATTAAGAAGTATTAAAAATCAACTGGAAGCCCAATAACTTGATCCTAAAGATTGATGTAGCAAAAAACCAAACATAGACATGATAATAATTTATCATAATTTTGCATAAGTGGAATGTAGCTAAAGTAGTCTTTATATCCCTAAACATTTTAATAAACCAAAAAAAAAAGAAGAAATAAAAGAATTAAAAAATGGCATACATCTAAAAAACAAACTGGAAAACTAACAAATTAAAAGAAATCAAATAAAGACCAAAAAAGATACTCTGAAAATAAAAGCAAACATGAATAAAATTAATTGAGAAATGGACATTGAAAATAACTGAACCCAGTAGGTGTTCAAAAATAATAATGATAAACAATAATAAAATAGGCCAAACATTGGCTAATTTGATTTTTTTTAAAATAGGAAAACCACATGTTCCTTACCAAAAATAAAAGAAACACCTTCACAACAAATTAAAGTTAAAAAGGATATTATTTTAAATGATTATGTCCAACAATATGCCAAGAAAACCTCAGAAGAATGTGTTCTGATAAGGTATGAAGCTCGGGTTGCAGCCCCTGGTCACTTACACTCCTTTAACAGCAAGAACCCTAGCATACCCAGGATGCCTGCTAGCACATCATACACCCACACCCACACATACCCACACCCACACCCACACCCCCCCCCCCACAAATACATACACACACACACACACACAAACACACAATTCACTTAGTTTAGGGGAAAGTTAGCACTCTGAACCTCAGAAAATGCAAACAGAAATTATAAGTGGACAAAAAATACAGAAAAAATAACACAATTCAACATACTCACAGACAAGGTTTCTAGATGTTTGACCATTACATACATACAGTGTTAGTTACCAGAATGAGAAGCACCAACATCTGAGTTTTCAAAGCCAGGGGGCTCAACAGCAGCCCGGAATCTCATCTGGCCAAATCTCAAATCTCTTCCCGTAAGTGAACCCCAAAACAAAACCTCACCTCAGAGGTATACATAGTTTTCTCCAGGGTCAGAGAACATCACAACCTTCACGACACACTGTATAATGCCAAATAACAAATGGTTTATGCCTTCCTGAAGAACAAGCCTCAGCTAAGCAAGCTTCTCTTATTGGGCTCCAAGTGAGGGCCATGAAGGGGCAGGGAAGATTTTCAAATTCCCTTACCATTACACCTCCAAATCTGACTTTAACATATATGAATAAAAAAGGATGTTCAATAATAATGGGGCATTGAAACATTTTTAGAAAGAAAATCAAACTGAAGATATTACTTGATTTTCAAATGCCCCAGACAACAGAATGGAAGGAAGAGTGAATAAATGTTGCAGCCTAGGATAACAATATCAACTGAATGACAACCAAGAGACTAATAAGAGTTTTTTTTGTTTGTTTGTTTGTTTTTTAATCTATATGAACACAGTAAGACAGGGATAAAGTCAGAAACTTGGTGGAGGTAATAGTGAAGAGGTTGATAAGAAACATTATTGTCTCAACCTGATGATAGCTTGCCAATTTACAAATCTTCCTTCTTTCCTTCCTTCCTTCCTTCCTTCCTTCCTTCCTTCCTTCCTTCCTTCCTTCCTTCCTTCCTGTTTTCTTTCTTTCCTTCTTTCTTTCTTTCTTTCTTTCTTTTTCTTTCTTTCTTTCTTTCTTTCTTTCTTTTTGTGCAACTATACTATAATATAATATTATAATATAATACATAAAAGGAAAAGGAGAGCAGGAGGATAGAGAGGAATTTGTAACATATTGAGGTCAAACTAAGCACTAGCAGTGGGGGGAAGATGACCTCTGCGATCTCAAGAAGGGAAAGACCTACAGGGAAATGAATGTGCGGGAGGACGAAAGACTGAAGAGGGGTTAGAGTTAGGAGAAAGACCTACACTGATAGTGGGAAGATGTTCTACTGATGAATGTTCCCGTGGTTGAAAAGAAGTGTTTTGTAAAGGAAGATAAGTACCTCATTCTGTGTGACCTCTGGCATTTGATCTTTGAAAAGATTACTTGTTCTAGATTGAGGATGGAGGGGATGAATCTCTTCATGGAATTTTTATACTATTGTTATTGAAGTTAGTTTCTTTTTCTTTGTGATTTCCCTCTCTTAAGAGTTTATAAAGATAGACTGATATATTTAATTATTACTTCTTTCCTTGGCAGCTGTATTTCTTATGAGTCTGTTTTCTAGAGTTATTGAAATCAAACACTATGGAGTTTGAAGCATAATTTGTTTGCTTGCTTGTTCATTTTCCTGGAAATTAGAAATGGAATATTTCCATTGCCACTTTTTATTTTATGTTAAGAAGCTCAGGATAGTTTTCAGGTGATATTCTTTTCTCAACAACATGCAGGTCTTTTGACATCTCTTGTTCTTGTGGGAGACATATTTATTCTTAAGTTATCTCTATACATTCTATTTGTGATGTCAATACATTTTGTTTAAATAAAGATCATGAGTTCTTTTGCCATTATTGCTTATTGACTCTCTTCTTACAAGTAGACTTCATTTATTATAATTTTATTCCCAGTTATTCTTTTTTTAATTTCTTTGGAAACAAATACCTAACACTGACTGCTGTGAAATCACATTTTTTTCTATCCTGCTAATTATTTCAGCCTTGCTGATCATCATTTGCCCTTTCAAATTTCTTTTTTTATTCTTCAACTCTTCTGAAATATTCTGATGTAGTTCTATGTCCTTTTGGGCACCTGCACATCTTCTGATTAACCAGATGTTTCTTTGATTTTCTTTGGTTTGCAAGCCAATATTCCTTTATTTATTTATTTTGATTTTTCTGCTTCTAGAAAATATTTAAGTGTTTTTTTTTCTTCTCTGATCTTTGAGAAATTCTATCCCACCCCTCACCCCTTCAATTTTTTATCATTATTCCTCACTTTGATACTGGATTTCTTCATTTCTGGATCTCAAAGTTCACTAAGCCTCCCTTTACATTGGGGATTTAACTTTTTAATTACTTCAGATTGTGCCAAAAATGCCTTCTGGAGGCACAGGAGTACCCCAGTCTGGATGCCAGTCTCCTTTCCTTCAGCGTTGGTGGAGCCATGAACACACAATGCCACTTTGTACCAGTCCTTTCTTTTTTTCAGTTCTTTATTTAAGGTGTGCTTCTGTTCCTTGCTATTGCCCAGGCAGAGCATGCTCCCATTTTCCTGAGTTTCCAACTGGCCCCACCTGTAATGGCAAGCAAATGAATACCAAGCACCTTGTTTCAGTTCAAGTGACTTTGAGCCTTGCCCTCATTATATCAAGTCTTCATTAAGAAACAGAACCTGTGAATCCCACAGTGAGAAGGACTTGTCAAAGACAGGAACAGGGAGGACTTAATAGGTGGGCAGAACAGGGAGGAGCTAATGACAGATAAGAAGCTCAAGCATATCTGGGACAGAGCAAAACTGAAAAGGGAACATTTGTGATAGCCGGCACTCTGTTTTTCTGTGTGTCTGTGTTTATTTGTGCTTGTAATACTTTCTACAGAAGCCCTGGGACTTTGCTGGAAGAATTGAAAGAAGATTTTTCTTG
Organism: Pseudochirops corinnae; assembly: GCA_028646515.1. Classification (NCBI taxonomy): domain Eukaryota; kingdom Metazoa; phylum Chordata; class Mammalia; order Diprotodontia; family Pseudocheiridae; genus Pseudochirops; species Pseudochirops corinnae. Next base: position 354,814,395 of record CM053585.1, read on the forward strand.
TTATCTCTTTACAGAAGTCCTGGAGGAGGGTTTCAGAGGTCTTGGGACAATGCTCATGATTTGCATTGACTTCTCTGACCTTGTTTGTGGGTCTGTGTAGATTCTACAGGCAGATAGTGAATTGATGATGGTGCTGGCAATGTAAATGAATATTATTGTGGCTCTTTTAGGCTTTGGTTTCCCAGAAACAGGAACTGTGAAGGACTTGAGGTGGACTGGACACTGTGAGCTTCAATATGGAATGGAAAGTGGATGAGATACCGGAGGAGGAGCTGGATGAGGAGATGAGAGCTGCCTACCTGTGAATCCAAGTGACAGTTGGTTGAATTCAGGCAAAAACTGGGACCATGTTAGAGAACCTATGGAATCTAGGAGTCAGCTACTAGCCAAGATGAAAAGACCTCTCCTTCATTACTTAGTGCTGACTGACAAGATCATGATTTACTTTGATCTAGGTGTGGGAAAACTTTGTACTTTGTACCTTGTACTCCTTAAGGATGATTAAAAATGATTGGAAACTAGTTTCTAATCAAGAAGAAATGACTTTTTGATTGAAGAGATTAAGACAATATGACCTAGGAAGTAGGAGACCTTTGTATCCCTTGAGACAGATGGCTCCTTAAGGATGATTGAGTTAAAGACATACTAAATGATACCTTTTGTTTAAAATTGTTTGGCCACTTTAGTGATAAGTTGTTATGTTATATAATTGTGAATGTGTACTTTGGTTTCCGTGAATGTTTTGTCTTAGTTTGTTGCTGAATAAATAGAGAGTTCACTATACTATGTGATCAGAACCTTAGAGCTATTCACAGCAGCAGTCCTCTGGAGAGCTGCTCATGCTTGGCTTTACATCACCAACAGAGAGGTTAAGAGTAGTTAATTTATGCTTCTTGTTACCATAAGAGGGTGATAAAGGGGTGGGGATGGGGAATGCTAACAGAAAATATACCCAGAGTAAGGAAATTGTAATTAACATCACTTCAATTGTTAAATCTGTCTTTTATTTCTGCAAAATATATTTTAAATTTGGTTCTATTTTTTCCCTAGATGTACATTAGTACATAGATTTCCAATTATATTTTACTTTCTGTTTTCATTTTGAATGCAATTTATCTCTTTCTGCTGGATTCTTGAAAAATATATAGGAATATTACTGATTTCTGGGGATTTATCTTGGGGATTTTATGTTGTATAATGCAACTTTGCTGAGTTTCTTGTTTCAATTAATTTTAGTTGACTCTTTATGTCTTTTCAGGTATATTGTAAGATATTTTTAAAATAATATTTTTTCCACATTATATTTGTTCATTCCATTGATTTCTCATTGCATCATTGCTATAGCAGCCATTTATACCTAAAATTACTCCTTCCATATTTAATACTTTGGAATCTTTCTCTTCAAGGTACAGATAAAATGTGAACTCCTCTCTGAAATCTTTCCTTATTCTTCAATCTGTAAGTGATCTCAAGCTTCACACTTCTCATAGTATGTTGTTTGGACCCCTCTTTACACGTGTCACATTTTACCTCTTATCGGTCAGTCAAGAAATAGGTATTAAATGCTTATAATAAGTGCTTACTAAGTGGGAGGCTTTCTGGTAATCACTCACATGCAAAGAGAGGAAATATATATATACAAACACACACACACTATATAAATATATATATATATATATTTATATAGTGTGTGTGTTTGTATATGAGTGTCTATGTGTGTGTGTATACACACATACACATATACATACATGGATACATACACACACCTACAAGAAGCTGACATTCTAATGAGAGATATAGCACACAATCAACTATGCGCATGCACAATATACATAGGATTGGAATGAGGTACTTTCAAGGAGAAAACATTAGTGGAAAGAAGGGAGAACAAAAGCCTTTTTTTCATTCTATTTTATTTTATTTTATTTTTAAGATTAAATTTTATGTTTATTTTACATTATTCATTTCCACAAGACTTTGAGTTACAGATTTTCTCCCTGTCTTTCTCCTACCCACCACCCCAAACCAGTGATCTCACTGTATACTCCCTCCCCCAATCTACTGTCTCTTATGTCCTTCTCCATCCCTCCTCACACTTTCTGGTAGGGCAAGATGGATCTCCATACACTAGTGCTTGTATATCTTATTTCCCAGTTGCACGTACATAACAACAATAAAAATAATAATGATAATGATACTGATTTTTTTTTAATATTTGATTTTACAACTTTGAATTCTAGATTCTTTCCCTTCCTCCCTCATCACCTGCCCTTACTGAGAAGATAAGCAATTCAATATAGGTCATGCATGTTTAATTATGCAAAAATTACCATAGTGGATATATTGTGAAAGACTGATTATATTTCCCTCCACCCTATCCTACTACCCACATGTTCTATCCTCTACTTTGACCCTGTCCCTTTTCAAATGTGTGTGCTTCTAACTACCCTTCCCCCAACCTGCCCTACCTCCATCATCCCCCCTTTCATCCCCTTCCCCCATTCTCCTGTAGGTCTAGATACCCAATTTTGTGTGTATGTCATTCCCTCCCTAAGCCAAATTCAATGAAAGGAATGACCTATTCCTTTTTGCCTTCCTGTTCTTCCCCTCCATTGCAACAATTATACCTTGCTTCTTTAATATGAGATAATTTACCCCATTCTGTCTCTCCTTGTCTCCTTTCATTATATTCCTCTCCCACTTCTCAATTTCACCTTTAAAATATCATGCCTTCCTATTCAATTGATCCTGTGCCCTCTACCTATGTATACCTGTACACGTGTATACACACACTCACATATGTGTTCATACAAACATCCTATATTGACATATGTATGTATGTATACATATATTTATATATATGTACATACGTATTGGTAATGGAGATGCCCCCATATTGGCTTGGTTTTTGGGTTGAGTGTTAAAACCCAGAGCTTGTGAATCCCACTTGTGGGATGGACTTGTTGATGTGAAGAGAGAGGGCTGAATTGGGAGGAGCCATGAATTGGCAGAGAGACCCAAGCCTAGAGAAGGCCAGAAGGACTTTGGAAGAGCAGTATCCACTATCGTAGAGCCTGACTTGCTGACAGAAAGACTGTTAAGAGCCCATTGGAACTGCCCAGGACTTTTGAGAACTGCCAAGGACTGAGGAGGCATGGTTGTGATGCTGGTATTTTGTCTGTTTTGATGTTGTTTTGCCAGATTCACCTGATGGTGAAGGACAGTGCTGCTGTTGTAGAGGTCCTGGAACCTGGCTGTTGATTCAGAAGCCCTGAAGGAGGATTTTCTTGTGGTACCTGCACAGAAATCCTGGAAGAGGGCCTTCTGATGTTTTCAGGGGTTCTGGGACTGTTCTACAGGAAGAGAGTGAATTGATGAGGATTCTGGCTATGGTTTGTTGAGCCTTGTCTCTCTAGGAACTGAGATTGCTGAGGGCTTGCCTAGAGTAAAGATGAAAGAAGGCCCTTTCCTTGTGTATTCAGTGCTGAGCTTAATCTTGTTAATTTAAGGGTGGATGGCCTTTTGTGCTCTCCTGCCCCTTTTGAGATTCAGGGGTGGGAAGCCTTTGAGTTTTTTTGTGCTCTGTGATTGACCAAATGAATGTACTTTGTTTATGTTTGGACAGTAATCTCCATTTGAGAAGAGACTTTTGACTGACTAAATGAATGTACTGTCTAGGGGGGGAATAGTACCTGGATTGAATTGAGAATTTACTTGCTAAAGGAACATGTTACACTGTATTTTGACTTTCTCTGTTCTGTGAATGTTTGCTGTATAAATGGGGTTTGCTATGCTGTTAATCTGAACCTTAGAAGTTGCCTTTGCTTGGCATTACAACATATACATACATATACAATATATACAGATTATATATATATATATATATATATATATATAT
>CM053585.1:354818792-354840222 GCA_028646515.1 Pseudochirops corinnae
CTTCAAGGGGAGCAAAATTCTAATTCTGTCTGTCTGTCTCTGGAATTCTTGCTTATATAAACACCTCAGCCAATCCTCTTCTTCCACATCAACAGGGGCTCAGCCAGTCCCCTTCTTCCACATCAACAGGGGAGTTCATGCCTTCTCAACAGTGGGACAGAGTTTGCACCTTCCACTCTTAGGGCTAAGTACTTAGTACTAAGTGCTAAGTATCCTGCTAAACTAACTACTATTACAAGGATAAATTTGACTGAGAGACTTTTTGTAAAAATAACCTACTCAGTCCTTTCCTCAAATATGTCACCATAAAAACCTGATTCATTGATTTGACTGACCATGCAGAGGAAGGCATTTCTCAGAGTTCATCAAGAGTCCATGGTTTTGATCTTGTTAGATTTTCTAGGGAGAAATCAAGGGAGTGGTGGGGTAAAAGAGTATGGTTCAGATTCTAAATGGAGAACAGGGGAATAATATTGCTTTCCACTAAAACTGTAGAATTATTATGTAAATGTTTAGTTGGAAAGAAGTTTGTAAATAATCTAAGTCAATTTCCTTCCATTCCAGCCCTATCCAACTTCCTCCTACAAATATTCCTTTTAGGAGGTCAATTGATCTCTGAATAATTTCAGAGATATGTGAATATTCTTGAAAGATAAATAATTCTATATGAAGACTATATTCTAATTTTTGGAATATTCCTAAACTGCTACCTCCCATGTTTGGCCATAATTTTAATCTTTAGAGCTTCATCAATTATTATGATACTCCAAAACATTTGATGAAAATTTATTAAATGTATACATACACACACATGCAAACACACACATACACACACACACACACACACATATATATGTATATGTATATATAAAATTTTTAAGTAAAACATCTGTTATTCCTCAAATTATTCCTAGTTAGATTTTTGTTATTGTTGTTGCTGTCATTGTTTTTCCCAAACCAGCTATATCACAGCTCCCCTCCTTTGGATGGATGTGTTCTACTTTGTCACTGATGCTCTTAAATTGTGTTTGGAAAGTTAAAGATAATATAATTCAATGTTTAAAAAAATCATCAATAATTCTGTTAAAGATGGTGATTTGAAAGATCCTAGAAGATTCCATCTCTCTCACCCAAACAGCAGATATCTGGAAGACTGTAGAAAGAACCATACTAAAGAAAATTGAGGAGGTAAAGCCAAGATGACAGAGAGAAGCCAGGAAGTTGCCTGTGCTCTCCTCAGTTTCCCTCAGAAACAAAATTAAATCAAGCTCTAAACAGATTTTTTAGTAACAGAACCTACAAAAAGATGGAGTGAAACAATTTTCCAACTCAAAATAACACAGAAGGACATGATTCTTCTTTAGGGAAAAGGGGAGCACGGCTGAGTGCAGACTGTGATTGGTCAATCCAGTGCGAGCCTCTTAGCTACATCAAATATCAGTAACCCGCTAAGCAGGCCATTGGCACAGTAGGCCAGCTGTGAGGCCTGTAGCCCCAGCACATACAGCAAGTTGCCAGCCCCAGAAAACAGGCAAAAACAGGTGCAACTTGGCAGTGTCATCTAGTGCAGTAAGCAAAACACTAACACCTTAGTTGACAGTGTCCAAAACCAGGGACCAGACCCCTGACCCCCAGCACAAGAAACTTGGGACAATAACAGTGCTGCCTCTGCCCAAAGAGGACAGATCAACTTTAAAAGCCATGAAATAGGCAAAAAAGAGCAAGAAGAAAAAAATGACCATAGGAAATCACTATCATGACAGGAAAAATAAAAACACAACCTCATAAAAAGACAACCTTGTCAATATACCTATATATGAAACCTGAAAGAGGATTATGAATCAGTCTTGAGTAAAACAAACAAACAAAAAAAACAACTTCTAATTTTTAAGGAATCATTTTCTTCAATCATTTTTTCCCTTTCTTTTCCAAGCTGTTCACTCTCTTTTGCATGTCTCATTTCTCTTGCCAATTTTTCTTCTACCTCACTTACATGACTTTTAAAACAATTCCTCAAAAAGTAGAATTGGACAAGTAGAAGCTAATGACTATGAGACATCAAAAATCAGTCAAATAAAATTAAAAGTAAAAAGAAAAAGAAAAAAATGCAAAATACCTTGTTGGAAAACAAATAAACAGAAAACAACTGACTTGGAAAATAGGTGCAAGACAGATAATTTATTTATTTTGGGGGGTGGGATGTGAAAGACATGAAAAAAGACTGCACTGCATATTTCAAGAAATTATGAAAGGAAACTGGGCCAATATCCTAGAAACAGAGGGTAAAATAGTCATTGAAAAAATCCACTGATCACCTCCTGAAAGAGATCCCAAAATGAAAACACCAAGGACTATTGTATCCAGATTTAAGAATTATCAAGTCAAGGAGAAAATACTTTAAACAGTGAGAAAGAAATAATTTAAATATTGTGAAGCCATAGTCAGGATTACACATTACACATCTACATTAAAGGATCAGAGGGCTTGGATTACAACCAAGAATCAATTACCTAGCAAAATTAAGCATAATATTTTAGGGGAGATAATAAATATTCAATGAATGAGGAGATTTTCAAATATGTCTGATGAAAAGAAAAGAGCTAAACAGAAAATGCAGTCTTCAAGCATGAGACTCAAGGGAAACATAAAAAGGTAAGCAGGAATGAAAAAAATAAACATGCTAGTCAATAAGATTCCACTTCTTATATTCCTACACAGGAAGATGATGCTTATAACTCCTGAAAACTGCATCTTTATTAAGGTAGTGAGAAAGGGTATACGTAGACAGAGGGCATGGACATAAGTTGAATTTGAAGTGATGATATAAAAAAAAAAATAATTAAGGGAGTAAAAAAGGATTGCACATGGAGAAGAGGAAAAGGAGAGGTGGAATAGGCTAAATTGTATTACTTGAAGAGGTTCAAAAGACCTATTGAGAGTAGATAGAAAGAAGGGGGTGATGCTTGTACCTCACTCTCATCAGATTTGACTCAAAGAGGGAATAACACACACATTAAGTTGATTATAGATATCTATCTCACTCTATGGGAAGTAGGAGAAGAAAGGGGGAGGAAAAAAGATGAGGGTGAATAGAAAAGAGGTCAGAAGCAGTAGGGGAAAAGAGAAAGAAAAGAGAGGGGGACCGATGGAAGAGAGGGAATATTGAGGGAGGCAGTGGTAAGAAGCAAAACTAGTGCAGAGAGGGGGAAAGGAGAGGAAAAATATATATATATGTTGGGGGGGGGGGAAATAGAATGGAGAGAAAAACACAGTAAACATAACTGTGGATTTGAATGGGATGAACTCTCCCATAAAAGGGAGGTGGATAGCAGAGTGAATTAAAAATCGTAATCCTCCAATATGTTGTTTAAAGAAACATGTTTGAAGTCAAAAGATACACACAGAATAAAGGTTGGAGCAGAATGTATCATGATTCAGCTGAAGTAAAAAACAAATGAACAAACCAAAAATACCAAGGGAAGCAATCCTGATCTCAGACAAAGGAAAAAGAAAAATAAATCTAATTAAAAGAGATAAGGACAGAAACTATATCTTGCTCAAAGGTATCACAGACAATGAAGTAATGTCAATAGTGAACATATGGACCAAGTGATATAGCATTCAGATTCTCAGAAAAGAAATTAAGAGAATTATGAGAAGAAATAGACAGCAAAACTATATTAGTGGAGGACCTCAACCTCCCACTCTGAATACTAGTTAAAACTAATCATAAAATACATAAGAAAGGAGTTAAGGGGATAAATAGAATTTTAGAAAATTTAGATATGATAGACCTCTGGAGAAAATGAAATGGGGATAGAAAGGAATATGCCTTTTTATGAGTGTTAATCACACCTATATAGAAAATACATCACATATTAAGGCATGCCAACTTCATAGTCCAATGTAGGAAGGCAGAAATATTAAATACCTCCTTTTCAGATCATGATACAATAAAAATATGGCTAATAAAGGGCCATGAAAAGATAGATTAGAAATTAATTGGAAACTAAATGATCTAATTCTAAAGAATGAGTGGTTCAAATAATAAATCATAGAAACATTAAGAATTTCATCAAAGAGATAGACAATAATGAGACAATATATCAAAATTTATGGGATACAGCCAAGGCAAGGCAATTGGGGTAAAGTGAATTGCCCAAGGTCACATGGCTAGTAAGTTTTAAATGTCTGAGGCAGAATTTGAACTCAGGTTCACCTGACTCCAGGCACAGTGCTCTGTTCCTTGATCTACCTAGCTGCCTCCTCCAGCCTAAGCAATTCTTAGGGGAAATTTAATATCTTTAAATGAATAAAATAGTGAAAAAATGACATAAATGGATTGTGCATGCAACTAAAAAAGCTAGAAAAAGGAACAATTTAAATATTGAAAATTAAATATCAAATTAGAAATTCTGAAAGTCAAAGAAGAGATTGATAAAAATGAAACTAAGAAAAATACAGAATTAATAATAAATAAAACTAGGAGTTGCTTCTAAGAAAAAATGGCAAAATAGAAAAACCATTGGTTAATTTGATTTAAAAAATAAGAAAACCATATTACCAGTATCAAAAAGGAAAAGGGTGTAGGTATAAAGGCTGATACTGTAAGCAATCTGGGAGAGCAAGGAATAGATTACCTGTCAGATTTATGGAGAAGGGAGGACTTTGTGACCAAAGAAGAATTTGAACACATTATAAAGTGCAAAATGGATAATTTTGATTACATTAATTTGAGAATTTTCTGTACAAACAAAGCCAATGTAACCAAGATTAAGAGCGAAGTGGGAAATTGGGAAATAATTTTTACGATCGTCTCTGATAAAAGCCTTATTTTTAAAATATACAAAGAATTGAGTCAAATCTATAAAAGTAAAAGTCATTCCTAAATTGATAAATGATCAAAGGATATGAACAGGTAATTTTCAGAGTAAGCAATTAAAGATATCTATAAGCATATAAAAATGCTCTAAATTACTATTGATTCAAGAAATACAAATCAGAACGACTCTGAGGTACCACATCTCACCAGTCAGATTGGCTAAGATGACAAAACAGGAAAATGACAAATGCTGGAGAGGATATGGAAAAATCGGAACACTAATGCATCGTTGGTGAAGTTGTGAACTGATTCAACCATTATGGAGAGGAATCTGGAACTATAAATAATTGCATACCCTTTCACCCAACAATACCACTTCTAGGCTATATCCCAAAGAGATCATAGAAGTGGGAGGAAGACCCATATGTACAAAAATATTTATAGCAGCTCTTTTTGTGGTGGTAAAGAATTGGAAATCAAGGCGGTTCCCGTCAATTGGGGAATGGCTAAACAAGTCATGGTATATGAATGTAATGGGATACTACTGTGCTATAAAAAATGAGGAGCGGACAGACTTCATATTTACCTGGAGAGGCTTATACAAACTGATGCTGATTGAGAAGAGCAGAACCAGGAAAAATTTGTACACAATTACAGACAATGTATATGTGACAACCTACATTGATAGACTGGACTCTTCTTAGCAATGCAAGATAAAAGACAACTCCAAAAGACCCATGATGGAAAGATATGAAATACATTCAGAGAAAGAACAAGAAAGAACAGAGTTTGAATGCAGATTGAAGCAAACTACCTGCTCTCTTTCTTTTTATTGTTTGGCTTTGTTTCCTCTTTCCCATTGTTCTTTCCATAGGTTACAATCCTTCTTTCTTGTTATAAAGTATTTTCAGATGCTATACTTGATTGCATGTCACAATTGGGGGTGGGTGGAGAGGATAAGGAGGCAGAGAAAATTTGAAACTCAAGGGATTGTGGAATTGAATCTTGTAAACAAAAAGTAAGCAAACAAATTAATAAAGACAAAAAAATTAAAAATGGAAAGGGAGAACTCACCACTGATGAAGAGTAAATTAAAACAATAATTAGGATATATTTTGCCCAAATATATATCAATAAGTTTGGCAATCTCAGCAAAATGGATATTTACAAAAATAATTGGAACAGATTAATAGAATAGGAAATAAAATACTTATGTAACCATATTTCAGAAAAAAAGAAATTGAGCAAGTTATCAATTAATTTCTTTCAAAAAAATCTCCAGGGTCAGACAGATTCACAAGTGAATACTACCACACATTTGAAGTACAATTAATTCCAATACATATCTGCTATTTGGCAAAATAGAAGGAGTCCTACCAAATTATTTTTTATGCTACAAATATGGTGCTGATAACAAAACAAGGCAGAGTCAAAACAGCAAAAGAAAATTATAGATCAGCATAACTAATGAATGTTGTTGTAAATTTTTAAATAAAATATTAGCAAAGAGATTACAGCAATTTATCACCAAGACAATACTTTATCACCAGATTGAAATTATGTCAAGAATGCAGAAATGGTTAGATATTAGGAAAACTATCAGAATAATTGACCACATCAATAGCAAAGCTAACAGGAATAATATGATTATCTCTATAGAAGAAGAAAAAGTTTTTTACAAAATACAGCACACATTCCTATTTAAAAAAACCCCATAGAGCATAGGAATAAAAGGAGTATTCCTTAAAATTGCAAAAAGCATCAATTTAAAATTATATGTCATGTGGATAAATTGGAATGGTTGCCAATAAGACCAAGGTTCAAACAAGGATGTCCATTATCACCACTGTTGTTCAACATTGTACTAGAATTGTTAACTTTAACAGTAAGAGATTAAAAAGAAATGGAGGAATTAGAATAGCCAATGAAGAAACAAAGCTATCACTCTTTTCAGAAGATATGATGGTATACTTAGATAATCCCAGAAAATGAACTAAAAAATCTACTTAAAATAATTACCGTATTTAACAAGATTTCAGAATAAACCCACATGCATCACTGGCATTAATATATATTACTAACAAAGCCCAGTAGCAAGACATAGAAAAAGAAATCACAGTTAAAATAACTATGGAGGGTATAAAATATGTGGGAGTCTACCTGCCAAAAAAAAAACCCAGAAACTATGAACATAATTACAAAACATTTTTCACATAAATGAAATAAAATCTAAGTAATTGGAAAAATATCAGTTGGTCATGAACCAACTGAAACAATATGATAAAAATGACAATTCTGCCTAAACTAATATTCTTATTCAGTGCCAAACCAATCAAACTGCCAAAAATATTTTATAGATACAGAAAAAAATAACAAAATTCTTCTGGAAGAGCACACACTCAAGAATATTGAGGGGATTAGCAAAAATTTAACAAAAAATGCTTAGGAAGATGACCTAGTCATACTAGGTCTAAAACTATATTATAAAGCAGCAATCATCAAATGTATTTTCTACTGGTTAAAAAAAATAGAGTGGTAGATCAGTGGAATAGAGTGGGCACACCAGTCACAGTAGTCCGTGACTATAGTAAATTACTATTTGTAAGCCCTAAAACTCTGCTTGACCTGCGAACTCTGGAATTTGGTTGTGATATCCCTAGGAATTTTTTCAGGGGGATCTTTTTTATAAGGCAATGGGTGAATTATTTCAATTTCTGTTTTACCCTCTACTTCTAGAATATCAGGGCAATTTTTCTTGAGAATTTCTTGAAGGATGTTGTTTAGGTTCCTTTGTTTTTGATTGTGGCTTTCAGGTAGTCCAATAATTTAAAAAATATCTCCCCTGGACCTATTTTCCAACTCAGTGGTTTTTCCAATGAGATATTTCACATTGCCTTCTATTTTTTCATTTGTTTGGATGTTTTATAGTAGCTTGATTTCTCATAAAGTCATTAGCTTCCATTTGCTCCAATCTAATTCTGAAGGAATTATTTTCTTCAGTGAGTTTTTGAAATTCCTTTTCCATCTGGTCAGATAGTCTTTTTAAGGTATTCTTCTCCTCATTCACTTTTTGGGCTTCTTTTGCCATTTGAGTTAGTCTATTTTTATAGATTTTGCTGTCTTCTTTGGGTTCCATGTTTTGATCTCTTTGTCCCTCAAAAAAGATTCTATGGTCTGATTGTGCTTCCTCTGTTTGCTCATCTTGTCAGCCAATTACTTGATTTTTGAGTTCTTTGCCATAGTAGAGCTCTGCTTCCAGTGTGAAGAGATCCCCTGGTAGTAAAAAAAAAAATAGAACTCTGTACTAGAAAGACTACTCTGTCCAAAATGTCAAAAATTTATTGGAGATACAAAAGACATCTTTACTTAACTAGACAAATGGAAATGAAGTCTTGGAAGGTTGCTTACAGCAATGGTATTGAACTAAAGCCCTGTGGACTGCAAAAACTGATAGCAATGTCTCTGGAAAGAGATCAAAATGCAACTGAGAAATGTTTAGCAGAATAAAAAAAAAAACAACACAGTACAGTTTATATAATGTTAATTTGTGATTTTCTAAGACAATAAAAGACCTTAAGGAATCTTTCATTTGAGTTTGATATACCTGTCCTAGAAGACTGAGAAGATGCCCAGGGTCAGACAATCAGTATGTGAGTCAGAGACAGAACTTGAAATCCAAGTCCTTATGGTTCTCAAGATGCCATGTCTGTCTTCACTATGCCAAGTAGTACCATAGGAAATGAACTATGTATATAACAGCAGATATTTGCAGGGTGTCCTAAAAGTCTTAATGGAGTTTAAAAACTTTCACAGCATAAACTTATAATTAATAATACTAATACTACCTAACATTTATATAACATTTATTCTATGCCAGGCACTGTCCCAAACATTCTACAAATATTATCTCATTTGATTCTCATAACAACTCTGAGAGGTAGATGCCATTATTACTTTCATTTTATAGATGAGGAAATGAAGGGAAACAGAGGACTTTCCTAGGATAATACAGCAAGTAAGTATCTGAGACTCTATTTGAACTCGGGTATTCCTGTCCCTGGGGCCAGTACTCTATACATTGTCCCACCTAACTACCTCTGAGACTTTTGGAACACCCTTTATGAATCTACACAGTGTCAAAACTTAAATTTTTTTCCCTGCATTTTTATTCCTTTTTTTTTTTTTGAGACAATCAGGGTTAAGTGACTTGTGCAACCTAACACAATCAGGTTTATTCTTTTCAATGAAGTCAATTTAAATATATAACTATGTGACTTAATTTTATATTTTCAGAAGACTTTTCATATAAATTAATTTATGTTTGAAAAAATTCCTGATTTTTGGTTTGGATCCTAATCTTTGTTTTAGAAAATATGATCCCCATTTTAAGAAAGACTGATTATACTTTATTATTTCTTTACACACACACACACACACACACACACACACACACACATACACACACACATACACACACACAACCATATGCACTCTATGTTCCAACAAACTGAGTGACTTATATTACCCCATATCTTCATTCTTTCCCATAAGATATTCATTTTCTTGATTCTAATGTTTTCCATTTTTACATCCACCTCTGGGAACTACTAGGTTCCTTTAAGTAGCAACTTACTATTGGATGTCATACATGTTTCCCCCAGTCATTAGTGCTTCATTGACTGAAATTACTCTGAATTTATTTTGTATGAAATTTTTGAAGTATACTTATCTGCATTCAAGTTGTTTCCCTCTCCCCCTTGTAGAATGAAAATTACTTATGTTGGGGACTTACTTTCTTTATTATCCATGTATCCTTAGCACCTAGTAAAGTTTCTGCCATATAGTGGACACTGCTTGAACTGAATTGAAAGAATTATATTGGGAAGCTTTGATATACAAATGTATAGCCCCAGTCTCTAAAAAGTTACCTAATTGACTGATTGTTAGCATTTCTAATTCCTTCATAAAAGGAGATGCATTCCATACTAGAGAAGTTTCAAAATTTGACCAAAAACATGTCACCTGATGTGCTAATTACTAAATTTGTTTCTTAAGTAAATAGGGTGCTTGTCTAATCTCCTCAGAAACAAAAAAGCAACTAATTCTGTATAAACTATGATGTAGAAAGTATCTAAAATGATGATGTAACATAGCAGAAAGTGGTATGTTTCATGATCTTAGTATTTTTTTTAATGGGATACTGCAGAACAAGGATTTTTGAACATTTTTCTAGCATTGTTTATTCTTACAGAAGGCATTTAGGGGTAGTTATAAATAGTTGGGTTATTCCTAATTCTTCAGAAGTTCGACTTCTATTTACCACCTCAATGAATATTTGTCAGGCCTATAGGCTTGCAGACAAGAACTGTCATAGTCATTAGCTCTAATATAATATGTGTGTTTTTAAGTACACACACATATGTGTGTGATATATACTACACATATACATATATGCACATAAATACACATATATGTGTGTGCAAACTTAATATAACCCTTACTCTCAAGGATTTCATAATTTAATGAATGTAGTGGAAGCAGTCTAGATAAATTAATTGAAATAGAAAAGATTGTATTGGTGGAAGGAGGGAAAGGATGAGGGAGATCTTCAATGATGGAAATTATTTGAGTTGGCCTTAAAGAAACAGAATGATTCTTATAGGTGTTATTGGGAAAAAAATATATTTCAGTCATGAAAGGGAGGCATGGCAATCAGATAAAATAGAAGTAAACTGAGGGACATTTAATAGCCATAGTCTACTGTGACTGAGATATAGAGAATTTTTTTGAGTCATTAGCTTCCTTCTTTTAAAAATATTCATTTATTTATTTACCTATTTATTTGCTTGCTTGCTTGTATATTTGTTTATTTACATTTAATTTGCAACATTCAATTCCAAAAGCTTTTGAATTCCAAATTTTCTCCCCCTCCCTCTTCTTCCTTTTTACCCCTAAAGCAGCATGCAATCTGATATAGGTTCTATAAATACTTTCACATGAAACATTAATCAAATTGGAAAAAATAAAAAGAATTATAACCAATGGAATGAACAACAAAAAAGAAGTAAAAACAAAATGAAAAAGAGTGAGAGCAAGTGGTTTGCATCAATCTCCGTTCAGACTCTGTAATTCTTTCTGTGGATGTGGAGAGCCCTTTCCATCACGGGTCCTTTGGGATTGTCTTATAACTTTACATTGCTGAGAGGAGCTGAGTCTTTCAAGGACAGTCATCACAGACATGATGTGTCTGTAATTGTGAACAATGTTCTCCTTGTTCTATTTCCCTCACTCAGCATCAGTTTATGTATGTCTGTCCTGGTTATAATGAAGTCTGTCTGCTCCTCATTTCTTATAGCACAATAGTATTACACTACATTCATATACCACTACTTGTCTAGCCTTTCTCCAATTGATGGTCATTCCCTTGATTTCCAATTCTTTCCTACCACAAAAAAGAGCTGCTATCAATAATTTTGTATAAACATGTCCTTTTTTGCTTGTATGATTTCTTTGGGATACAGCCTTAGAAGTAGTTTTGCTGTGTGAAAGGGTATGCACATTTTTATTTGTAGCCTTTTGGGCATAGTTCTAAATTGCTCTCCAGAATGTTTGGATCGGTTCACAATCTCACCAACAATGTATTAGCATTCCAATTTTCCCATATCTTCTCCATCCTTTATCATTTTCCTGTTCTGTCATGTTAGATAATCTGACAGGTGTGATGTGGTACCTCAGGGTTGTTTTGATTTGCATTTCTCTAATTAATAGTGATTTAGAGCATTTCTCATATGCTTGTAGATATATTTAATTTCTTCCTCTGAATACTGCCTGATCATATCCTTTGACCGTTTATCAATTGGTGAATGATTTGTATTCATAGATAATTTGACTCAGTTCTCTTAATATTTTAGAAATGAGGCCTTCATCAGAGACACTGGTTATAACATTATTTCCCAATTTTCAAATTCCCTCCTGATCTTGGTTACACTGGCTTTGTTTTTACAAAAAATTTTCAGTTTAAAGTAATGAAAATAATCCATTTTTCATTTCATAACACCCTCTATCTCTTGTTTGGTCATAAATTCTTTCCTTCCCATAAATCCAACAGGTAACTATTTCTTCTTCTCCCAGATCTCTTACAGTATCAGTCTTTATATTGAGATCATGAACCCATGTAGACTTTGTTTTGGCATATGGTGTAAGTTATTGGACTATCTCCAGTTTCTGCCAGGAGTTTTTTCTTTTTTTTTCAAATAGTGATTTCTTATCCCAGAAGCTGGAGTCTTTGGGTTTATCAAACAGTAGATTACAATAGTCATTGACTGCTGAGTCTTGTGTACCTAATCTATTCCTTTGATCCACTACTCTATTCCTCAGCCAATACCAAGTAGTTTTGATGATTGCTGCTTTATAATACAGTTTAAAATCTGGTGTGACTGGGCCACGTTCCCTAACATTTTTTTTCATTAATCTCCTTGATATTATGGACCTTCTCTTCTTCCAGATAGTTTTTGTTACTATTTTTTTCTCACACTACAAAATATTTTTTTGTAGTTTGATTGATATGGCATTACATGGATAAATCAATTCAGATAAAATTGTCATTTTTATTTTAGTAGCTTGACCTAGCCACAAGCACTTCATGTTTTTCTTTTCATTTTTGATACTGCTTATTTTATTTTCTTCTCTCTTTTTAAAAATCAGATTGACTAAAGGTTTATCAATTTTATTTTTTAATAAAACCAGCTCTTATTTTTATTTATTAGTTTAATAGTATTCTTAATTTCAATTTTATTAATCTTTCCTTTGGTTTTCAGTATTTCTAATTTAGTATGTTATTGGGAATTTTCAATTTGTTATTATTCTAACTGTTTATGTTGCATGCCCAATTCATCGATCTTCTTTTTCTCCTTGGCCTGATAATTCTGGAATTTGCCTACAGTATTTCTTGGAGTCTTCAATTTGGGATCTCTTTCAGGAGGTGTTCAGTGGATTCTTTCAATAACTATTTTACCCTCTGATTCTAGGACCTCGCAGTGGTTTTCCTTGATGATTTCTTGAAAGATATTGTTTAGGCCCTTTTTTTTCAATCATGGTTTACTGGTAGACGAATAATTCTTAGATTATCTCTGCTGGGTTAATTTTCCAGATCAGTTATTTTTCCAATGAGATATTTTGCATTTTCTTCATTTTTTTCATTTTTCAGATTTTGTTTGATTCTTGATAGAGTCATTAGCTTCAATTTGTCATCTAATTTTTAGTGAATTGTATTCTTCAGGGTTTTTTTTTTGACTTTTTGGAGGGGGGAAGGTAGGGCAGTTGGGGTTAAGTGACTTGCCCAAGGTCACATGAATAGTTTTTTTGTGTTAAATGCTTGAGGCCAGATTAGAACTCAGGTCCTCCTGACTCCAGGGCCAGTGCTCTATTCACTGCCAACCCCCTAACTTAGCTTCTAAAACCTTTTTTTGATCTCCTTCAAGAAGAATTTTGGGGCTTGAGAATAGTTCATATTCCGTTTTGAGGTTTCAGATTTGGGTGTAGGGTCAATATTGTCATCTTCTGAGTTTGGTTCTTCTCACTCACTGTAATAGATTCTGCAGTTTTTCTTTTTCCAATTTGCTTTTTCCCATTGTGATTGCCTACTTCCTGTCTTTTAAAGTAAATCTCTGCTTCTGGGGTACAGAGGGCTTTGACCCACACTTCTTATGCTGGGAGTTAAGGGCCTGGTTATTGTTTTTGTGTGCTGTGATCTCTGAGTACCTAGACAGAGGCCAAGGCCAGGACTTTTGGTGTTTCTCTGGTGTTACACCACAGCTCACAACCTTAGGTGGGGAGGATGGGTGGGCTGGCCACTTCAGGAGTTCACCTCCCTGCCCCTAGGCTAGAGCTCAGGCAGGCTTAGCAGCTGGTGTCCAGAGCAGCACTGGTGTCTGACAATTCCTTTGCTCTTGTGAAGGCACATCTGGAGTTTTGCTGTTTGTGCTTTCTTGCTCTATACCCCTAGGGTTTAGGACCTCCTGCTGGTGGGCAGAGATGGGGCTTCTAGGGATGTCTCCCATCCTGCACTTTAACCTCAGCACAGTCAGAGCCACACCTTTCCTCCAGGTGTCCCAAGTCTCTAGTTGGTTCCACTATTTCAAGATTTTACCGTGCCACAATATTGTCTGGGCTTTTAAAGGTCAAAGAAAGGGGAGAAAGTGAGCACCTGAGGTTTACTCCACCATGTTGACTCCTGGAGGTTCAGTTACGTGATTTTTAAACATGTAGACTGAGGGCTGATAACCTCAAGAGTAGCTTCTGCCACTGCCACAGGCTTTGTTCTTATCTCTTACCAAGCTCAGACACACCATCGTCTTGTGGTGAGAGGACTGTAAATCACCTCTGTGGTGGGTGAGTCAGTAAGCCCTTGCTCACTCTGGATCTGCTATGGTACAGTCTATGCTGGTGCAGGTTCCATGTTTCACATGCAGTGCTCTGGGCTCCCCCTGCCTGGCACAATGAATGCTTCCAGTCTCTTTTCTGCCATTTCCTGGGCTGGTAATCTGCCGCATTCCATCTCCCAATGGATTCTGCCACTCCAAAAAGCCATTTAGATTCATTTTTACATAATTTACTGAAGAAATTCATTGATTAATTCAACGGAGTTATTGCCTTCACTCCACCATCTTGGCTCTGTCCTCAGTGTAGAGAATTTTGAGGAAGTATTGTAGAATAAGGAAGCTAGGAGGCATATAGTACCCAATCTAGAGTCATGAAGTGACTGAGTTCAAATCCAGTCTCATGTTCTTACTAGCTGTGTGACCCGGGTAAGTCATTTAATACTGTTTCCTTCAGTTTACTAATCTGTAAAATGAGCTGGACAGGAAAATGGCAAGTCATGCAAGTATCCTTGTCAAGAAGACCTTGAATGGAGCCACAAATAATCACACGTGACTAAAATGACTTAATAATAAGTGTATAATTAGGCTTCAACATATAGATATTAGTATCCCTCATTCATGTTAAAAACAGATAGCAGAGGAATATGATATTTATCAATTGGAAAATGAAAGAACTATTCCTTGGGTAGTTACTGGGGAGATAGCAAGGGGAAAAGTCCCAGACCAAACTTGGCAAATAGATTATATTGTTCTTCTACCACAAGATAAAGGATGTAAATGCATGTGTACTTGTGTTGTCACCTATTCAAATGTACTTGTGGCTTGTTCTTATAAGAATGCAACCCAGAAAAACACCTGTAAAACTCTAGATCTCATAAGTCCATATTATGGAACCCCAATGCAGATTCAAAGAGACAATGGGTCACATTTAAAAGGCAATGAAATGAAGAGATATTGTATAGTAAACAATATAGAATGGATGTATCATATTCCATATTATCCACAACCATCTGGGTTAATTGAAAGAACAGTTAAGGAAGTTAAGCTCTAGTTATTCATATCAACATTGGAAAGATAATTTGTTCACTGCTTTATGTAATTTGAATAATAAACCATTGGGAGGAAGTACACCTCTAGCCAGAATGATGACCCCAAATCTGCAAATTAGAAAATAGCAGACGCATAAGATACCAAATATTGAGTACTGGACTGTGAGGCAAGGTGTCCCAGCACCATATCCAGGAACACCTGGCTTGGTAGGATGTAATTTACACTTTTTAGAAGACTTTTGGTTCAATAGAAAAGAAATAAGAAGCATCTCTACTGGAATACATATGAGAATCCCTAAAAATCATTTTGGATGGATAGTACCTAAATCAGGAGAAATTATTGTGACATTCCAAAGTATGGGTGAGGAACTCATAGAGTTTTGTAAAAATGATAGAATAGTTCAAGTGATTATAATTCCTTGCGAAACAATACCACTTGTGAAAACTGAGCCTTCTTCTGAAATAACTATCAGAGAAACTGAAGAGTTTGGTTCTACCAATAGAATAAAATTGGGAGCTAAATCATGGGTAAAGTGGAAATCAGATGATGTTCCAAAAGATGTGGAGATTATAGCAAATGGCACAGACCATACCGTAGCTATTGTATCTTCAGGAGAAGATGATTGCCAAATTGTACCCTTAACTCATATATTCTACTGTGAATGAGGGGACTCCATCTCTTTATTGAAAGAATAGTATATAACGGGAGATAAAATATCTACTGTGCTGAGTAGAGATTAGCTCTGTCAACAGACAGTCACCTCCATGGAGTATAATTTTAAAAGCAATTAGACCTGGAATAGGAATCTTTGGTGGGAATCCTCCTCTGACTCTTCTTAGACAATTAATTGAGTGCAATTGACTCATCCTCTTTTGAACTAGGTTTTCTCACATGTAAAATGGAGAAAGATAATCCTTATATTACCTAAAATTTATGAACAAAGTCCTTTGTAAATTGTAAATCAGTGTAAAATGTTAGCTATTATTAAATTATATTAAATATTATTAAATTAAATATTATTGCTGTTCATTTGTTTCAATATGTCTGATTCTTTGAGACTCCATTTATGGCAAAGATACCTGAGTGTTTTATTGTTTTCTCCTCTAGCTCATTTTACAGAGGAGAAAAATGATTTGCTTAGGATCACACAGCTGTTAAGTGTCTGATGTCACATTTGAATTCAGGTCTTCTGGACTCCTCTGTACCACCTGGCTGCCCTGTGCCATTTACCTGTTTTAAATGTTATTAAATTATTTAATATTATCAAACTGATATTCATTGAGAGCCTACTGTGCATAGAAAACCTGGCTAGGTACTGGGTTTAAACAGTATGTTAATTAGTATGTTAAATATTAAATAGCTATGTTTAGTAATGTTAAATAGTATGATCATTGACTTCCTAGACTTATCTTAGGGAGATAAAATTCACATACAGTACCAATGACAAAAAGAATTGTCAAATTAACAAATAATTATTCAGAATTTACTATTTCCAAAGTACTCTTCTAAGCACCAGTGAACAAGGAGATAAACAGTCCCTGTCCTCAAAGCTCTCACAGTTTAATGAGAGAAAACATTCAAACAATGATGTCTATGATAAATGCACAACAGTGACATAAAATAAAGAAATATTTGAAGTGTGACTGGGAAAATGTCATTATGACAGGGAGATCAAACATGTAGTTAGCAGTTGTATTGAGTTTTACATAATAGATTGTATTTCAATAGGCCAAAAGGGAAGAGGAAATTTAAACCAAAAGGAAGAGCACGTGCAAAAGCATGAAGAAGAGAAAGGACATGGTTGTTTTTAGGGACCAATATATATGCCTGTTGGACAGGAACATAAAATGGATAGAAAGGGATAATGTGAAGGTTACAATTATGGAGAGAAGGAGGCCACCCAATTGTTTGTTCATAGTCTTTTTTTTTCCTGTAGGAGGGAGGCAATTATTTTGTACATACAGCTAAACCTTATGAATTCTACCTCCATAACGTATTAAAGCCCTCAACTCTCATACAGCCTTCACTCTAATATTCTATTCAATCTAACTTATGTTATTGCAATAGCCTCCTAATTTACCGCCTTTCTTCCATTTTCTCTTTTCAACCACTAAACCTCCACTCAGTTGTCAAAATGATAATCTGAAAGCATAAGTCTGATTAGGTCACTTCCCTGCTCAAAACTTTTCAGAAGCTCCCTATTGCCTATAAAATAAAATGTAAACATTTCAGCCTAGAATTTAAACCTCTTGACAATCGTGACCTAGCTTACTCTCCAGATTTATTTCATATTAATTTTCTTTATCAATTCTAGGCTCCAACTAACCAGGTTCACTCCCTGCCCCTTAAATTCCTAATTTAATATCTCACTTCTATACCCAGAAATAGCACTCTATTCACCTTTACCTGCCTGAATACTTAGGACTTTTTAAGACACAAATTTGTTACTGTTATTTAGTCATTTATCAGTTGTGTCTGATTCTTTTTGACCCTATTTGGGGTTTTCTTGGCAAAGATATTAGAGCAGTTCGTCATTTTCTTCTCCAGTTGATTTTATTGATGAAGAAAGAGAGGCAAATTGGAGTTAAGTGACTTGCCCATGGTCACACAGCTAGTAAGTGTCAGAGGCCAGATTTGGACTTCATGTCTCCAGACCCAGGGACTTCTACTGCTCCACCTACTTGCCCAGAAGGCAAACAATAGCTGCTACCTGAATCCTTCTAGAAACCTTTTCAGATCTCTTCAGTTTTTAACATTCTCTTTTCACACAAATTACTTTCATTTATGTGTTTGTATACATGTTGTATTCTAGTAGAACATAAGCTCCTAGGGGACTGTTATTTATGAGTGTGTGGGTTTTGCATTTGCTTCTTTTTGTCTTTTTATTCCTAATGCAAGACAGAATGATTTGTATAGAGTATGTGTTTAAGAAATGTTTATTGAATTAAACATGGGATCCACAGAATTTCATTACTGATTGAACATGAAGGAATAAATTCATAAAAAGATTTATTTCTATAGAGAGAAATCATGGTTTGAAAGGGGATATATGAGAATGCACTTCTTCCCTCCCCTTTGAAGACGTTAGGGGTCCACAAATGTGGCATATTATGTATAATTTTAGACTTTTTTATATTTTCATAAATTATACCAATGTTTTTCTTTTTAAAATTTTGTTAACAATATCATTTGTGTATACACAGCTCAAGAAATGACATTTGTTGAGTACTCATTATGTACCAAGCACTGATAATGATGATAATGATGATGATGAAGGACTAAACACCAGTGATATAAATACAAATCAATGGAATCCTTACTTCTAAGGATCTTACATTATAATAGGCAAGGGTGCATGTGTGTGTGTGTGTGTGTGTGTGTGTGTGTGTGTGTGTGTGGGTGGGTGGGTGGGTGTGGGTGTGTGGGTGGGTGTGTGTGGGTGTGGGTGTGGGTGTGGGTGTGGATGGGTGTGTAGGTGAGTGAGTGTTATCCAGGAAAGAATATTTTAAGTCAAAAGTGAACCATAAGGGAATATCTTTATACTCTCTAAACAATGTTAGCATTAAGTTGATTAGCATCTGAGGACTGGAAAGCAAACAGTGTGGGGAATAGGAAGATACAGGTAGGTGATATCAGGATAGACCATGTCTTCATTTTAAAGTAAGCTATTCTGGAGCTAGTCAGATACCATGGCCCAGGTGAAGAACTCATCAATTAGAATAGTGAGATTGGCAGAGTAGGAGTTCCAAAGTAACAAGGAATGGGAATAGAGTCTGGGGTGGGGGATGCAGCTACAGAGGGTCCAGTGATAAGATCTTGGACAAGATGATGTCTTCAGTATGGAAGTCAAATAGAAGAAAAAGTAAAAATGAAAAATAATAATTATAAAAGCACTGAGTTTTGGTACCAGAACAACTGAGTGAATGATACTACTTAAGGAAATAGTGAATTAAATAGTAACTATTACTATTTTTTTGAGGGGGGGGTTAGCAGGAAAGAGATGGAAAGTTTACTTTGGGATATATTGCCTTCATTGTGTCATTGAGATACACAATTGACAAACCTTTAAGTAACCAGAAGCCCACAAGTTACAAGTCTAGTTCAGAAGAAAGATGATGTCTAAAGATAAAGATTTAGGAGCCAATCACAGTAAGATAATAGCTTAAGTTTCGAGAATAAATGAGATCACTAGGGAGAAAATAATGCCAAGTGTGAAAAAAAAATTCAAATATCAAATCTCGGGAGGAGAAAGCCAAACTAAGAAGCCAAAGGGGGAAAGAGAATTAGGAATGGCGACAGGGATATTCAATAGTGTGAAACTCTATAGACAGATCAAGAAGTTTGGGAATGGAGGTGAAGGGTTATCATTGAATGTGGGGATTAAGAAGTTATTGGTTACTTTTGAAATTACAGTTTCAGCAAGATGATGGGTTTGGGGAAGCAAAGGGAGGCAAAATGAGATTTCAGAGAGTGACAAGGAAACACGGTGATGTGGAAGGGGATGAATGCATTGGTCAAAATCTTAGGTGGTTGTGCCAGAATCTTGGGTAATTGGGTTTATCAAAAGTATATCATGAACAATTGATATTTTTCCACTTTTTTAGATCTCACTTTATTTGTGCGAAAAGTATTTTATAAGTGTGTTCATATAGTTCCTTGCATTGTTTTGGCAGGTAGACTCCCAAATATTTTATGTCTATGTAATTTTAAATGAAATTTTTCTTTCTATCTTTTGCTGTTGAGCTTTCTTAGTAACATACAGAAATGTCGATGATTTATGTGGGTTTATTTTATATCCTACAACTTTGCTAAAGTTGTTTATTATTTCAAGTATTTTTTTTACTTCATTCTCTAGGATTCTCCAAGTATATCATCATATCATCTGCAAGGAATGATAACTTAGTTTTTTCTTTGCCTATTCCAATTTCTTCAATTTCTTTTTCTTCCCTTATTGCTAAATTTAACATTTCCACAATAATGCATTGTTGGTGGAGTTGTGAACTGATCCGACCATTCTGGAGAGCAGTCAGGAACTATGCCCAAAGGGCTATAAATTAGTGCATATTCTTTGACCCAACAATACCATTTCTAGGGTTGTATCCCAAAGAGATCATAGAAATGGGAGGAAGATCTGTATGTACACAAATATTTATAGCAGCTCTTTTTGTGATGGCAAATAATTGGAAATCAAGGGAGTGCCCATCAATTGGGGAATGGCTAAACAAGTTGTGGTATATAAATGCTATTGTGCTATAAGAATGGTATATAAATGGTATAAGTGGTATATAAATTCTATTGTGCTATAAGAAATGAGGAGCAGACAGCCCTCATAATAACCTGTAGAGATTTATGTAAACTGATATTGAGTGAGAAGTGTAGAACCAGGAGAAATTTGTACACAATTACAGACACAACATATGTGTGATGATTAACTTTGGTAGATTGGACTCCTTTCAGCAATGTAAGTTTATAAGACAATTCCAAAAGACTCATGATGGAAAGAAATATGCACATCCAGAGAAAGAGCTATAGAGTCTGAATGCAGATTGAAGCAAACTACTTCATCTCTTTTTTTTCTTGTTTTGTATTGTTTCCTCTTTCCCATTGTTTATTCCATTGGTTACAATCCTTATCTTTTTTTTTTATCAAGCAACAGTTGTTTATTAAGCACCTGCTGTATACCAGGCACCACTGTAAGCCCAGGGATACAAATACAGAAGTAAAACAGCCCCTGCCCTTAGGGGACTCAAACTTGACTGGAAAGAGATCTTATAGCGTAGTCTGATCCTCCCATACCTTCACCTTTATAATTGCACTTAATAAGTGATGATGAAATCTATCCTTCTGGCTATGTGAGTCTATAACTAAGTGTAGACCTACTGCTTTCTCGCCAACCTCACCCATTTGCATTCATTACTTCATCTACATAAAGCTCTACATTGAGAATCTAATCCTCTCTCTCCTCACAATTTCACCATTTGGAATATTATCCCTTCCTATTCAATTGATCTTATGGCCTCTATGAATTCATTTATACATATACTCAGATATGTGCTTGTTTGCATATGTAAACCCTCTTATATAAATTTATGTGTATGTATATGTATATATACATTCGTATTCCCTTGCCCTATCCTCATACTGAAAAAATTTTCAACAGTTACAATTGTTACTTTTC
>CM053585.1:354840722-354873012 GCA_028646515.1 Pseudochirops corinnae
ATACAAATATATATAGATATACATACACATAAATATATATAAGAGGGTTTACATATGCAAACAAGCACATATCTGAGTATATGCATAAATGAATTCATAGAGGGCGTAAGATCAATTTAATCGGAAGGGATAATGTTCTAAATGGTGAAATTCTGAGATGAGAGAGGATTAGATTGAGAGGAGACAGGGAAAGTCAGAATGGGGTTGAGCATCTCATGGAAGAGGCAAGAGATAATTGGTACAATAGAGGGAGAGAACAGGAAGGCAAAAGGGAAAGAGTCAACCTTACTCTCACGGAATTTGGCTTAGGGAAGGGATGACATAAACTCTAAACTGGGCATCTTGCTACATAGAAGAGTAGGGGTAAGGGGGATGAATGGTAGCATAATGGAGGGGAGTGCAGAGTGAGGAGGAGGGATGATGAATGTTCACATTTCTGTAGAGGGACAGGGACAGGGTGGAAAGTGTTTGGGAGGGGCAGGATAGGAAGAAGGGATATGTAATCAGATTCTCACAGTGTGCTCACTATGGAGAGGTTCTGCATAATTTCACATGTTCAGCCTGTATTTGATTGCTTGTCCTTCCAGTGGGTTTGGGTGATGAGGAAGGAAGAGAAAGAATCTAGAATCTAAAGTTCTATAATCAAATGTTATAAATATCTATCTATCTATCTATCTATCTATATCCATATATATATATATATATATATATATATATATATGCAATTATTATTATTTTTAACTTCATCCAACTGGAACTTGAAATACATGGGCACTGTGGTTGGGAGATCCATCCTGCCCTATCGGAAAGTCAGAGGGGTTAGGGGGGAAGACATAGGAGAGAATATACTGGGGGAGAGGGGATACACTGGGATGACTCTTTTGGGGCGGTGGGTAGGGAAAAGATGGGGAGAAAATATGTTACTCAAAATCTTGTGGAAATGAATGATGCAAACTAAAATAAAATTTTGAAAAAAATTTATATAAACCTCTCCAGGTATATATGAAGTCCATCTGTTCCTCATTTCTTATAGCACAATAGTATTCCATTACATTCATATACCACAACTTGTTTAGCCATTCCCCAATTGATGGGCATCCCCTTAATTTCTAATTTTTTGCCATCACAAAGAGAACTGTAATAAATATTTTTGTACATGTGGGTCTTGCTTAAAGTAACAGTAACAACAGTGAGAAAATGACGCAGTGTATTTGGATCCTACTTGATCCTTAAAGACAGATATTCTCACGAGAATGAAGTCTTAGAGAGTACTTGAGTCAATAATTTGGAGAGACTAATTTTACATATTGTGTACAAAATCTTATGTGTACAAAGGAAACAGAAAACATTGTCTCTGCTGTTAGAAGCAATAGATTAATTCAATACATCAATTAATGAGCATATTTAAAAGTACCTACTATGTTCCAGTCACCATGCTAAGTTCCAGAGACAGAAAGAAAATCCTAAAAACAAATCTTACTCTCAAGGAATAGAATTCTAATGGGAAAGACAACATTTAAACATCTAGGTAAATATAAGACTTATAGACTGTGCATGAAAATCATCTGAAAGGTCATGGTAGATGAGGGTGTTGTGGGTGATTGTGGGACTCAAGTTGAGTCTTGAAGAAAACCAGAAAAATCAAAATCAGACAGTGGAATCAAAGAGACAGAGAATTCCAAGCATCAGGGAAACTCCATGTAAAAAACATGGATATTGGATGTGGAATGTGGTATTTGGTGTCTACCACTCGGCTAGTGTAAATATATCATAGAAACAAGTATGGAAAGTACTAAGGGGACTGGTTATAAAGAGTTATGAATGTGGAAAAAAAAGGAATACATATCGATCTCAGAGGAAATAGGAAGTTGTTGGAGCTGCAGGGATATGATATGGTATTATATATGTGTATGTATACAACATGTATACACACACATACATACATACTCATATATAATATATGCATATACATACATACAAAAAGAATACATGTGCATACACACATTTACATATACATGTATGTAGATTGTATATATGCATGTATACATGCACATATGCATGTGTGTGTGTGTGTGTGTGTGTATATATATATATATATATATATATATGTAGGGTGTGTGTGAGTGTGTGTATGTGCATGTGTGCATCTCAGGGGAGAATGCCTTGGGTTGGGAAGAGACTTAAGGGTTACTCAAAGAAGAGAATGCCTTTGAAAGTAATAAGGAAGCTTAGCAGAAGGGAGAGTATAGAAGGGATAATGAGTTCTGTTTTGAAAGAAACAATTGAGTTTCAGATGCACATGAGACATATACTTTTGAGGGTCAATTAAGCAGCTAGGGATGTATAATTATAGCTCACCAGAGATATAGCGCCTGTAGATAAAAATTCAAGTAGTTGCTACATAGAAGAAAGTGAAAAGAGAAATTGGCCCAGGCTATAGGGTATACCCTTGGTTAGACAATATGACGTGGATGAAAGAATCAGCAAAAGTGACTTAGAAGGAATGGTCTGACAGGTGGTAAGAAAGCCAAGAGAGTCCACTGTCAGGATAACCTAGAGGGGAGAGACTATCCAGGTGAAGATGATCAGTACTATCAAATGATGATGCAAAGAGGCCAAAGATAATCAGAACTGAGAAAGTTCATTAGATGTGGCAATTAAGATATGAATAATAACTTTACAGTAGACAGTTTCAGTTGAATGATGAAGTCAAAAGCCAAATTGCAGAGGGTTAGAACTGAATGAGAAGAAAGAACATAGCAGTACCTAGGTGGATTTCTTATTTTAGATAAAGGGGGGGAAGAGTGATAAAGGAAGATAACTAGAAATAATTGTACTGTAATACTATTAAATGAGGAAGAGAAAAATTAATATAAAATAAAGGAAAACACAAAGAACAGTTATAACTTTAAATATAATTGGATTGACAAAAGAAGATGGGTTAAGAAAATAAAATATTTTGCTTTATGTGAAAATTTTATATGCAAAATAAAAATGAGAGTTTTGAATAAAATTTATTATGCATCCCATCATTTAAAAAAAAAGCATATCATTGAAATCATGTAATCAGACAAAGCAAACATAAAAACTCAAATGTCAAGAGGGATAACAAGTGTGACTACACTATATTTAAAACTATAATAGAAAATTAAAGAATATAAATATCTATATATTCTTCAAACAAAATAACTTCTAAATTAATAAAGGCAAATTACATTTTAATTTAATTAATCTGATAGAAATTAATTTACAAAAATAATTATATAATACAATAATTATAGGAGATATTAAGGTTCCTTTTCCAAAGATTAATAAATATAATAGAAATATGACTAAAAAGGAACATCATAAACTTAACAAACTGCTGGAAAATTAGAAGCTTAAAAATGAAATTATCAAAATGGGACCAATATTGAATATACGTATTTCTCAGAATCAAGTGACATCTTTAAAAAATAGAAGGTTAGAATATAGGAAAAATATATATGTATGCATATTGCATATGTATATGTGTGTGTGTGCATGCATGTATTACATAATAGTTAATACAGAAACTGTAAGGGGGAAAATAGTTCTAATGATTACTTAGTGCTATCCTTAATAAAGTATGTCAGATAACAAAAAATATATCAAATAAAAATATAAAAGGAACAAACAACATTGAGACAATATGCCAGAATTCTGAGGATGTAGGCAAAGTATTCTAAGAAGAAATAAATTATTTCTGAAATTATATATCAACACAATTGTAACATTTGAAATGAACTGACTTGGGCAATTACATGTTTTTAAATAAAGACAGTTATAAACTTACATTAAGCAAAAAAGAAAAAAATATTGCAAATTAGACAAATATGCAAAATGGAAATAAAAATCTATAGAAAAATTAGCCATATGAATTATTGTCTTTATCAAAAGTCTAACAAAATCAATAAACTTATCCAATTTGACAAAAAAAAAATAAAGTAGAAGATCAAATTACCAATAAGTTCACCAACAACAATAACAAGGAGAAAACACACAAAGGATGATCTGAATCTACTATCTGCAATGATACACTAGCAAAAATTAGAATTTAAAAGAACTGGATGATTACCTAGAAAAATATAAAATGTCCTACTTAATAGACCATGAAATAGAATTCTTAAGCAACCTAATCATGGAAAAATGTGATTGAATAAACCATAAAGACACTACCAAAGGGGGTGGAGGGGTGGGAGAACTCTATTCTAGAGTCATGTAAGGCAATTTCTATTAAATATTTAGAGTAATTAATACCTATGCCACGCAAATTATTCTTTAAAAAATTAGAAAGGAAACATTTTTTCTAATATTCTTTCTTTCAATGAGAAAAATATTCAGTGTTGGTGGAATTGAAAATTATCCTTACCAATCTGGAAAGCAAGTTGGAGTTATGCTTTTAAAAATAAAAACGTATGTAAAATGTCCGTCCAATTTGACCCCTATATTAGACACATAACTCAGGGAAAGCAAAGACAAAAAGAAGGGTCATATTTCACCAAGAGATTCATAGGAACATTTGTGAGATTTCAGAGAACTGGCAGCAAAGGATATGCTATTCATATGAGCAATGGCTTATGATTGGTGGCATATAAATATAATAGCACATTACTTTATCATAAATAATCATAGTAAATATTGGAAATTCAAGGGTGAAAAAGGAAAATTTAAATGAACTGATGTTGAAAGAAGTAAGCAGAGCCAGTAAAACAATATACACGAGGATTTATTAAATGAGATAAAATAAAACAATATTTATAAAGGACTACCACAATCCCTGGCACACAATAGGAACTTTATAAATACATTTTCTCCCCTTGTCTTGCCTTCCTTTAACACGTGGAATCATGTGTTATTGTAATGATAAAAATTGGATCAGGAAAGCAATTGTGAAAATGTGATTCTTTCCTTTTTTTAAAGAGGTGACAGATTATGAGCGTGGAATACTTCATTCATTCAATGGCATAACCTACAAATTCAATCAAACATATATATGGAACTTTAAATTTTACTGAGGACTTTATAGTAAATCTCATCATTTGGTCCTCACAATAATTCTATTAGATAGGTACTATTATTATGATCACCATTTTATATATGAGGAAATTGAGGCTGAGAAGTTAAATTAAAAGTATAGGATCAAACAGCTAGACAATGACTGAGGCAGATTATGAACTCAGTTTTCTTGACCCTAAAGCAGTGATTCTCAACCTTCCTAATGCTATGACCCTTTAATATTCATATGTGAGCGTATCTGTATGTGGGTAGACCTGCATGGAGATGGATAGAGGAGCGGTGTCTTGGTTCCTAAGACCATCGGAAATACGTGTTTTCTGATGGTGGTAGGTGACCCCTGTGAAAGGGTCATTTGACCCCCAAAGGGGTCGTGACCCACAGATTGAGAACAACTGCTCTAAAGTCTATACTCTATCCACTATGGCATATAGTACTTTGACTCCAAAAATATACTCATAATTTCTTTGTAATGAGCCAATGATTTCATTCTGTATATTCTCATTTATTTAGATTTTTCTTGTGATCCATGGAACAGATGATTATTTTTTTAAATACAAAAAACCTTCCTGTTCTGTTATGTCCATATATTTAATCTCATTTGAAAGATTTTACACCATGGCCTGTTGGGAAAAGTGCTGATTTTAAGTCAGAAAAGAGGGATTTAAATTCTGGTTTAATAATTATTACCTCTGTTGCCATGGCCAAGTAATTTATCTTGGTCTTAATTTCTTCATCAATGATATAAATCACAACCCACCCACACATTCTTATCCTGTGTGATATCCATGTTCTCACACAGATTAATGTAAATTATTATTGTTACTGTTATTATTATTGCCACCACCATCATCATTATGATCATTAATTTTAACTGGTTTCTCTTTCTTGCCAAGCCTGGATATGAACTGACTATTCCTGGACCTGATTCTTATTCTGATTGCCACAGAAACTTCAACTTTTTCCATTTTCTTGACCTGGGCCAGTTTTCCCATTTTTAGTCAACCCAGTTTTCCTCTACTCCCAGAGAGTCACATTATTGGTACCTGATTTAGTGTGGAAACTTGATTGACTTTAGTTCTACAGCAGCCCAGACATCCCTAACTTAAGCAATCCACCAGCTTCAACTTCCCTCAATAACTAAAATTTCAGTTATGTACAGAACACTTGACTTCCATAGATTGGTCTAACACAACCAGCTAACTGTATCAAAGACTTTTTAAAAATATTTAAACTTTTCTTTGGGTTTGAATGTATTACTTGGGTTATTCATCCACTGTTTCTCTGTAAATGGTGCAGCTTACTTTCCATAGTATATTTTCTGATCTGTTTCCTTCATACTACTTCTTGCATAGGTACGGTAGTTGCTACAAAAGTTTTTGGTGTATTTATTTACTTATTTGTTTTTCTTTTCTTTTAAGGGGAGAACTAGAATAATATTGACCATCCTTGGAAATATATCTTATTTATGAACACCTTTTAATTCCATTCAAATAACTGAGAATTTATTGACCTTGTCTCTATGATTAGGCACTGTTCTAGACAACACAGATACAGAGATGAAAATAAAATCATCCTTGCCTTTAAGGTTTTTGCATTCTAGGGGAAAGGGGGGGATTTACATGAAAGTTTATATTTTAAAATATACGAAAGAAAACCATTTCATTTTGGCAAGGAATTTTGACAATTTCAGGGTCAGAAACGGTTGCATAAAGTAGATGACATTGAAAATGGACTTTGAAGTCAGTGAGTAATTTTAGAAGGATGAGAATGAAAAAGAATATCTCAACTATGACAGAAAGACTAGTCAGAAGCATGGACATGGGTGATGGAACAGGAGATAATATAGTGAGTAACAACTGACTATTTTCACTAGAACATATAATATGAAGGAGAGTGGGAGTGGAGGTAAATTGGATCTAGATTGTGAAGGAATTGAAATGCCTTACACAAGAGTTTTAAATGTATCCTAGAAGCAAAAGTCAATAAAATATCTTCTTTAGCTGGGCAGTATCCTGGTCAAGTCTTTGTTTCAGGAAGGTTATTTCAGCACTATGTGGAGCATGAATTGGTAAGAAATACTATGGCAGCAGGGATGTTAATTAACATCTGATTTTAGTTCAAACTGGAATAGAGAATGGAGAGATTCAAGTAAACTAGGAGACTGCACAAAATTAAGAGATACTGCTGAGTGAACGACCAAGTCAGAATCTAAGAGTCTCTTGACTAGCTAGAAGACTGAGTTGAATCTTAAAAGGATAAAAACCAGTAGGGATTAATGTAAATGTCTTAGACTTGGATATAACAAAAAATAAATAAATCTGCTTAGAATGATATAATATGAGGAAAACCCGGATAGGCAAAAGCGGTTTTAATGTGATCAGAGACTGCTTTAAGGTTGGGGGGACATAAGTTCTAGGAATAGGGAGATGATAGTCACAATATGCACTGCCCTTTGTGAGATCACATTTGGAGCTCTGTATTCATTTCTGAGCATCATTGTTTAAGAACTATATTGGTAAATTGCAGAATGTCAACGAAAGGAAGTCAACCAGAATGATGAAGGGCCTTATATGCATGACATATGAGGACTGGTTGAAGGAACTGGACATGACTTGCCTAGAGAAGGCAATAATTCAATGATATCTGTGTTTGGATATTTTAGAAGGGTATAGCATTGTTCTTTTAAGTCTAAGAGGGAGAATGGAACCAGGAGTAATGATAGAAGTTGCAAAGAAGCTAAGCTGAGCTTGATTTCATGGGGAAAAAAAAGAAATTTATAACTATTAGAACAGTTCAAAGGTAGAGTGAACTAGTTAGATATATGGTGACTTCCTCCTCCTTGGTGGCCTTCAAGCAGAGGTTGAATGATTACTTGTTGGCTATGCAATAGTAGGAATTCTATTTCTTTGAATTAGGTAGTGTAGGTAGCTGTCCTCTGTAACTTAACCCACGTACAAGAAAATAATCTGGAGAAGTACATATACACTGTTTCCCAAATACAGAGTTATTGTTTCAATACTTTTTTTCTGTCTCTTTTCTCATCAATATCCCTCCTCATTTCACCATTATAGATATTCTTTTTAGTGTTCATAAGTAAATATGGGTGATACTTTTTTCTGTCTCAGTGAGCTATAACCTTTTAACAAATCCATAAGCATGCCATAGAATTCATCATTATTATTATGAAACAATAGAATGAACACATTGAGTTGTGATGCTTTACATGAGCAATGATATTGAAGTAATTCAACTATATAAATCAGGTTTTGAGAAGCAGTGTGTCTAGAAGAATCAGATATTGGCCTTAATGTCCTTAAGACTGCTTTCAATTCCTGTTTTTGATGTGTATCAGGAAAACCACCATAAGCAAGTTACTTTTATCTCTGAGTACCTCATTAAAAACAACAAAAACTCTAAGACTATAACTTATGAGTGAGTTTTCAATAATTCCACACTGCAAATACCCTAAAATGGTAAAAAAAAAACAAGCCAGAATTAAAAGAAAAAGAAAATGTATTTGTGCATATGAGTGTGTTTCACAAAGTTCAATATTGAAGAATCTGGATAGGATGCTGAAATTTCAATCTCACTCATCATTATTCAAGTTAAAAAGTATAGTGTATAAAAAACACACACATAGATACACATATATACACATAGATACACACATATATTTATTTATACATAAAATTTCTTCAAGAACACTCCATTTCTTTCTCAGTAAAAGTCAAGGACTGTCTCAGCACCCTTTGCCTTTAATGACTACTTAATTTTTTAAGTACTGTGATGGACTTCCATTAAGTGTGTGTTGCTTTCAGTTGTCTACATAGCAAGTCAAAAGCACCAAGATCAATACTGCAAAGAACTTCCTTTTAAGCCTATAATCAATGCTTGCCAATAATGAATAAACATTAATTATTAACCATGGATGTGGTCTGGGATGTTTTACTTATGTCTGCTTTTAAAGTACTTGTAGAGGATTGCTACTGTCAAGCATATCCATTAAAGAGAGATCACAGCACCGAGACCACAAAAAGGGTCAGAATTGTTGACAGGAGATGTTTATAAGACTCAGGTAACCTTTCTTTGATGCTGTATCTCTTCCTCTGTAGTATACCACACTGTTCAGCTCTGTCTGAATTTGTATTGTCTGATAGGGAAAGGAAAGACATAGGCAAAAACACAATTTTATTGAGCTCTCAACAGTTAGTTTGATACAATCCTAATGTTCTTCTTTAACAGAATTGCCTAATTATCAAAAGACATATAAAACGGAATAATTTTTCAATTCCTTTGCTCACCATTTTGTCTATCATTGTCAGTGTCTGGAAGACACCCCCATGTAGCAGTGTGTGGTTCCCAGTGAATAACAATTCTAGATTTACAATTTTCCGGAGGATCTTTATCCCCTAAAATCATAGCTTATAAGTCTCCACCAAAATGTTTACACTTAATGTTTACAAAAGTGTCCTCAACTGACAGACATAATTAATTCATAGTAAAGAGTTTAATGTGCCTCGTTTTGCCAGATACGTAATTTCTTCTGAATACATGGTCTCCACTAAATGTCCCCTGCTTCAAGCTTATGGCTTAACCAAAATCCTTAGTTATCTCATCATTTAGGGAATAGCAAGGACTTCAGCTTACATCCAATCAGTTTTCTTCTTGCTTACATTTCTTTTGGAAAAGGTAGGAAGTGTAGGATTAGTAAAACTCTATCCCTTTAGGCTCTCTTCTTTTGTTTCCTCAGTTTTGACACCAGGAACCTTCCATCTCCCCAAAAGAAGTTTCTCAGTTCCATACATCAAGCTTTTTAAAATAAATACTAGGATTCCTCCAGTGCTTTGGGCTTAATAAATTTCTAACCACAGGGCTGGAGATCTCCATCAATTCTAGCTCCTAGTAAACATTCTATATATCTACCAGGTTTGATCTCTGAAGCCTAAACTACTTTAGGCAACAACTATTTGCCAAGAGCCAAATAGCTCTCGATTCAGGATCACTCAGTTTTCAAACCTCAAGTCTAATTCATTCTCCCATGTAAAAGTATGAGAGATAAGAAAAGCACATCCAATGCTGAACACAGGTACCAAGGTCATTGTCTTTTCTATTTCTTCAGCTGCATTCCTAGCCCTTCCACACACAATTGTTGCTGGCAAAAAGTCTTGGGTGAGTGAGGGGTAGTGGTGCTATGAAAAATTTTTGCATATTGGTGAAACTTTTGAAAATCTAGAAGATTAATAGTTAATATAGTAGACTAATTATTAAGGATCAACTTAATAAAACCACTTCCTGGACATCTCTAAGCCACTCAACCATTACATTCACCTCTCCCCTATGCCTGGAAATCGGATTCTATCCCTGGAGTCACCATAGGCCTTCATAGACCAGTTTGAGTTTTATCTTGTCTGGAACCAGACTTCCACACCTCTTCTTATCCATTTTCCATGCTACTACTTAGACATGTCTCCTTCTTAGTTTACTTTTATATGTGTTTTTTTTTCCTCACTAGAAGCTAACTACTTTCTCTTTCTGTCTCTGTCTCTCTGTCTTTCTTTCTCTTTCTGTATGTCTCTTAACTCTTCTTCAAAAAGTCCAGGAAATCTGTATTTTCCTAATTTAATTTTTCTATCTTTTCCAGTTGTACATCTGCATTTTTTCAGTCCTAACTCTGTGACACTGACTTCAGTCATCTATACACCCTTAACTATCTTTATGTGTTCCCAAGACTTTACAATCTGAAGTGGTTTCGAGAGGAAAATACCAGCAATCATGAGTTTCTGTATCAGTCTCCACAGAATTTTGTGATTTCCTAAAATTAATACTTCTTAACATGAGAAAAAAACCCCACACTTCTTGAAAGCTAATGAAATGTTCAAAGCCAGGTCATCTAATTCATCTGTCACCACTGTCCATGAAGGCTGGGTAGTATAGTGGATAGTGTCCTGGACCAGGAGTTAGAAATGGATTTGGCCCTGAGTCTCAAGGACCTTGGTATCAGTCCTTAAAGACATGAACAGGTGGTTTTTAAGGTCCCTTTTAACTCTACTATTCCAAGATCTCAACATTTTCTCAACCTTTTTTCAAGATGTGATACAATTTGGGCTTTTGTTCAGTTTGAATGCAGGGTAATCTCTTTGTGGGGCTGGCTACTTAAATTTCTATGGAACATTGAAAAAATGTGTAATGGAAGTGAAGCACCAACTAATTCATCCATGAGATAGCCATCTGGGAAGTGCTTTCTATAAATTCTTTCGAGGCTTTTCTGACCTTTATAGGTAATACAAATCATGTCCAAACATTAACAAAATAAATAAATAAAAGCACCCTAATATCCTGATAAAATCTTGTCCTTTAAACTTGAATCACTGTTTAAGAATCTCCTGAATTACATGGAACTTAATTTGAAGGTTAGATCATTGCTCAATATCCCTAAGATTAGAGATCGGAAATACTTATATTTTCCAAATAGAGAAGAAAGTGCTTTGCTATTTACCTTTTAGCAATAATACGGTATTTAACAGCTAATAGCCTGTATTTGACAGATTGAGAATGTGTAATCTGAACCTTTTCTTTGTGATTAGAATCTCTTTCTGTCTTAAACTGAAAGAGTTTAGCAGTATTTCCTTTAAAATCATTTTGGAAGTCTAAGTACCCTATCATTCTAATTTATCTACATATGTTCATTCCCATGTTACATGTTAGGTTCCCATCTAATTGCCTCAGCTTCCTAGTAACAAGGGTTCTTGTGTAAATGTTGAAAATATGTAAATGAGATGAAACTGGAAACTTCTTGTCTCAGTTGCAACAGGACCCAAATTTTAAAGAAGCCAGGTTTTAAGTAGTCATCAAAGACAGTACAACCAAGAAAATCATTGTCCCACTTCTTATTTAGTAGAACTTTGTTTATTATATCTTACAATAACCTCCAAAATCAAATTAAAAACATAAACTACTACTTGTACAAAGCATTCCAAAATAAAATGTGAAAATTACAATAGTCTGCTATTCTTGCTAATTATTAGACAACAGTGAACTCTTCACTCTCTTAACAAGCTTGGCAATATTAGCAATTCTTGTAACTTGATATTTTTTCTGGTTGAATTTGATAATGAAATAGATGACTAATTTTCACATTGAGTCAAAAGTAATAAGGATTTCTGCAAAGCAAAGGAGAGATCAGTAAGACGAGACAAATAAATATGTGTTATGAGGGCTAATTATTTGTGCTGTTCTATGTGCAAATTTCTTTGTAAGACTAAGCTTTATTCTTTTTGTTTTCCTGCAGAGGATGCAAAACATTTGCATTGCCTCTAGTTATTTTCCAGTTATTAAATCTGTGTGTGTGTCTTATATTCCCAGACAATTCCTTTTAAATCACTTGTATATTCAGTCATAGAGATCCTCAGTCACAGGACACACAGTAATAATAAATAATTGTTCTATAATGCCTTTGTGGATTGACAATCCACACTGCAAAGATTCATAACTCTCATCTATACATGTGGATGCCTCTTTACTCTTTGGACTGGCACACTTTTAATTTGACCTGTTTTGCCCCTGTTAGATCTAGGTTACCTGAGAAGGACCACCACCATTCAGCTGCACTCAAATTCTCTAAGGGTTTTTATTGGTATAACTCTTAAAGGGGAATATCATTTCACTACTCATCACTTTAGCTCAAGCCCCAACCAATGCATTTTTGTTCACGTAAATCATGTATTTACAATAATGACACTTTTAGGTCTTAAACACAATAATTTTCTTGGCAATAAAGCAAAATATATAATGCAATTAATTATTTATTAAGACAAATGTATAAATAATGAAATATATCACAATTCACAAATAAATCTGCTTTACACCCTTCCACCAATGTGTTCTATTTCTGTGTGGAAAAACATGCATGTGCTTATTGAAAATTAGTAGCAAAACACATGAGGGAAGACATTTCTCATTTCCCCTATCGTGTGCTTTTATATTGGCTATAAGTCAAATAGACATGCTTCACTTGAGATTAGCTGATTTTTCTGTCCTACATCTAAATTACCCGATGGAATAGTCATATTGTGGTCCTTATCAGAACTATAGACCTACATGTCCAAATCTGAATTAGTAGAGATCTTTAGTCATTTAGCAGGGATATAATACCTTTTGGGGTATATCTGGACTAAAGGTGTCTTTACAGCTGAATTTCTAGACTGGAGAGTTGCTGTTCATAGATTCAGTCCTCTCTATATGAACTAGTCTTCTAGACGTAGACAGGTGGCACAGGGGTTGGAATATTGTCCCAGAGTCAGGAAGACCTGAGTTCAAATTCAGTATCAAATGTTTACTA
Organism: Pseudochirops corinnae; assembly: GCA_028646515.1. Classification (NCBI taxonomy): domain Eukaryota; kingdom Metazoa; phylum Chordata; class Mammalia; order Diprotodontia; family Pseudocheiridae; genus Pseudochirops; species Pseudochirops corinnae. The sequence continues at coordinate 354,854,098 of CM053585.1, forward strand.
GCTTTTTAATCCTTAGCAGGTCATATAACTACACTTTGCCTCAATTTCCTTATCTGCAAAATGTGGACAATAATAGTGCCTACCTCACAGCATCGTTGAGAGGATCAAATGAGATAATATTTCTAAAGCAGTTAGCAGTGTCTAGCACATAATAAGCAAGATATAAATGCTTATTCTCTTCCATCCCTTCCCCCCTTCTTTTCTACTTGGAATGTTGTATTTCTAAACCATTATGTACTTCAGACAATATTTGAACAAATGGCAAATGATATCTTTTGCTTAGAATCCACAGTTGTGAGTATCCTTCAGTTTCTACCTATTTATTTGGGAGTTCAACCTATATACTAAGTTGTAGATGCTGTAGTGAATATTTCTAAGGATCCCACCAGTTTTCAGGATTATTATTTTGTTCTTGAGTTGGTTCAGTTATGTACAACTCTGTTACACTTTTGGGGGTTTTCTTGGCAAGGGTATTGCAGTGACTTGCCATTTCCTTCTCCAGCCCATTCTATGGATGAGGAACTAAGGCAAACAGGATTATATGACTCGCCAGGATCACTTAGCTAGTAAGGGTCTGAGGTTGTATTTGAACTCCTGAAGGTGAGTCTTCCTGATTCCAAGCCCAGTGCTCCATCATTGCACCATTTAGCTACTATTTTACAAATAGAAAAATTACTAGTCTTCACAAAAAAGTGCACAGAAACTTTCTATTAGCCTGAAATCTTATGTATCCCATAAACATCCAAATTTTCCATTAAAACTCAATAAATTTGTGCATAATACTATATTTGTTTCATATGCTCTTCTGAGCTAAAGGTAACATGCTTTAATTAATCTGATAACTCATGTGTCTGATGAAGACCAAAATTTTACATTAAAACTGACTCCTTGTTAAAAGATTTTGAAAAGGAATTTGAGCATCATTTGTTTCTGTGAACACTCATCTGAGTTGAAGTTGTAGCTAAGTAATCAATTTATTTCAACTTTTCTTTCAGGCCTAATATGTACTAGTTGTGAATGTTTATGCTTTCTCCATAGTCAAAGACTTCAAGGAACCAGTGAATTAGTAGGTGTGACTCTTGTCCAAATATAAGCTAGCAAGGTATACATCATTGAGCACCATTCATGGTAAAGTTACAGATTTGTACTAGGAATGTCACAGATTTATTCCACTGAGACTTTTGCTCTCCTTTCATTATTCCTAATTTTGCTTTTGCTGCTACTATGTCCACTGTTGCTGTTGATCAATTTGATTTATTTTGTTACTTTGTGTTGCTATCTTAAACCATTTTTACAAAAAATAATCAATACCACTGTGGCCTTATTCATCCTTGTTTAAAAAAGATCTGCCCAATAAGATAGATTCAATAAATGTGAACATGTGTTAAAAGTCAATGCTACAAAATGTGTTCTATATCAAGTTTATACTTGCAGGCTTGTATAATTATGCTATTTCTGGAATGAATTTTTCACACACTAGTTTTGCCTCTTCCAGAAAGAATTTCATTTCATTAAGTAGTTCACTTTGGACTTTATTGCAAAACACTTTTCCCTCAAGTGTACTTCTTTTTTTCTTCACAGATTTGTTGTTTCATAACCTCTTCCTGTGACCACTTTTTTTCCCTCAGTCAAAATCCAGCATAAAATGGTAGAAACCTAGTGAAAACAGTTATCAAAATTTTTCTTTTTCCTTTTCTCAAGTACTTCATTCAAAATATATTAAAGTTCTTACCAGGACTGTTGGAAGCAAAGGGGTTACATTATAAAGATTTGCTAAGGGATGTTCACATGCCATATTTCTAACAGGTGGAAATAGTTTGGAGGTTGTAGAAGTAATGGTGCTTGATTATACCTAAAATGTCATCCAGACAATGTAGAAAACAGATGGGCTGTGTTGGAACAGTTTTAAAAGGTTGAAGAAATTAAAATTTTGGAGAGGCAAGTGATTCTTGTGACAATCTGCCCATAGAGGTTACCTATTCTTAATATGTTCAGTAGGGTGTTCTTGAAGCATTGTTGCTGTACATCCTGTCCTGCCCTACCCCACCCCAGTTGTGTTAAAATGTAGTTCTAATTAATCTTCCAATCTGATTTAATCTTCAGCCAAAAGTAACATGTCCTTCAGAAGAGTACTGCAAAGAGTCCTGCCTTAATCTAAATGAGTGTTGGCAAAAATCCATAAGAGGGACATAGAACATTTTGGCTACTGTGGAAGTTTTCTGGTTCCTGAGAATATTTTGTTAAATGGTTAGTCACAACCAGCATATGGCTCATGATGTTTCTTGTTCTTTTGAGAGACATAAGTCCAATGCAGACAATTTTTGAGGGTCTTTTAGGGTTTATGTTCTCCAAATATCAGAATTGTTGATACCAAAAATAAGCTGGCAGTACTTCTCTTTGAACACAGGCACAAGCTGTGCCTCCCTTGTTGACTTTTGCAACCATTTGGAGCCAGTAAAATATATTTGTCATGTGCCTTTGGTCCTCTTTTGAGTCATGCTTCAAAAGGATTCATGTAAAGTTTTCTTGGTTGTCAAGCAATAAGTTTTATGACATCACTGTGTTTGGTAAAATATTGGAAAGACATGGAGAAACTGACTCAAGTTTCTGATGTTTTGATGAAAAACGACTGCTTACTATTACCAAGTATGGAATCAGTTAGTAAAAGTTAGTACAATATTTTATTACACAGCTCTAATTTATATCTTTGTATCAAGAGTAGTATGCCTTGGACTGGAACCTACATTCTTTCATATGATCATTTTTGTTCTTTACTTGTATCACTTCTAAATCTACAATAATCATCTGATTTCATCACAAGATCCTGGAAACAACTGACCAGTTGAATGGAAAGTTAAAAAGGCTGTTGTTATGTTGCCTGGTGGAAGTCTCAGAATTTCAGCTATATTAACATTTGCTTAGAACTCTATGTGTCACGTATACTCTTCACTCTTTTTTTACTAATGGCATAACTTGTGTCATGTGACCTTCCAGACTATATCAGTATCCTCATTCCCTGACTGGTAGTATCTGCTAAATTCATAGGTGCTTAGTGCTTCTAAATACATCGAGAAAACATCATATAACTTGATGCTAGTGAGTATATGTCAGTAGGCTTCTAGCAGTCCACACACGCAGTGGCAATACATACATATAGTCCTTGAATTTCTCCGTGACAGCTCTTCAAAACTCAAAAATTCCAATTTGTACATTAAGAAAAGAGACTTGCTGCCATTCAGCTTTCTGTGGGCAAATTAAACCAGTCCTTGTTTATTATTAATGACTTGGTACAAGACGGTTTCCTACTATTATCAGGTTAGCATGTACATGCAATATAAAAATATTGTTTGCATCCACATAAACCAATACTAGTGCATGTTTGAGACAATTGATCTTGTCTTTAACCTGGTTCATAGCTGCCTGTCACTCCATTTCCAAAGGATTTTATGGAAATTATGGAATTTAAGGCAATTTTGCATTTATCTGGGTCTCTTCAATCATACATTCAGAGGTGAGATCAATCAATGGTTTAATCATAGAAAGATGGTTCTTAAATTTGAAATGATAACCTATAAATCCTAAAAAAGTCCTCATATCTTAAAGGTTCTATGGACATGAAAATATCTGGAGTTCTCTTATACAGACTAGGTTAATGACATACTTCTTACTAAGATAGTAAATAACCACATTTCTGGAAGGGGTGCTGCAAAACTGGCATTCATCAATTGAAAATCTCAGTACATTTTCCTCTAACTGACCTGATACTTTCATTAGTTTCTCCATATGTTCTTACAAAATGTTCCCCCAAACAATGATGACATCCAAGTACACCAAAACTTACAGGTAGTTTACAAATTAAACTATATTCTCCATGTATCTTTGGTATATAGTATCTGACTCTAGGAGACCTTGGGGGAGTCATTTGTATAGGTAAAATCCAATTTTATTTATTGAAATCATCTTATTTTTTTCCCCATAGAATTTGTACATAGACTAAGAAAAAACATTGTTGAGAATAGCAGGTTACCTAATAAAAAGTCTAGAACATCTTGAACTCTTGGTGTTTCTTGATCTTTTGTATGAAGTCCAGTAGTCTATGCACATTTGTATCTTTCCATACTTCATTGATATTGTCATGATGCATGTAGCCTACTATTATGATCCTATTAGGAAGAAGAACTTTCAATGGTACTTGAGGTCATTCATGAAAGACAAAAAATAGACAGTTCTGGGAACAGTCAGTAGTCAGTGAGTCGGACCTTGTGGATTGTTTTTGGAATACATCCAACAGGAAGAACACATTTGTTCTCTTTAAAAACACAAATTGTACAATTTTTAAAATAGTTTGTCTATTTTATATATTTTCACACAATTCCTTATTACAATTATTGAACTTGACAAAATCAACAAACATGAACACTTCTCTATGAAAACAACAACAACAACCAGATACAAAATACTGTATATACAACTATAATTTTCTATTCTGTGATTTTTTAATAAAAAAAATAATATGGCTATTCCATCAAAGTCCTACTTGTCTCTGTTCCCTCAAGCATTTTTCTTCTCTTCTCTTCCTTTTGTTTGTAGTTATTCATGGATGTACCTTTCTTTCTTTTTCTCCTTTTCTAGCATCACTATCATCACTCCTCAATTCTCCCTTTTAACACCTTTCCCTAACAAAAAATCCTCTATCCTGAAACAAACACAGTCACAAAAAAAAAAAAAAAACAAATTCCATATATCTGAAATTGTATGTCTCATTCTATGCTATCCACTCTCCAAAAGGAGGTGGAAAACATGATTCTTTAGCAGTCTTCTGTAGTTCTAATTGCTTTGGTCATAATTTTTGAGTCTTTCATCATTATTTTCCTTTACAACATTATAGCAATTTGACTTTCATATACATCAATCCATAAAAGTTAGAATTCTCTGAATCCCTCCTTTTTGTTCTTATTATTCTTTGTATAATGATATTATATTAAATTCATATATAATATTGTATTCAATCATTCCCATATTTATGAGCATTCAGGGTTTTTGTTTTATTTTGTTTTGGTTCTTTACTACAAGAAAAAGTGATACTGAAAACAGTTGTGTACACATGGATTCTTCCCATCTTTCTTTGATCTCTTTAAGGTGTCATCCTACCCTGGTACTGCTAGAATTAAGGGGTATAATGATACTGGGATTTGAAGATCTTCCGTGCCCCATGAACTTGCTGACATAGCAGGAAGGGTGGAGCAAGAGAAAGCTGGAACCGAGCTAGTGTCCATTCGGTGGTGACTGGAAGCGGCGGCAGAGGCAGCGGCTGTGGTTGTGTGAACTCCTTTTTCTTTGAGCCAGCCAGAATCTCTGCTAAGGACTCCTGCTGAGGACTGCCAGGGATGGGAACTGCAGGGGGCTGGAGCTGCTGAGAGCAAGCTGCCTGGACTCTAAACAGTTGTCGTGAGTGAGGAGAGGAAGATCTTTCCCTGAAGTAGCCTGTATTTTTTTGAAGGCTTGAGAATGTAGGTGTTTACTACTTTAACTACATGTGCCAACTTCATAACTTCTATGTTGGCTTTGACTTTCTGCTTTTGGGACTCAATTTTCTGGTATTTAAATAAAGGCTCTATCTATATTTCTCATGTAGAGAGCCTGCTACATTTTTTGATTAATAACCATATCAGCATGCTTTATAGTTACTGTAGGCATTGTGAATGCTGCATTATTGATACAAGGGGATATATTATAAATTCAGCATAAATTAGTATTAATTCAGATTGCTTTTCTGAATGATTTTGTTATTGTTCAGTCATTTCAATCATGTCTAGCTCTTTATAGCCGTATTTTATTTTTATGTTTGTCTTTTTTGGCCAAGATGCTGGACTGGTTTGTAAGTTTCTTCTCCAGTTTGCTTTTCAGATAAGGAAATTGAGGCCAAAAAAAGAATAAAATGCCTTGCCCAGAATCCCAGCTAGTAAGTTTCTAAAGCTGGATTTGAAATCAGGTCTTCTTGACTCCCGGCTTGGTGCTCTATCCACTTAGCCACCTAGCTCCTGAAAAACTAAAATTGCACATTATCTATCTTTGCACAGTATCTCTAAAATTTTAATTTTCCTTCTTTGTCATCTTTGGGAAAGGAATGACTCTGAGGTAGTGTCTAGATTGTTTCAATTTTCATTTCTCTGATTATTTGTGATTTGTAACATTTTACAAATGAGATTATTGATAGCTTGGCTGTATTCTTTTGAAAACAGTGTCCTTCTACTTTGATGATTTAACAATAGAGTATGACGCTTGATCTCAAATATTGCATCCCAAATATATTTTATATCAGACATTTCAAAGATAAATTTCTATGAATCTCTTCCCCCCTCGGATGTTTCCTTTCTAATTCTGATTATGATGTTATTGGTTTGTTTTTTTTTTGGGGGGGGGGGATATTTGGTTAGTTATATGCTCAGAAGATGAGATCTAATTTCTCTCTATGTTGGATGACCATAGCTCATGTTTATGGGGAAAGGAAGCGTAACATTGATTGAACCCACTAAAACATCTCTTTCCGCAACTTCTAGGTCTACTAAAAAATAAAAAACAAAACTAAGCAATGGTAACTTTGGATGTATCTTTATCTGCCATTTCAATCTCCTATAGTACATACTGGCCTAATTGCATGATCTGCTGGCATTCTTATTAACTTTTGCTTCTCATACAACATACAAGAAGGAAGTAATGTTTTTTTTGACTTGTATTCATTCTAGAAATGCTTCTAAGACCTCATTTTATTATATTTTTGTTTCATTAATTATTTGGCTCAAGTTTGTAGTGTATGTCAAGTTGGGTTGCATCTTAAGCTCCTTTGTTATTCATCATACAGTATTTCATTATCTCCTGTGTTTTCTCTTTGATGTAGAATAATCATGCATTATAGAAATTTCTTTTACATTTGAAAATCATTCTCCTGGTCACTTGTAGAATTCGCTGGTTTGGAAATTCCTAAATTTAATTACATTGTGTCTCAAAGTTTATAGCATCATTTTATTTTATTTTATTGGCATTGTACTGTCATTTTTTTTTCTAGTGGAACTTAATTCTCTATGTTCAGAAGTTTTGTAGTTTTCTTATATTATTTATTACATAATGGTGTCTAGATCTTTTTTTTTTTTTGACTTGTCATCTTCTGGGAGACTTAAAACTTTTAAGTTGTCTGTATGCATCCTGACTTCAAGATGAATTTGTTTTACTTGTATTGAAACCATGTTTTCTTTTAAAACTATTATTACTATTATTTTACTTCTCTTCTCTACTGTCCCTCACTTCAGTGTGTTTGTATTCCTTATCAGTTATCCTCTTTTTTGTTCCTTTTGTCATATCTCAATTCGTTTATACACACATATACATACATAATACACATATAGGTATGTGTTGTGTATGTATATGTATACATGTGTGTGTACACATACTTATTCTATTATTTCTGTCATGCAGGGAATAAATGTAGTTTTAACAATTATTTTTCTTTGAAAATTTTCAGTAACAGCCTGTTGTTATTTCTTGCTTCCCTGGTCCTTTTGCTTCATCAGGTACTGTTTCATTTTTTTTTTCATCTTAAACTATTTATTCATAGATATCTAGACTTGTTTTTAGAAGATCTAGAGGGTGTGTGATCTAGGTATAAAGGCTAATACTGTAAGTAATCTGGGGAAGCAAAGAATAGTTTACCTGTCAGATTTATGGAGTAGGGGAGACTTTATGACCCAAGAAGAGTTAGAGAGCATTATAAAATGCAAAATGGATAATATTGATTACATTAAATTGAAAAGTTTCTGTACAAACAAAGCCAATGTAACCAAGATTAAGAGAGAAGTGGGAAACTGGAAAAGAATTTTTACAACCAGTGTCTCTGATAAAGACCTCATTTCTCATATATACAGGAAATTAAGTAACATCTATAAGAAAACAAGTCATTCCCCAATTGATAAATGGTCAAAGGATATGAACAGACAATTTTCAGAGGTAGAAATTAAAGATATCTATAACATATAAAAAATACTTGAAATCACTATTGATTCAAGAAATGCAAATCAAAACAATTCTGAGGTACCACATCTCACCAGTCAGATTGGCTAAGATAACAAAACAGGAAAATGACAAATGCTGGAAAGGATGTGGAAAAATTAGAACACTAATGCATTGTTGATGGAGCTGTGAACTGATACACCCATTCTGCAGAGCAATCTGAAACTATTCGCAAAGGGCTATAAATAATTGCATACCCTTTGACCAAGTAATACCACTACTGGGGTTGTATCCCAACGACATAATAGAAATGGGAGGAAGACCCATATGTACAAAAATATTTATTGCAGCTCTCTTTGTGGTGGCAAAAAACTGGAAATTAAGGTGATGCCCATCAATTGGGGAATGGCTAAACAAGTTGTGCTATATGAATGTAATGGAATACTATTGTGCTATAAGAAATGGGGAGGAGATGGACTTCATATTTACCTGGAGGGGCTCATACAAACTGATGCTGAGTGAGAAGAGCACAACCAGGAAAAATTTGCACGCAATCACAGACACATCATAAATGTGATGACCAACCTTGATAAATTGGATTCTTCTCCACAACACACAGTTATAAGACAACTCTACAAGTCTCAGGATGGAAGGAGATATCTACATTCAGAGAAAGATCTAGAAAGAACAGAGTTTAAATGGAGACTGAAGCAATCTACATGCTCTCGTTCTTTTCCATGTTTGGTTTTGTTTCTTTTCCATTGTTCACTCTATTGGTTACAACCCTTTTATGCAACCAGACTAATGTCCAATGTGAGAGTATTTGCAGATCCTATACTTGATTGCATGCTACCATGGGTGGGGTGAGGTGAGGGAGGGGAGAAAATTTGAAACTCAAGGGATTCTGGAACTGAATCTTGTAAACTAAAAGTAAATAAACCAATTTAAAAAAAAAGATCTAGAGATGATATTCCTTTCTGTCGTTAACATATTTCCTTCTAGTTTATTTGCTTATGTTCAAGTCCTCTACTGAGTTTTCTTCCTGAGATCTCTGGTAATTTTAATTATCTATCTAATCTATTTTTCTCTTATTTCCCCCTATTGTTTACTTTCTGATTCCTTCTCCTTCCTTGGTGGTTGCCTTAGAGGCTAAGCCCCAAAGTTTTCCTAACCTGTTATCATGCTCAGTAATTCTTATTCCTTTTGTCTCAGTCTCATCCCCCAGTTTTCTCTAGGCAAGAAAACTGGTCCCATTTTCTTCTGAAGAATCAAAATTGGACCTAGTTGTATTTGGGGCAGGGGGCAGGGACAAAAATTAATCTCAGTTGCATTCTAGGTTCTTTCCTTCAGGCTTAGTGGACTGCTGCACAGTCACATGTCTGTCCTGCCTAAATTGCCTCTCTTTCTCATTTCTCCAACTTAGCTCTCTTCCAACACAAAAGACTTACATGATGTTGTGACAGCTAGGACTAGTTTTTTGTTTTTCCCCAGCACTGAGAGAATAGTGAGATAGAATTGAATCCTGTCTCAAGGCCACCCTGAGACATACTTCCCGTCTTGTATTATGGTTAGTCAGGTAGAAGTTGTAGCATGACCATGTTCAATGTTAGAGGTTAATGTCTATTGTTAGTTCATTAAGTTTTTACCTCATTTGGGTTCTTGATGTCCTAGACTGTGGGGAAAACTAAAATTGTTTTATCTCTTATATAAAATACCTATCTTAGAGATGTTTGACAAGTAGTAAGATTTTTTTTTTTTTTGGCGAGACAATTGGGATTAAATGACTTGTCCATGGTCACACAGCTAGTAAGTGTCAAGTATCTGAGGTCAGATTGTAATTATGTCCTCCTGATCCCAGGGCCCATGTTCTATCCATTTTGCCACCTATCTGTCTCAAGAATTGGTGTGAATTAAAGAAAAAGTCTAATCATGTATTTTCTTGAACCTAATTAAATCTTATGACTGGTTTCATTATATTTTTGGGAGTGGGGAAGAGAAAGTAGCACAGCCTAATGCTTCAGTAGATAGTGCTCTTACATTAAATGCATTTCCATCAACATATTAAAAAAATATTCTGTCTCATCATTTACAATTTAACTTTATTATGTTTAATCTACATGTGCTTTTCTTAATTTTGTTTTGTGTATCCTTTGAATCAATTAGCATATATCTAAATTTCAATATACGTTGTTGAAGTGTTGAATGCAGAAAAAATTTCTCTCTGCCTTGTCTTCCAACCTTAAGCAGTACAATAAAAATGAAAATACTTATATTTGGGAAAAGGAGACCATCAAGAGGAACAATTTTATTTAAAATAGATTTTTTTTTGTCCTGCTTTGTTTCTATATCTCATAGATTTTCCCTTTCATAATCCCCCTTTCTAAAGAGAGAGAGAAAAGAGAGAGAGAGAGAGAGAGAGAGAGAGAGAGAGAGAGAGAGAGAGAGAAAGAGAGAGAGATTTTTAAGGAGAGGAAAAAGAATTATCTGAGTTGATCAATACATTTTCTTCAAACTGACCTTACATGGAGCATTTCAGTATTACAAAGGACTGTGCCTGTCAACCTCTAAAGATCAATGGGATGGGAAATCTGTATCTATCTGTCTGTCTATCTATCTATCTATCTATCTATCTATCTATCTATCTGTCTGTCTGTCTATCTATCTACCTATCTTTCTATCTATGTGTCTATATATGTGTATATGCACATATATATATCTATATACATAGATATATATATGTATGTGTGTATATATGTTCATAATTTCACAACTTTCATTGTTTTAAATTTTTTTCTGGTGGATGTTTTTTTTTTCTTTTTTGTTGTCACTATAGTTGCTGTTTTTCTGCCTCTGTTTACTTCATTCTGCATCAATTCATGAAAAGTTTTATTTTCTTCTGCATATTCTGTATTCTGATACATTATATTATCTTCTTTAAACACACTTTGTTTCCCTGCTCCACAGTAATGGCCATCTACTTTGTTTTCAGTTCCTTGCTACCTTGAAATTTGTAGTTATAAATTTTTTTTTTTTTATGTATATGGAACTTTTATTTTTGTCAATGATCTCCTTGGATCATTTGCCTAACAGTGTGATCTCAAAGAATGTGTACATTTTGTCTATTATAGTAGACAAAATTTTCATAATTTCATACTATTTTCAACAATGCTTTGACTGATTCCCAGTCAGAAGAAGCATTCAAGAAAGTCTCATGGCTTGTGATGTAGAAAGTCCCATCCTTTACCCAAACTCTACAGGTGGATAAAGTGGTCCTGAGTACAGCTTTTTATGAATTGTGGCTACTCATGCTATCTAACTCTGCCCTTATATTTACCTTATATCTTGTTCTTTCTTTAGGGATTAAATAACACAACAACAAATACTTCTATGAATAAACATTTATTGCCATATCCTTATGGGCTCTTCCTAGACTATTCTCATGGCAAAAGGTCAAATAACCAAAAACACACAATAAAATTTTCTCCACACTATTATAATTGTCCTAAGGTGTGTTTCATTCTGCGGTGTGTCGGAAGAGTGGGGAGGCAGGGGAGAATGTTATTATAGCAGTACCATCTCAGCAGATTTAGAATAATGTCCTTTTTGCTTTCTTTTACTTGGTGATGCATTTTGAATTTTGTACCTCCCACCTAGAGCAAAAAGCAAGGGGAATGGGTATTTATTTATCTCTTTTTTTAAATGCATACTTACTGTCAAATAGACTGTAAGGTAAACATATGAACATATTTGCATAGCATTAATTATAATCACAAATACAGAGACTAAATTAGAGAGAAGTCATATTGATCCTTATGGTCTTACATTATATTCATATTTATAATGAATGTAATAGTAACATCATAAATATGCAAAGTATAAACACATCAGCCTAAACAACACCAATAATCTGCCGGCTTTCACTCAGTTGAAAACCGCTAATGGAATACAGCACAGTTTCCTTTCTATGAATAGTCAAATGGCATGCATAATGGAACAGCACAACTACTAATATCAGGCCCAGGGCAAATCATTTGAACTCGTTATTATGGGCAACAGGAACCGATCTCTGAAGTGAACCAAGATAAGATACTTCTGGCCTGTGCTGTCTCCTGATTATTCACATTTCCTTTGCTCCTTAGCTGATATTTAGATAAGGTTCTAAAATGATTGGTATCAAATATGGATGTAGTTCCTGTTCCATCAAATGAAGGGGATAGATAAGACCTAAAACCTGTGAGTTAAAAGATGAACACAAGCAAAATGCTTTCCAAAACATTGAATAAATACCCCATTGTACTCTATGTTAGATGGTCAGGCTCCTCTTGCTAGCTGCACACCCTGAATTATGTTTTGTAGGTGGCTCTGGTTTGTGGCAAAACAAAACAAAACAACCTTATTAGTATTAATCAATGAAGAAGCACTTATTAAACATCTGTTACATGAAAGATTACTATATGCAAAAACAACAGTGAAAAATTCTCTACCCTCACGGAGTTTACATTTTATAGGTGACACGTTTAAATGTATCAAAGTAAATTCTAAATAAATAAATGGTAGATTGATGTGAGAGGTCCTACACTTGTAGTCCATTTTCTCCATGAGGATCAAAAGCCATGTTAAAAGAAGTCTTTTGTGTTTATTCAAAAATATGTAACAGATTATAAATGTTTCTTTCTTCGGGTAGGTTAGCATGGGAGTATGGGTGGAAGCACAGGGCAGAAGGTTGCATTCCTTTGTTTTGTTCCCTTAGATATTTTGAGAGGTACATCTGGTAATGTGAATAACCCTACATTTATTTAAATCACAATTCAGATATAATTGGGGAGAAAGTAGAAAGGTGTTTTTTTTTTTCCTCATCCATAGGACATTTGGTTCATGCCAAAATTACTAGGAAGACACTAACTGATCACTGGAGGAGAGACATTACCAAACTGTAAAACTGAGTGAAACTATCACTTGATCAAATCAAATGAAAATAACAAATATGTAAATGCTAACTATCATTATTATTTCACAATCCTTTTAAAAATTTCAAAGAGAAAGATGATGACTTAAAAGGCTTTTCTCATGTATATAGCAAAATCATGCAAGATATACAAATATAGAAGACTCTTTCCTAAACTGTTTCCTTCCTTCCTTCCTCCCTTCCTCCTTCCTTCTTTCCTCCCTTCCTTCCTTCTCCTCTTCCACCCCTTCCTCCTCCTCCTCCTTTTTCTTTTTCTTCTTCTTCTTCTTCTTCTCCTCCTCCTCCTCCTCCTTCTTCAAATTATTTCTTCTTGGTAGCTTGTAATATTTTCTCCTTGATATGGGAGCTCTGGAACCTGACTATAACATTCCTAGGAATTTTCTTTCATGGATCTTTTTCAAGAGGTGATCAGTGAGTTCTTTCAATTTCTATTTTTCCCTCTGGTTTTAAGATATCAAGGCAATTTTCCTTGAGAATTTCTTGAAGGATGATTTTTAGGTTCTTTTTCTGATCATGGGTTTCAGATAGTCCAATAATTTTTAAATTGTATCTCCTGGATCTATTTTCCAGGTCAGTGGTTTTTTCCAATGAGATAGTTCACATTGCCTTCTATTGTTTCATTTGTTTGAATCTCTTTAATAGTATCTTGATTTCTCATGAAGTCAGTCCCTTCCATTTGCTCCACTCTAATTCTGAATGAATTATTCTCTTCAGTGAGCTTTTGAGATTCCTTTTCCATCTGGCAAAGTCAACTTTTTAAGGCATTCTTCTCCTCATTGTCTTTTTGGGTCTCTTTTGACATTTGAGTTAATCCATTTTTTAAGGTGTTATTTTCTTCAGTCAGGTTGTTGACTCTCTTTTTATGATTTTCTTGCATCATTCTCATTTCTCTTCCCAGGTTTTCCTCCACTTGTCTTATTTGGTTTTCAAAATCCTTCTTAAGCTCCTCTATGGCCTGTAATCAGTTCCTATTTTTCTTGGAAGCTTTTGGTGCAAGAATTCTAAATGTGTTGTCTTCCTCTCATTCCATGCTTTGATCCTTTTTTGTCCCCAAAAAAGTAATCTAAAGTTGGATTGCTGACCTTGCTTTGCTTCCTTTGCCTTGCTCATGTTGCCAGTCAATTAACTTTTTTGTTGAGCCACAGTAGAATTGTGCTTCCAGAGGGGAGAGTTTTGTCCCAAATTGCTGGGGTTTTCACAGCTGCCAGAGCTATTAGGAGGTCACCATCTCTACTTCTCCCACCAGCTTTGGCTCCTTGGCCACACACCTCAGGACCACCACCCAATACCATGATCCTGATCCAGGCAGATTAAGACAAGAGCACTTCATCTCTGAATGGTCACTCGTTCCCTCTGCAATCTGTAGGCCAGGAGCTCTGAACCAGGCATGTGGAGTTTGCTGCAGGGCCACCCCTTCAACTGCTTCTGTTTCTGGGGACAGAGGCCAGGACCCGCTCCTCCATCCCCCCAAAATGAAGCCAAGTTCCACTGACCTTTCACCTTGTCTTTGGCATTTATGGGTTGATAATTCTGGAAACTGCCACACCTGCTGGTGATCCACTCTCCTGAATGCTCCAGCCATGGCTGGTCCCAGCTACCCTGGGGCTAAAACCACGGCTGATCTTGGCTCCCAGACCACTGCAATGAACCCTTTCTGTCTGCCTGCTGGGCTGCCTTCAGTGGGAGCTTTGTTTCTCTGTCACTTTGTGGGTTCTAGACTTCTGAAATTTGTTTGGTCATATTTTATAAGTATTTGAGGTGGTTATGGAGGGAGCTCACAGAGTTTTCCTACTTCTACCAGAAGTTTTCTTATCTAAAACATTTAAGAAAAAGGGAAAATTTAATATAATGTTAAAATTGCATATTCATTCCATAAAAAATTAAAAGAATGGGGATGAAATTTTTACATGAAATTAAAATTTACAGAAGATTTTACAGTATCTACTGCTCTTATCTGATATTTGTTTCCTTGGTTCCGTGGAGTATATGCCTATCAGTGGCATTCTTAATTCAAAGTATATGCATAATTTAGTGATTTTTGGAGTATAGTTTCAAAATATTTGCCAGTGGAAAAAATGGACCAAATCATTGCTGCACCAAAAGACCATTAGTGTGCTTGCACCTCCACAGTTCCTCTACAAATTTTTGTTTTCCTCTTTCTATCATTCATTCAAGTAAAGTAGTGAGGAGGAACATCCTCATTTTTTAAAAATATACTATTCTCTTAGTAATAACATTTTGAAACAATTTTTAAAGTATCTGTCCATAGCATTCGTTTTTTTTTTTCCTTTTGAAAACTAACTATATTCTTTTTCTTAAATATTTTCATGGATTGTATATATATCATGGACACCAGATCTTTACCAGAGAAATTTGCTCTAAGGCACTGAATTCAGTTTCTTTTCTAATTCTAATTGTATTGATATTGCTTTTGCAAAACATTTTAAATTGTATGTAACTGTATGTGTATATTTAATATGTTCCAATTAGGTCTATCAATGATTTTGTTAAGAATTCTTCCTCTACCTAGGATTGTTTGACCTTTCATGTTTTTATAATCTATCATGGTATATGGCATGAAAGTTGATCCAAACTTAATTTTTCTCAGCTGCTGCCCACTATTTCCAAAATGTTTGACATACAGGAGAGCTTACCTCAAAAGCTTATCTCCTTGAATTTATCATATGCTATGCTGACATTATTGCTCCTGGGCTTTATTTACCTAACCTATTTCACTGATTAACTTAGTTCTATATTTTAAACACTACCAATAGTTTTGATAATTGCTGTTTTATGTTTACTTATATTTGAGATATGGTACCATTAGATTTATTTAATTTGGATTTTTTTTATTGAGATTATTGACCTTTGTTAATTGAGATGAATTTTATTATGAATCTGTTACATTTTAATTCTTTAAAGTAAACAGTTGGTAGCTGATTAATCAGAAATTAAATGTAAGGATTAATTTATCATCATTATTTATTGTTTAGCATAGTCTAATGTGAAACAAACAATATCTCAACAATTATTTGTCTTGTTTTTTTCCTTCATTAAATGTGTTTTGTAGGTGTAGGCTTAAAATTCCTTTGCGTGTCTTCTTATGTAGATTTCAGAGATTTTATTCATCCTGTAATTTTTTAATGTAGTTTCACTTTTTGCCTCTTCCTACCGGTTTTTTGTATGTAATAGTCAAAGACTTTTGATTTCTCTATATTTAGTTTTAATGTTTTACTCTACTGCAATTTTAGTTTCAATTATTTTTTGTTGATTTTCTAGACTTACCTAAGTCAACATTTTAGATTGTGAAAATACTTTTTTTTTCTCCTTTGCCCATGTTTATTCCCTCAGTGTCTTTAATTTATTTTATTTTAATAACTAATATCTCTAGGACTATATCAAACAATAGATGGAGTTGACATCGTTCTTTACCTTTGTTCTATTTCAAAAAAGCTCTACTTTTTTTTTTCTTTTACATCACAGATAATGACAGTTTTTGGCTTTGGGAAAAACAAAACAACAAAACTATCATATTAAGAAAATGACTATCCTTATTTTAGTGGCTTTTTTTTAAACACAAATGAATATTTTGCCATAAGATTTTTCTACTTCTATTAATATGAGTTTGTGAATTTTATTTTTGTTATTCATGTGATTTTTAGTTTTCCTTATTTAGAGGGAAACAATTTATACAATAATTAAGTTTATTTTTTTTCCTTTGAATTCCCTTTTAAGTCTATTTGGGACTGTTCCTTTTCTCCTTTACTACTTCATTTACCATATCTTTATCTTTCTCAGATCCAGTTAATTAAAATTTTTATTTCTTCTTCTGTTAAGCCATTTTCCTGTATTTTTGGAAATATTAATTTTATTTGTATTCAATTTTTTGGCATATAACTGATCAAAATAGCTTTATACAGTTTTCTTTTTTTCTTCATTTCATATGAATTCACTTCTTTTCTTTTAATTTTTCATAATTTAGCTTTCAACTTTCTCCCTCACTTTAAAAAAAATTCAAATGAATTGATAGTTTATTTATTTTCTTAGGTGCTTTAAAGTAATACAATTCTTATAATTAAATTTATTCATGTGATTGTTTTAATATTTCACATTTCATATACCCATTTATTTACTTAATTTTTATTTTTGTATTTATTGGAGCAGAGGGTGACTTGTTACTGTTACAGGAGTTATTTTGGTCACATGTTTATTTGTTCTCTTACCATAATTCTCACTTCCATCTCTACCCTCCATATTTATACTCTGTGCTCCACTTCTGGGTCAACTGACTCTGATAAATGATCTTCTACTTCATCCCTGATGCCAATCCGTCCTCCGTAACACTTCCTGCAGATCTCCAGGTTATGATTCCCCTCCTTTAAAGTTCTCTATTCAAATGTAAACTCTCTGAGGATAGAAACTGTATTGCTTCAACTTGTATCCTAAGTACTTAGCATAATGCCTGCCATATAGCAAGCACTTGATAAATACTGCTCTCTTTCTGATTTTTTTTTCCTCTGTCTTTATTTCTCTATGTATAATAAAAGAGTTTAGAGATATAAATTTTCCCTTAAGGACTATTTTGGTTCTATCCTAAAATTTTGATATCTTACCTTATTTTCTGATTTATTGTCTCAGCAATTTATTCTTTGACCTGTCAATTCTTATGTGTTAAGCTATTTGAGCTGCTTTTCAGTCAATATTTTTCTTTGAATGCCCATTATTGAGTTTTTCTAAATTATTTTGTTATCATTAAAAGATGACACATGAAAAGAGTTAAATAAATGTTTGTTGATTGTTTTTCTAATGATGCTATATCACTGCAAATATAAGAGTATGCTATCTCTAAAAAATCAAAAGTATGGATCTCTTAAAATCCATCTTAGTATAATTATGTTGCAACATACAAAGAAGGCCTATTTATATACAAGAAGTTATATAAACAATACAATAGAGACAATTTATAATCAAAAAGGACATACATTAGTTGTGGAGCAAAAGGGGGATTCCTGGAAGATACATAGGTCAAATGTTAATCTGGTACCCCTGATAATTAAGGAAAACTTCCAGTGTGTTGGATACAGTACAACCTATAGTCATTTTTGGGAGAGTATGAACAAGAATATAAAAGAAGGAATGGATAGGCATTGAGCACCCACATCATTGTCCTCATATAACCATTGAAATATTGTAGTGTTATGTTAGAGATGTGTGATCTTTCTGTGTTAAAGAAAAGGGCTGACTTCCTTCCTACCTTTCATTTCAAGATGATAAGTTTCCCTTCTCTGTTTTGTTATATCTTAAGTTAGGTGTCATTAAGGAAAATCTAATTCTTTCTCTTAAAAATTAAATTGTAAGAGCTACTTAATTTTCCTTAGTGTAATACAAAAGATTCTTTCATGCAGTCTCATAGGTCAAAGGGGAAAATACATTCCTACTTAATATTCTTCATAATGTTGTTTTTGGTTTTTTTTACTGCAAGACTGCCAAGGCTGATTGGTAACAAAATGTGGTCCTTATATTTATGAAATTTTAGCTCCTTACACCTTCCCTTTGACTATGCTCACATACATTGAATGAGCTTTCTCCCAGGTAACTTTAACATGACAATATATGGTTCTTGGATTTAGATTTTACTCTCTTCATGTTTCATGCTTACCTCCACAATGAACAAACAATACACATTTATTAACTGTGCACTATGTGCTAGGGACAAAGAAAGGTTAAAAAAGGTCTGGATATCAAAAATTCTAATGGGGGAATTGTGCACATAAGTATATACAAGCAAGGTATGTGCAGGTTAAATTGGAGAAAGAATCTCAAAAGCACTCTGAAGAGAATAATTCCGTCAAAATTAGAGTGGAGCAAATGGAAGCAAATGACTTCATGAGAAATCAAGATACTATCAAACAAATCCAAACAAATGAAAAAATAGAGGGCAATGT
>CM053585.1:354873512-354905084 GCA_028646515.1 Pseudochirops corinnae
TGGGAAGGCTGTTTCGGGGGGGTTGGTGGGGGAAAGAGGGGGAGAAAATATGTAAATCAAAATCTTGTGGAAATGAATAATGCTAACTATAATAAAATTTAATTTAAAAAAATTAAAAAAAAAAAAGAAATCACTTCCAATAGTCCTGAAACTCCAAATCCCGACTGCAATTTACTAGACTTAAGACCAAAGCAAATTTCTCAGAGAAATGCCTGGATATGGCTGGACATTACCCCCACTTTCTCCATAGATTTTAGTTGAACTACCTTTCAAATTTAGTAGGTACTTAACCAACACTTTTCATGAGAATGAAGATAATAAAGAAGATGATCTTGTTTCCTCTCCCATAAGAGAATGAGTCAGTCCATGCTCAGAAAAAAAAGCAATATGTGCAAGAAAAATAAATATGTATATGTAGAATTTATAAACCCCAAATCTGATTCATTGTGTTTTGTTTTACCTTGTCCTAAGGCTTTTATTAGTGTTTTGAATGGAGAGAACTAATCCCCGGCTTGGGTCAATACATATAGATGTATATGTGGATACATCCACACACATGCTCATATATATTTATGTATTCCTCAAGGACAGAATTTATTTTATTGATGAACAATTTAAGAGACCAGCTAGATGCCATTGGGCATCAATTACAATTTCTACAAGGATCCAGCTCAGATTTACAGTCACAATTAATGGCATGTCAACATTGTTGGAAGAAACATATTGATGCTCAATAATAAAGCAGTAAGATTCTCAGAAGGCCAGATAATTTGAGCATCTTTCAAAAAATGTCATTTATTTGAGCTGATGTGCAAAATGTTACTATATTTCAAATAGGAAAGGTGGAAGCAGCAGAGTAAATACAATTATCTCTATGGCTGTTGTTTATGTGATGTTGGGGCATCTGGATGAAGAGGAAAGTATTCAGTACATCATTGTTTTACTTTGACCACCTGATGTCAAATGTCTGTGTTTTGGAAATTGTACTTTCATTATACTGGATGCAAAATATTCAGAAGTTTTATTGAATGTTTCACATTACTCACATGTTTTACTATAATATTGGTATCATTGATTTGTTAATGAAAATGTTTAAAAATTAACAAAGCACAAATATGTTGCATATTAGGAATTTTACTAATATAAAGAAATAACTTTTATTTTCCCTACCCCTCTCACTCCCATTTTATGTAATCATGGAGAGAAAAGAGTAGATAATAAAAATAATGAAGTGTTAATTTATTAACAAGAAGTTGTTGCTGCTTAGTCATGTCTGAATCTTTAAGATCTCATTGAGGATTTTCTTAGAAAACATACTGAAGTGGTTCACTATTTCCTTCTTCGACTCATTTTATAAATGTGGAAACTGAGGCAAGCAGGGTTAAGTGATATAGGGTCACATATCTTGTAAATTTCTGAGTCTAGATTTGAACTCATGTCTTTCTAACTCTATGTCTGGTGCTTTGTCCATTGTACCACCTAGCTTCCCAACAAGAGGTACTTAACACCCAGAAATTCCTTTACAAAATGTGATCACCTTTCTCTGGGACAATTAAAAGGGAATTAAACATGATTGTGGAGAAGGAGCTTAAATATGTAATTCTTGAGAAAATACTAGAATTTGAGGAAACACAGGCTAGGGATAGTTTGAGGAGAAGGGTTCTATAGGGGAGGGAGTTGTGTGTGGGAGGGGTTGAAAAACAGATCTCTTTTTCCCCCCGTTGGAAATTATGTCTGACAACTAACTGTTTGTCCAGAAAAGGTCCCCCCCTCCCAATCCAGTGGGAAGAGATTACGTTCTAGAGAGTTGTTGGAGAAAAAATACATTCCAGATCAACACACAGAGGGAGTGGCTTTAGGGAGAAGACATCCTCAAAGAATAAAAATTCTAGCAGGGATAGCTAGCTAGCTAGATATAGATCTCTATACACATGTGTGTATATATATAGGTGTGTGTGAGTGTGTCAGCATTGCCTCTTCTCTTCCACTAAAGGTCTACTCTCTTACAAATATATAAAGTACATGAAGAAACTGAGGCAAAAAGAGTTAGGTGACTTTCCCAGGTCACATACCTAGTAAACATCTGAGATCAACTTTAAACTCAGGTCTTCCTCCAGTTCCAGAATTCTGTTTAATGTTCTTTCTAATTGTTCTCTTAAATTCATAGAAGGTTCTATCTTCTGCTACCAGAGATCCAACTCCTTAAAGCTGGTTCTTTTCTCAAGTGACTAAATCTATCTGTGTCTATCAGGAGTATGTGTATATATGCATATTATACATTTATATTACACACACATACATTTGTATGTGTATATGTATTCACACATATACTCTCGCACATATATGTGTATATATATATATACATATACATATAAGTATATATATTGTTGGTTGAAGTGTTTCAAACTGGTCAACTACCTCTTTTTCAAAGCAATATGGCTCATGGTAGAGAAGAGAGAAGAAAAACTCACTCCTCCCTCTCTAAGAATTTTTTTTTCCCCCCCAAGGGTCAGGTTATTTTCCACATGGTGTTATTTTGATCTGATGAGTTATAGGCAGAGGTAGCAATCCATTATTTCAATGGTTGTCAGGGACATGGATTTGTTTTCACTTCAGCCAACTGTTTTCATTAATTCCTTCAGACAAAAATATTCAAATTTCATTTAAAATATTATAAGGTATTAACATCTTATTGACATATTAAAGTCATGTAACTTCTTTTACCTAGAGAAAGCAATTGAGGAAAAATCTCAACTTTATACTGAGATGACCACACTCTCTCCTACTTACCCATAAAAGTGATGGTGAATGGGCACTTGAGAGACATATTCTTCTGACAATATTTCTGGAAATTTCTGGGAGCTGAGGTAGAAATGTCATAGATGAAGTCGAATAAAAATGTTCTTCAAAATAGTCAACTCCCAAGATTGAAAAAAAATTTCCCCCTCCCTTTTTAATTCTAGTAATTCATATTAGGGTCAAAAAATAGTGTGAAGGGAAATATATTGAGAGTCAAAACATGGGTTAAATTCCTGACTTTGTCAATTGCTAACTGCATAACCTTGGGCATGTAACTTCATTCTTTAATCTCATTTTCAATATCTGTGCATTGTTGCAGTTGAATTAGATGGTGTCTAGAGTTTGAATAATAACTAATTAATCAAAAATAAACAATGATTTTATTATATCATTTAATAACTTGCTGTCTATAGATTTCTTGTGCAGTCGTTCTAGTCATGTCTGATTCTTTGTGACGCCATCTGGAGTTTTTTTGGCATACACACTTGAGTAACTTGTTATTTCTTTCTCTGGATCATTTTACAGATAAGAAAACTGAGGCAAAGAGGGTTAAGTCACTTGTCCAGGGTCACACAGCTAGTGTCTGAGGTCAGATTTGTACTCAGGAAGAGGAGTTTTCTTGATATCAAGCTAAATACTCTAGTCAGCCACTTGGCTGCCCCTATCTATAGATAATCTAATCATTTATTATCTTTTCATTTAAAAAGTCACCTCAACTATTTTGACTATGATGGCCCAGATGACAGTACATGGTACTCAAATGCCATTTCCCATTAATTTGAAATTTTAATGTCCCAACAAAGATTTTAGAGACATTCACTTCATTCCATTTATCAAGTTAACATACCTCTAAATCTAAAATAACATTTGTCCATGTCTCGTAAAGTTCAGTCTAGAAATGTTCCACAAAGTACAAGCGATCCATTCTATTACTCTCATAGGAAACTTTAACAAAATAATGAAAGAACTTCAGTGGATATTAAGTGGTATAGAAGGGAAAATGGTGGAAGTGATGTCAGGAAGCCAAGTTTGAATCCTGCTTCAGACACTGCTAGGAGAGTTCACTCATTCTGGCAAAGTCTTCATTCTCTCATCTTTAAAGTAAAAATTTGGACTCAGTCTATCAGATCCCTTCTAGTGCTTAATTTATATAATGGTATTATGATTGTTTAAGGGAAGTAGTTCTTTAAATATTCTTATTATAGTTTTGATAAATGCGAGCAGTATCAATAAATCCCACTCAGAATGTTATAAAAATACGTGTAGGGAAAAATCCCTACTGGAATTTGAAAAAGACTCACTGATTACAAAGTCTTAAATTCATCAAAAGTGCCCATTCATTTAAAACCCATAATAAGTAATTATGCATTAAAATCTCTTGATGAATTACCATTTTAGTGTCATCTAATTAAAATGAAAATAAGAAAAATATTCTTTGCATATGTTGGCCCATCAACTAGGCATGAGGCATCCAAATATCTTGAACTGCTTGATACAATGGCTAGTTTTAAAGAAAATAGGTTAATTGATCAGACTTAAGTGTGTTTGCAATTGTGCATATTTGGTTGATGTTTATTATTCCTATAATGAAAGATCTGACTTGTGACTAACTGTGCCCTCAGGATGCATTTGAAAATGAGATAGTATGTCTCAATGGATTCTTCGAGTAAACACAGTTTGATGATGACATTTTAAATTAGCATCTTAAATAAGAACTGGATTCTCATACACTTGATGCCTGTGCCTATTCTGACATAATTTTCAAAATGAAAATCTTATTAAAAGGGATATAGTAATCTTTTAGCATTGGATGCTGACTTGCTAAAACTGAACCATTAGAATGGGATAAAATAATCAAATATTGAAACTGCAAATGGTGTCACAAGGAGAAGAGAGGTTGATGTTAAGAGGTTTCAAGATGAAGAGAAGAGAAAAGGAAGCAGATGGCTAGCAGCATCCATTTTGTTTAAGTATAAGATGAGGTCTTTTATTGAAGAGGTTGAGGTAAAAGATGATGTGGGAGGTATAATAATAATATTATTATTATTATAAATGTATTTCAGTAATATATGACATGAGTTCTTCAGCTGAGAAAGAATGGAGAGAGATGGATGTTGTATGAGGACAGAGGAGAGGAAAAGGTTTGGAACAGCTTCTGTTGTAAATGAGGTAAATAAGCAATTAGGGATCCATAAAAGGATACTTTTTGCTCCAGTGTGGATCCTGTTGATAAATTTGTAGTTAACCCAGTTTGCATAGTTGTCTGATTTCCCTATCTATCTCCATTTGGTAGCACGTGTAGATGAGTGGAGGAGGGGATGATGGTGGGAACAATCCCAGGTGGGCCTTGCTAAGGCAAGAGCTTCAAAATATCAAGGAGAAAAGTCATCGAGGAACAGAAAAGAGAGGAGTTGAACTGGATAACAATAGGGTTGAAAGTAGGAGGAAAGAAAAGAGATGCCTACTGATCAAAAAATTCCAAATATCACACTGTACCAAACAGTATCAAAACAAAGAATGAGAACAATATCCAGAGGTACAAAGTGGGACTTATTTTTGAGATAACTGATAATATTATCCATGATTTGTTTCTCTCTTTTCAATGCCCTTTTAGGTCTCTTGGTTCTGTGAGGCGAAGCCCATATTGAGAAACATGGGTTAGGGAGGAATGAATGTTGGAATAGGGGAAAAGCTGGCTTCAAATCCTGGTTTTGACAGTTATGAGATGTGTGATCATTGGCAAGTCATGTTAACTTTTCTCAGTCTATTTCATCATGTAAAATGGAGGTAATGACGGCTGTAATATCTGTAGTATTTAATGTATTGGGAGAGACAATGAGGAAAAATTGAAGGAGAACTGGCCTTAAAATATGGAAAGCATGCATTTAAAAATTGCCTTTGACATACTAGCTGTGTGACTTTAGGCAAATCACTTAATTTCTCATTCCTTATAGAATCAAAACCTAACTCTGGAACTTGTTACCTTGGTGAACACAGGCAAGACACTTAATGTCTTGGCACCTCAATTTCCTTATCTTTAATATAAAAGGTTTGGATATGATGACATAGTCCCATCCTGCTCCAAATCTATGATTCTATTATCATGAATAATTATTCTGTTTTATCATGAATAAATTTTACCACTGTATAAATATCTGTTGACTGGCTTGTAAAGTTACTGTAGAACCATCTGTTGAATTATTCAAATATCATTTATAATTTCATTTAATTTTTTCTATCACTAAAATTTCTATTAAAATTCACTTTAAATTTTTATTTAAGACCCCAATTACTCTTTCTTTTTTCTTTATCAGTCCAAAACCTCATAAAGAACAATATAATATGAAATGATGTCACAAGTCACTTCACTAATAAATAATCTAATCTCTGAAATTGCTTCCTCTTCCTTTCAATTCATAGGACTATTTACAACATTTTTCTTTGGATTTACTCTTTCACCAGAGTAATTAACAGAAGACAACATAAACATGAGGTGACATTATGGTAGCATCACTTATAGTAGGTAAAACAAAACTCACCATAAATTTGAAAATAATCTCCACCATCCCCCACTGTCAATTCCAAGAAGAAGCTGACAATTCTCAGTAGTGAGGAGATGAGAACATCATCCACTGAATTTGGATTGTGTAGATGTTTGGGAGGGAAACTTTTAAAGCTGGAATTATCTCCTAAGAAATTAACTGTTACCTCTGTACTTAAAAAAAAAAAAATAATAATCTCCCACTGAAGGCAGCCTGGCTGGACAACAGGAAGGGTCTATCACACTGGGCTGGGAACTGAGGGCAATCCCACATGAGACGCATGGTTCCAGCCCCTACAAGCAGCACAGACTGGCCAGAGCACACTTCAGGAAAGTGAATCACCAGTAGCTGTGGCAGTTTCTGGACTTCTCAACAGATAAATACCAAAGAGAATATAAAAGGTCAGTGGGGAACTCTGTGAAACCAGGTGACAGAAGAGCAAAGTCTGGCCCCTGCCCGCATGGTGAGAAGTAAAGGAGTCATGGAGGCTGCAGATGCTGCTATGTGGCTCCCTCCAGAGCTCCTGGGCTGCATATAGTAAGGGAAACAAGCAACCATTCAGAAGGTAATCACTCTTGCTTTGACCTGCTTGGATCTGGATCTCAGTCTTGGGTGGTGATCCTGTGCTGTGTGGCCAGTGTGCCAGAGCTTGGGGTATCTTTAGAGAGGGCATCCTCCTCATAGCTCTGGCAACATTTGCTAAAACCCCAGCAACTTGGGACATAGCTCTTTCCATTCTGGAGGCAGAGTTCTACCTAGACAAAGAGCTCAAAAGTCAAGGAATTGGCTGGCAAGATGAACAAGCAGAGGAAGCACAATCAGACCATAGAATACTTTTTTGGGGACAAAAAGTATCAAAACATGGAACCAGAAGAAGTCAACAAAGGCAAAATTCCCACATCAAAAGCTTCTAAGAAAAATATGAATTGATTACAGGCCATGGAGGAATTCAAGAAGGATTTTGAAAATCAAGTAGGAGAATTAGAGGAAAAATTGGGAAGAGAAATGAGAATGATGTAAGAAAATCATGAAAAGAAAGTCAACGGCTGCTAAAGGAGACCCAAAAATACACTGAAGAAAATAAGACCTTAAAAAATAGACTAGATTGAGAGAGAGGCCCAAGCACAGAGAGGCCAGAAGAAATTCTGAGAGCCAGCATCTGGAGGCTGCTACTACTGCAGGAGAGAAATGAGAACTGAGGACTGAACTGGGAAGAAATATGACTGTGGTGCTGGACCAGCCCAGCAGAGTACTGAAATGTCAGATCCCCAAACTGAAGTCAAGATGATCAGTGAGCCTGTGAACCTGTATCTAAAAGCCAAGCTGAGCCAGTGCAGAAGAGGCTCTGTTCCAATCTATTTCTTAGCATCAAGTTCTTTGTGCTCTGCCACAGCCTGCTGCAGCTGGCCCAACTGATGATCTCAGGCTACCTGAAGAGCTCCATCTCCACCATAGAGAAATACTTTGGCCTGTCCAGTCAGACCTCAGGGCTCCTGGTTGCCTTCAATGAGACCTACCTCAGGACTCTAGATCGTCCTTATGCTTTCTGCCCCAGGCTCCAGCACTGGCCCTGACCTCTGCCTTAGTCTCAACCCTAAACAATAGCAGTTGTGCCTTGTACTAAGAGGCCCCACAGAGGGTGGTGATAGGGCTCACGTTTGTGGCACAAATCCTGCTTGGTGTGGGTACTGTTCCCATACAGCCCTTTAGAATCTCCTACACTGATGACTTTGCCCACCCCAGCAACTCTCTCTTCTACATAGGAATCCTGTCTGCTGTGACTTTCATTGGACCAAGGTTGGCCTATGGGCTTGGAGGCCTTATGCTGAGGTTTTATGTGGATATTGATCAGATGCCTGAATGAGGCACCTCCCTGACTCCAAATGACTCATGCTAGGTGGGCATTTGGTGTCTGGGATCCTTGGTCTCTGCTGGTGCTGTGACCTTGACTGCTCTTCCTAATTTCTTCTCTCCCTGGGAGATGCCAAAGGAGTAGCACAAGTTTGGTTTCCAGAAAAGGATCTTACCATCACTGAATGACAAAGGAGAGAGTTCTCTCATCAAGTGCGGAGGAGAAATCTCTCCAGACAAAGAGAAGGATGGAGAGGTCCAGGTTGCCCCAGACCTCATTGTGATATAGTTCATCAGGATCTTCCCCAAAGTGCTGCTATGGAAACTGTGTCACTCCATCTTCCCCTTGGAGGTCCTGGCCCAGGTCAGCATATGCTCCATGGTGGCTAAGATGGCCACCTTTCTGCTCAAATTCCTGGAGCACTGGATCTTTGTCACCACCTCCTTCACCAACCTATTCATCAGCAGTATCAGCACCCCTGCAGCCATAGTGGGCCTTGTGTCTGGGCAAATACTGGTTAAATGCCTGTACTAGGGCCTCACATGATGTGTGACCATTATTGTAGGGGCCCTCAATTATCTGCTTCTTGGCCTGTTGCTCTTCTTAATGGGTTGCCCCACCCACCCTATCACCAATGTCTATGGCCTCAGCATTCTTCCTGAAAATGGGAACTTCCTCAACTGTACCCATCTGTGTTCCTGCTCCAAGAGTGACTTCAACCCTGTATGTGACACCAGGAACCATACAGAGTATGTCATCCCCTGTCAGGACGGCTGAACAGGGCTGCAGGGTGATCCAAGTCAAGGCTCAGCTATCTACACCAATTGCAGCTGCCTGCTTTCAGCAATTAGGGATAGTTCAGTCACCTCTGGTTCCTGTGAATCATCCTGTAGTCATCTGGTGTTCCCTTTCATTGTCCTCATCAGATTCAGAGGGGCTGTGGCCAGTATCACTCACACTGTCCTTCATGCTCATCCTGAGGGGGAGTAAAGAATGGAGATAAATTTTTGTCTGTTGGAATACAGTTCATGTTGCTGAGAGTTTCCTCCTGGATGCCCAGCCCTTTGCTCCATGACAGTGCCATTGATGCTGACTGCGTCTTCTGGGCTGATACCTGTGGGATGTGGTCCCTTTGTCAATACTATAGCCATGAGCTTCTCAGGCATCAGTTCATTGGGCTTCAGTTCTTCCTCAATCTGGTTGCACTAGTCTGCTTCACCCTGGTGTTCATTATCCTACAACAGTAGGAAAGGAGGCTGCTAGCTCTAGGTCCCATCATGGCCCTGTTCCCCAGGAGGAGAAGTTGGCCCTCAGTTCAGAGAAGAGATCTAGGGAATCCATAGTGTGAGCTAGCTGCCTCAGGCCCAGTCTGCTTCCCTCCTCCATTCTGGAGTGGACAATGATGAGGAGAAGGAATAACATTTGCAATGAATATAACCTCTGTTGGAGTCCCCTACCAGGGGAAGGTGTGGGTGCTACGTCTAAGTGAAAGGGGCAAATGGAGACTGGTCAACTGAGATTTTGTCCCCAAAGAGCCATTTGGGGAGTGGAAGACACTGTCAGATGCTCTTTTGGTACTATCATTTTCTTGTAGTAAGAAAGCTTCAGATAGACAACCTTAGTATAGGGTCAGAGATCATCAAAGACCAAGCCCCATTATGGTCTGACCATCCTGCTTGCTTTCAATATTGGCTCATGTCTGCTACCCATAGACAGAATGAATGGATTCTTTCTTCAGTGATCTCAGCTCTCCTAGAAACAAAGAGGCAAGAAACCTCAGAGTCACCACACAAATTCACACATGGGGAAATGGAGGGACAGGATTCCAAACTCATCATGAGTATGGGAGCTTCTCTGTTCATGGACCTTGTCCCAGTGGAATATAATCCCATTTGAGGGAGTGTTACGAAGGAAATACATGTCAAAGATGCTGTGTAATCATCCCCAGGAATGAACTGACAGGTCTTTGACAATCACTAACATCAGGGATGGACTGTCTCTTGTATACTGTGATTCCATTTTTTATACCCTCCCTTTGATCATTCTTAGAGCAGAGACTGAAAACAACTAGCCCCAGATTCTTTTGCCTAAGCTCCTGGAAGGTTTGCACATTTGCCTGGGGACAATGACATTTCATTATACTGTTTATCAAAAGGTATGGTTAAAAAAATACACTAATGCAAATGGCAAAAGATGCCCAAAATCCAATGAGGAAAGGAATGCCTTAAAAAGTCAAATTGCCTAGATAGAAAAGGAATTTCAAAATTTACTAAAGAAAACAATTCCCTCAAAATTAGATTAGAGCAAATAAAGATTATAATCAAGATATTATAAAACAGAACCATAGAAATGGAAAAAAAAATAGAAGTCAATGTGAAATATCTCATTGGAAAAACCACTGACCTAGAAAATAGATCCAGGAGAGATAATTTAAAAATTATTGGACTACCTCAAAACCATGATCAAAAAAAGAGCCTAGAAATCATCCTTCAAGAAATTTTCAAGGAAAATTCCTCTGATATTCTAGAACCAGAGCGCAAAATAGAACTTGAAAGAATTTGGCAATCATCTCTTCAAAAAAATTCCCCCCAAAAAAATCTGCTAGGAATACTATAGACAAATTCCAGAGTTCCCATATCAAAGAGAAAATATTATGAGTAGTCAGGAAGAAACAATTTGAGTATTGTGGAAACACAATCAGGGTAACACAAGATCTAGCAGCTTCTACACTAAGAGATTGAAGGGCATGGAACATGATATTCCAGAGATCAAAAGAGGTAGGATTAAAACCAAGAATCACCTACCTACACAACAAAACTGAGTAAAATGCTTCAGGGGAATATACGGTCATTCAATGAAATAGGGGACTTTCACGGATTCTTGATGAAATTAACAGAGCTGAATGGAAAATTTGACTTTCAAATACAAGAAGCAAGAGAAGCATGAAAAGGTAAACAGAAAAAGAAATCATAAGGAACTTATTAAAGTTGAACTATTTACATTCCTATGTGGAAAAATGATAATTGTAACTCAAGAGACTTTTCTCAGTATGAGGATAGTTGAAGGGAATATATATGTACAAATATGTATACATACACATATATGTACAGGAGGATGTATGCATATATAAATACATATACGAGTGTGTGTATATGTGTGTACATGTATACATAGACAGAGGTCACAGGATCAGTTGAATAGTAAGAGATGATATCCCCTCCAAAAAAAAAAGTAAGAGGTGAGAGAGGAATATAATGAGAAGAGAAAAAGAGAGATAGAATAGGGTAAACTATCTCATATAAAAGAGGCAAGAGAAAACTTACAATGGGGAGAAGAGTAGGAAGGTGAAAGAGAATGGGTCAGTCTTACCATCATTGAATTTGGCTTAAGGAAGAAATAACATACACACTCATTTTGGTATCATACCCCACAGGAAAGTAGGGGGAAGGGGATAACAGGGGGGATGATAGAAGGAAGGACATATAGAGGGAAAGGGTAGTTAGAAGCACATACTTTTGAAAAGGGACAGGATCAAAGTAGAAAATAGAATAATTAGGGGGCAGGATAGGATGGAGGGAAATAGAATTAAGTCTTTCACAATACAACTACTAAGGAAATGCTTTGCATAACTATACATGTGCAACTTATATTGGATTACTTATCTTCCCAGTGGGGATGGGTGATGAGGGAAGAAGGGAAAGATGCTGGAAATCAAAGTTTTAAAAACAAATGTTAATTTTTTTTTTTACATGCAACTAGGAAATAAGACATACAGGCACTGGGGATAGAAATCCATCTTACCCTACTAGAAAGTTAGAGGGGCTATGGGGAAGGATATAAGAGAGAGTAGATTGGGGGAAGGGATATTCAGTAAGCTCACTATCTTGGAGTGGGGGTAGGGGAAAGATGGGGAGAAAATTTTTAACACAAAATCTTGTGAAAATGAATGCTGAAAACTATAATAAAAAATAAAGAATGCCCTATAACAATCATGAATAGTTAGTTCAGCAAAACAAATTCAAACATTGTCTATATTCCCCCCAAGTGTATTTCTATTTCTGCATTTTACATCTACTACTTTGCTGGCAGAAAGTAGGTAGCATCATTCATATTTAGTGTGTACTCTTACAGTTTATAATTATATTGATTAGAGTGCTAAAATGTTTCAAAGTTATTTTCCTTTCTAATGTTTTCATCTTTTAAAAAATATTTCCCTTGTGCTACTCACTTCACTCTAATTCAGTACACAGAAGTCTTCTAAAGTGCCTCTGAAACTATTGATTGGGTAAATTTTTATCATTCAATATTATTATATTATATTCATATATAATAATTTGTATAGACATTCCTTAATAGATGGACATATCTTAATTTTCGAGTTCTTAGCTACTATGAAAATGCTGTTATAGATATTGTTTATACATACGAGTCCTTTTTTCCTCCTCTAATCTCTTTGGGATATGGTCCTAATAAATGGTTCAAAGGATAAGCTCAGTATAGTAACTGTTGGGTGATAACTCCAAATCACTTTACAAAATTGATCGACCAATTTACATCTCCACAAATAGTGCATTATTTTACATGTTTTCCCACAGACCCTACAACATTTGTCACTTTCCTCTTTTGTCAAGCTGATAAACTTAAGTTAGACCCTCATATTTGCTTTAATTATTTGTGATCTGGAACATTTTTATATTACTGTTGATAACTTTTATTTCTCCCTTTGAAAACTGTCTTCATATTCTTTAACCATTTATATATTGTGGGTGGATTTTAATTTTCTTAATTTAAATCTTTTTGATAAATATTCTATATGAGAACTTTATCAAAGGAATTTGCTACAAATATATTTGTCCTTGTTATGACAATTCTGCCGATTTGAACTGCACTAGTTTGTGTGTGCAAAAACTTTTAAATTTTATATAATAAAAGAGATTGTCTATTTTGTATTTTGTGGAAAAAAAAAAGAGAATTTTCTGTTATCAGCCAGTCTTATATTTTTCCTTGAGAAGATTCTTTTTTTCAACACAGAAATCAAGGGATATCAGATTCCTGCTTTCTAAAGATCTCTCTCTCTCTCTCTCTCTCTCTCTCTCTCTCTCTCTCTCTCTCTGTCTCTGTCTCTGTCTCTGTCTCTCCCTCATGTGTTTCTTCTATTAATTTGAATAATTTATATGCCTGATGCTGTGGTGTTATGGAATAAAATTTGGTGAGCTAGCTTTGGAGTATTTAATAGAATGATGGCAGCAAGAAATTTGTACTTCTCATGGGGAAACATTTAGTTTTGTTTCAGCATTGTAAGGTTGGAATAGGGAATGTCATAGGGGTGAGGTAGCAAAACTGGAAATGTCTTTTCTATGAGAGCTGCAACAAAGCTAAAAAAAAACTACATAGCACTGCCTGGTCACCTCCCAGATGGACTGAAAATGAAATGTGCTAGTAGGGTCTTTGCAGTGTATATGGAGGGGAATCAAGGGATGGAGGGTGGAAGAAGCTCATAAGTCTCCTTTGTGCCAAAGATACAAGGATGCTTGTAGGGAAAGTGCACTGAATAAGTGTTTTATGAATCTCAGTTTTTATGTGTTGGTTTATAAGATTCTTTAGTGGTTGAGAATTTTATTTTATTTTTTTTTTATCCTGTAGATTCAGCTGTAAATACCATACATCTAGTGCATAATTCCTTTTTGGGAAGATAATTAGGGGACTATAAGTAAGTTAAAGGAGTCTGGACAAAGTAACAAATCCACCTTCTTACTGGTCCTATGACTGAGAATATTTGTATTTTAAATTGATATATTGATTTCTAAATACTAAGCTTAACTTTTTTAAAATAAATATTTACATGTTTGATTTTTGGGAAAAAAAATACAAGCACAGTTACCTTGCATAATACATTAGGAAACCTCTTTCTCTCCTATGCTAAGTGCTTTCATATCCAACATATATAAGAAAAGAAAAAAGGAATTCTATTTACAGAGTTTGAAAAATAAATGTTCTGTAACATTGTATTGAGGGAGAGAGACAGAGAGACAGAGAGAGAGAGAGAGAGACAGAGAGAGAGAGAGACAGAGAGAGAGAGAGAGAGGGAGAGATTTAGAGAGAGAAAGGGAGATAGAGATTCTTTAGAAGAGAGAAGCAAATCTACAGGGAATCATGTCCCTGACTATCTTTGACTTAGTGTCTATTCATGTGTTTTCTTTGACATGTGCATTTTCCTTGCAGGGTTTCATGTGTCTCATGGTGCTGTCAAACAATCTGAGGTCTAGGAATTCATATTTACCACAGGGGAATGATCTTTGGTGAGTTTGTGCCAAGGGAAAAGTGAAAACTATGTTCATGACTATTGCCTCCTGAAATCACTCCTCTTTTCCTCTCACGATAATTAGAATACTTTTGAGGAGCTTAGAAATCTGATAGTTGAATGGGTGTGACAATAAAGCATGTTAATGTCTTTGACTCAGG
Source organism: Pseudochirops corinnae (assembly GCA_028646515.1). Taxonomy (NCBI): domain Eukaryota; kingdom Metazoa; phylum Chordata; class Mammalia; order Diprotodontia; family Pseudocheiridae; genus Pseudochirops; species Pseudochirops corinnae. Next base: position 354,888,168 of record CM053585.1, read on the forward strand.
TGATCATAACCATAAGAAATCATGTTTTTCAGACTCTGAGGCAATTGTCCAAACTTGGTTTAGGTAACAATTTAATCAAGTTATAGGGGGGAAAAACTAGATAGGGGAAAATAAATGAATAAATTATATATATATATATATATATATATATATATATATATATATTTACACACACATACATATGTATGTTTGTATGTATATTTACAGGTAACAGATAGCTTTGTAATCACAAGCCCATAGTGTGGAAACAAAAATTATATATAGTGAAACGGATCTTCAAGATTCATGAGTCCTCCTAGGGGGTAAAAGGTCTCTTTAGTTAATTGAACTTCAAATTTTAGAATTATTAACAGTAATGCCCTACAAAATTATAGTAAAATCTTCAGTTTGCAAAAAAAAAATCAGTAGAAGTTATGTCAACTGTAACTTTTTATTCATTAGCACATCAACATGGTGTTAGTAATGCTTGTGGTGATGAACTTGAAGAACTGTAAGATACCAAAATGTCTTCTGAATCATGAAACAAAGATTTAATTATATTTAGTGTACATTCAGGATTTTTAAAAATAGTGTCTTAATTCATCCAAAACTTGCAATCTATATGTAGTATACGGAGTGATTTTCTATTACTCATGATGCTTGATTAATCAAAACATTTCTCATTTCTGGACTATGATATATAATGGATTGTTTATTTTTATATTTAATATTTTATGAAATTTGAGAAGCAATAATTAGTGGGGTTTTAATATTACTTATTATTATTAACTACATCCACCTGGGATTTAAGATATGCAGACGTTGGAGTAGGGAAATCCATCCTGCCCTATTGGAAAATCAGAGGGACGATGGGGAGGACATAAGAGGGCAGATTGGGGGTGTGGTTATATAGTGGAATGGCTGTTTTGAGTTGTTTGGTAGGGGAAAAATCGGGAGAAAATTTGTAACTGAAAATCTTGTGGAAATGAACGATGTAAACAAAAAAATAAATTAATTAATTGATTTTTTTAAAAATGGAGATTCAACAATAACAACTACAGATATTTTGCAGCCAGGAAAATGAGTTATTTCACAGTCTATATGTTCCATGGAAAACCAGATTGTAAACTCCTTGAGGACAAAGGATAAGTCTCATTTAGTTTTCAGTCTCCTATTTTGACTAACACAATAAGAAATACTCAATAATGAATGAAAGAATGAGCAGATGAAAGTTTTCCAATCACTAAAGAGATAGATAGTTTAGCATCCACAAAAACATAACACAGAGTTGTAACTATCACTGATAAAATGAAGCTTTGGCCAATGACAGCACTATTTGGTTGCTGTTCTTACTTTGCTTCCTTTTCCTGCTCATGTTGCCAGTCAATTACTTGATCTTTTAGCTCTGTTGTCCTCTGCTTCCAGAGGGGAAAGCTCTGTCGCAAATGGCTGGGTTTTTTGCAGCTGCTGGAGGAATTAGGAGGCTACCATTTCTGCAGCCCCCACCAGCTTTGGCTCCTTGAAAATGCACCCCAGGACCACCACCCAAGACCACAATCCGGATCTAGGCTGCTCAATGCAAGAACGCTTAGCCTCTGAATGATTGCTTGGGCCCCCTGAAGTCTACAGACCAGGAGCTCTAGAGCAGCCACATGGAGGAGGCTGCAGAGCCACCACTTCTGCCACTTCCTTGCCCTGGAGAGAGTTTGGCCAGACCGCTTTTCTCTCCCAAGGTTAGCTGAGTTCCACTGACCTTTCACTTTGTCCTTGTTTCTTATGGCTTGATAATCCTGGAAACTGCCACAACTGCTGCTGATCCACTCTGCTGAAAGCTCCAGCTATGGCTCATCCTGGCTGCCTTGGGATCAAGCCATTGTTTCAGGCTGGCCTGGTTTTAGCTCCCAGTGTGCTGTGATGAGCCCTTCCTGCCAAGCAGCCTTCAGTGAGAGATGTGTTTTTCTGTATTTTTGTGAGTTTTGGAGCCCTAAAATTTGTGTAAAGTCATATTTTATGGGTATTTGAGGTGGCTACATGGCAGCTGCAGAACCTTGCTCCTTCTATGCCGGCTTCTTGGCTTCACCCCCCTGAGTCTCCACTTTCAAAGAGTACCAAGGATACTACAGGGTGATGTCTTGACTTATGGGTGAATTGAATGTAAGCGAGGCAGAGTTGCACAAACTCATTAGTCTCACTCTCTCCTCATGAGTCATACAAGTCCTGTGATAAGATAAATTTCAAGATTACTAGCAATGACCTGGGAAGCAAGTGATGACCTTGACATCTTTGATGTCTGAACAAGCTCTTAGCACCCCATACAATCTGTTTCAGCCACCTTCATGGCCATTGGAACATTGTTATTCCTATTACATCAGAAGAAATCTGTAAATGTTTGGTGTAGATATTCCCTAACTCACTGATAGATTTAAGGTCTATTAGTTACTTTTACCCTAGTTTAGCCTGTCTCCTGAGATGATTTTATCAGGGTGTGGCAGTTGCACATGCTAAAGCTTCTTAGAATCGCAAGTGAGAGTTGGGCCCCAGGTGGACACCCAAGGTAGAAAAGCAGCCCTGAAAAGGGCTCAGCAAACACTCACACCAGAGGTGCTAATCCTCCATGAACACCCCCTACACCTTGTCTGTGGTAGAGTGGCAGTTAAAGGAGAAATATGGCTAGATATGGTAATCAAGGATGAAATGTTCTTTAAGTGATGACTTGGCAAGTAACTTGTACATGATTACACAGCTTTCTGTAATTAGAAAATTCAAAGCCAAACTACTGTCCTTCCAATAAACAGTGCTCTCATATATAAAATGTCCAGACCAAATATAGATGGAAAGATTAAATTAATAATAAACACAGAGGACTATCATTATATTTTCTAGTAGGTAGAACTGTTTCCCAGTTGCCATTGTACTGTCTAGCTTCCTACTAGGCAGGCTGCATTTAATTCTCAAAGATAGGACAGGACAGACAAGGCCACATGTCGATCTTTCCCTTTTTTCCCAATTTGTGGTCCCATGAACCCCAAGGTCACATCTGTCTTTTCCATCTCCATGACAGTAGCAGGCTTTACTTGTTTTTTTTCTTCTCTACTCTTCTTTTTGCTCTTTTGTTTGGGTGATTTACCTGATAAGCACCTAACCAACATCATATAAAAGAAGACCAATGAAGCTTTAGGATCATAGAATCACTAATCATAATTAAACCATTGTAAAATGAATATATTTTATAGGAAAATCTGCATTTAATGTATTTTTAAATCATATCACCAATTTCTAGAATTTATCTATGCCAGAAGTACAAGTTTATACTGAGTCAGCAATTTCCCCCAAACCTATTAGTCATAGAGAATATAAATTTATTGCTAAAAAGAATCTTAGAAATCTTCTTCAAATCATTTAGCGGAAGCTATAAAAATAGCACCTATATGTTCCAGGCACTATGCTAAGCTCTTTATAAATATTATCTCACTTGTTCCTCGCAACAGCACTGAGTGGGAGGTATTAATATTATTTCTATATTGCCTATACTGAGGATCAAGCAAAATGGTAGCTATCATTTAAAATAATTCTTAATATGTGACAGGCACCATGCTACGGACTTTACATATATTATGTCACTTGGTCCTCACAACAACCCTGGGAGGTAGGTACTATTATCCTTAGATAAGACAAGTGAAACAAACAGGGACTGAATGACTTGCCCAGCATCAAACAGGTAGTTAAGTGTCTTGAGTCTGCATTTGAACTCAGTTCTTTTTGACTCCATGTACAGCACACTATCCATTGTGCCACCTAGTTTCCTTGGCACTACTAATTGTTGGGATGAGAGGAACCCAGACCTCATACTTTTCATTACAACTAGAGTGAGATAATAACAGCTCATCACTGACTTGGAAGGAAGTGGGAGGGGAAAAAAAAACAACAGAAAAATTAGTCAAGCAAAACAACTTTGAAAGTAACATGTTAAATGTTAAATGAACTTAGGACAACCTATGTTCAACTCCATCCTTGTTCATGTGGAAGCAATGTGAATATCTGTCAAGGGGGCAGGAGTTCTATGTTGATCATAAACTTGATTTGAGTCACCTCTGTGGGCTACCCCAACTCTCTGAATGTGTCTGTTTCACTAGAGTGTTTTTATTCATCTTTATCTCCATCACGCTTCCCTAGAAATAATGAAAATGATCAATGTATAGATGAAATTTCTTCCCTAGAATCTGTATCTCTCACTTATTCTTTTAGATCAGCATAAAAGTTCCAAGATGTTGAGAATGGGCACATTCACACTTTCTCTTTCATTTGACTTTGTTCCATTCTCCTAAAAATAGGTACACTTCCATCACAGTCATGTCAAGAGAGGGAAACCAGCTAAAAGAGTATAGTTGAAAGTGGATATTTAGCTCAAGAGCCAACTTCACTCATGTTACAAGTGATATAAACAAACAGCAACTTAGTGAGGTGATCAATTTTGATAGACTTAACTCTTTTCAGCAATATAATGATTTAAGGAAATACCAAAACTTGTGATAGAAAATGTCATCCACATACAGAGACAGAACTATGGAGTTTCAATGCAGATCACAGCATACTATTCTCTGTCTCTCGCTCTGTCTCTCACTCTGTCTCTCTGTCTCTGTCTCTCTCTGTCTCTCTCTCTCACTCTGCTTTTTCTTTTCTTTCTCCTGGCTTTTTCCTTTTATTCTGATTCGTCTTTCACAATATGACTAACGTGGACATATGTTTCATATGAGTGTGCATGTATAGCCTATATCAGATTGCTTGCTGTCTTGAGTGGTGGGTGGTGCTGAGGAGGGAGGGAGAAAAAAATTGGAACTCAAAATCTTATAAAAATGAATGAATAAAAATTATTCACAATAATTATAAAAAATGCTTTGCTATAATAAAAAGAGATTTTTGCACAAATGAGGTTTTTTTCCTCTTTCTTTGATGAATTTGCAGAATTGGTCTAATAGTGACATCACTATATCAAAGGATATACACAATTTAATGATTTGTTTGTACTTCTAAAATGCATAGAAAAAATCTTCACAGCTCCGTAATCAGTGCTTATTTTCCTGCAACCTATGATGATGATGATGATGATGATGATGATAATAATAATATTCTCCTTCCCCCTCACCTTTTTCACCTTAGTCAATCTGATGGGTGTGAAATGAAAACTTAGATTTTTTTTATTTGCATTTTCTTATAAATTATTTTTTAATATTTATTTTCGAATTTTATTGACAACTTGTATTTTTTCTTTGAAACCTGCCTATTCATATAATTTGACAATGTATTTTGTGAAATGATTGTCCTTCTTAGAAATTTGAGTCTGTTCCTTATATATCTTTGATGTGAAATAGTTACAATTGAATCTTGATCTATCATCTACCTCATTTATATAGATGGCAACTACTATTTCACTTCAAATTTTAATGGCATCAATGATTTTGTTCAATCTTTTAAAATTATATATGATCAAATATTTTCTGCTTTATGTTCTGTAATATTTAACATTTCTTGATCAATCATGATTCCATAAAGTATCCTTAGTTATAAAAGGTACCTTCTAATTTGCTCTTCTAATTAATTTATAATCTTAAATTAATACACAAGTCCTATATCAATTGGGAGCTTATCTTGATGTATGGCAGGATTAATGATTTACTAAATAACACTCGCACTTAAAAGGGATGATGATCATGGGGGTTGACTTAAGCAAGAAAATTTTGAAAATTATTTGATGATGTGAAATTATGTCAATGCAACATCTTTCCTAATTGGTGAAAGATTATATTGCACTCCCTATATCTTATATGAAAACATTGAATTAAAAAGACTGCCATTTTTTTCTGGAAATTGGAGTGTGAGGCTTTCCTTTGCCACCCTGAGCAAGAATCATTTGCCTGGATGAGGACTGTTTGGCTTCTAAAGTTCTAAAAGAGATCCAATTGCACATTTCCCTTCACTATTATAGATGACATCCCCTGATACTGGTGGAAGTATCTGTATTAAAAACTAAGGATAGATAGATCCAAATTCACCAGTCTGAATAGGAAATTTTGAGCCTCTCAAAAACAGCAGATTGGCACTTCCAATAACCAGGAGCTGTGAGTTACTTCTTTGTTACATGTGCTTTCTAAGTGTGAGCTCATGCTTACCTGCAGTCCGTATGTACTGTGAGAGTGTGTCATAGATTTGAGGGGACAGAGTTTAACCGACCATTCTTTATGAACCACTTTAGTAAACACACTTTTCTAAAAGCTACTTGCGCCTAACACATTCAATACTTCTCAAGGCATAATATTGGCGTGAAAGGAGGAAGAAATACACTTGTGGAGAGTTAGAGCCAGTGTCATTAGAGAAAGCCATCCCATTTCCCTTTATGGAGCCCCCTAGATCTCTAATGGGAAAATATAAACAGGCTACCTCTGAAATTCTGGTCCTTCCAAAAGAGTAAGATTTGAGGTTCTTAACTTCAGAGCTTTCTTAAACTACTCTTTGATGTGGTATTAAATTTTGGTCTATGCCTAATTCCTTCCAGATTGCTTTACAATTTTTGGAGAAGCTTTTTGGGTGAATAATAAGTCTTTACTGAATTAGTTGAGGATCTTTGAATTTATTAGACACTAGATGACTGTATTTTTGTATGTTCATTACCTAACATTTTCCATTTTTAGTGACATTTCAATTGCATTTCAGTAGTCATTGTGTATATTACTCTTGTGATTCATTTAATTTTACTATGTATCAGTTCATATAAATCTCATTGTTCCCTAAATTCTTCATCCTTATTTTTTACTGAAGAACTTATTTTATTGTTCCCATATTTCACTTATTTTTCAATTAATTGGTTTCTACTTTATTTCTATTATCTATTGGCATAGAAAACATTATTATGAATATGTTGAAATATGTTTCAACATACTCACATATATGTATATGTGTATAAATTTTTGTGTATGTTTACATACACACATACCTGTGTGTACATATATGTATATTGACCCTTTGTTTCTGTCTTTGACTTCTTTTGATTATATGTCCATGAGTGGAATTGGTGGTTCAAAGGACATGGGCAGATTAGTAACCATGATTTTATTTTGTTTTAGTAATTTAAAATTGTTTTGTAGAATGATTAAATCAATTCATTGTGCCACAAAATATTAGTGTTCATGACTTCATATAACATTTCCAATACTGACTAATTTGGATTTTGTAATCTTTTTTTTTCAATTTGCATGGTATAAGATAAAACCTTAAAAATGTTTAAATTTAGAATTTTCACACTATTAGTTATTTGAAGCATATTTTCTTGTGATTACTGTAATGACATACACTAACAGATTCCCAAAAGAATGCTACTGTGAACACCTTTTAAGGTTTACACTACACAGTATAGTGAACACTCCATTTATTCTGTTACAAATCAGGGCAAGCATTCACAACAAATCACAATATGATGTTCACAACATTACATCTTATCACAGAAAATCACAAAATGGTGTTCATAACAGCTTAACATTAGAATGACCACATAATTTTCACCAAAGTGGCCATAGTATAGAGAACAAAGTACAAAAGAATAATCACCTGGTTTCCCTAAGGGAGAAACGCTCCTTACTTAATCATTCAATCAATTCACAATACAATAATCAATCTTCCGCTCATGGGGCAACCATAGATTAACTTAATCAGTCACTTATCTAACAATCAGTCACTAAATACAATCATTAGAAAACTACACAAACCCTCTACTCCTCAGTGTGCAGGAAACTTCAGTTTCATCAGGCATTCCATATCCAATGAGAGGCCTTTTTTTCATCTTGACTTGGGGTTGTCTCTCAGATTCTCTGGATCCCTTTACATGGTCCCAGCTCCTACTTGAATCCACTAAACAGTCACCTGGATTCAGGGAGACAGCTCCCAGGTTCTTGTCCAGTCCTCCAGGCAGTTCCTGGTACACACTGAAGTTAACAAGGTCCAGCCCATCTCAAAACCTTCACCACTTCTGTTGCCGGGAGCTCCAGGATCAACCAAGCCACAAACAAAGTCTTATCCTGGTCATATTTCATCAGTCCTCCAGCAGTTCAGCTGGCCCTAGGACCCAGGAGAAGTCTCGGCCTTCCAGGAAGCCTTCCAGGCAGCCCTCTTAGCCTTCCAAGAGGCTCTCACCAGATTTTGGTCTCATAGAAAACTCCAACTCAGTTCTCAGTCCAGTAACCCAGCTTCCAGAAGCTGGGACAATTCTGCTCCCTCCACCAGGATCCACCAGGAGTAAAATTCCCTATTCTGATTCTCTGTCTCTAGAACTCTTCTTATATACAAGCACTGGTCTCCTGTCTCAGCCAACCCCCTCCTGCCACATCAACAACAAGAGGCAGAGTTCATACCTTCTTCTTCACACAGGAGACAGAGTTCACATCCTCTGCCTCTCTCAAGATGTACTTAGCTTTAAGTTACCAAGGGCTAAGTATTTGATAAATTGATTACTGTTACAGTTACTTACAATTTGCATATCATCTTTTGAAAAATGTTTAGCCAAATTGTTTTATTACCAACCTATTTTAGAAAGCTATCTGGTGTTTTTTTTTTTGTCAGTTTCCCACTTATCATAGGTATAAGGTTTTCTTTTTTCTTTTTGATATTTTGATGCAAAGTAAATCTTTGGTTCAAAGTTTTTACAAATATATTTCCATTCATTTATTTATCCTATGACTCATTTAGTTATTAGTTCAATTCAACAATTCATTTATTTATCCTATAGAGGACCAGCCTTGTGTTTAGAAAGCCAATGGTTGAAAATCATTGTGTAACCATGGGCAAATCATTTATCTTTTCAGTGATCCCAGCAACTCTCTAAAACTATAAAATACAGAAGAGTTATTGGCTTGTATTGACAAACTGATTTCCATAGGAGGTATTCCCTATGTAAATGAAAGAATAGGTCTGGGTCAAAGAAACGACTACTCCTCCTACTCCTACTCCCAGCAGCAGTAGCAGTAGGACTCTGCATAATAAATATTTCATTGCTTCTTGGCTAAATCTCAATGTGATACTAGATTTTTTTTTTTAAATCATCATCATCATTATTATTTTTAATCCTTCCCAGTGCTTTGGGTTGTTAGAGAAAATTTGGTAAAGAATAATTCTCAATCTTTTCCCTGATTCCAGGATATAATTATCATCATGCAAGTCACTCAGATCTTTATTTCATGATAAGACATTAAAGAAAATGTGAGTTAATAGAGCCCAAATCAGTGGCAAAATCATGTCTGCGTTTTTCCTTTTCAGCACTGCCTGACTGCTTGCAAAGTGATTAGTTTTGGGTTGTCAGAGGCAAGGACATCTTTGCTGATGGAATGATTAAATGATGTGCAGACTGTTCTCACTGGTGAAGGTGATAATTACACCAAGAGTGACTAAGGAGTAAGTACACTCCTGTGGAACAGACCTTAGAATAAAAACATCAGTTGTGTGATGCACTCAATGGCAAAAGAGCCTCTCTTCATTACTGCCCCATCACTCTTCTGAAATTGATCCCATTTCATGCTCTTTAATGAAGTTTAACGCACACATACAAAAAGTCACTGAGGAATTTCAATGTCCACTGCCTCACTCTAAACTTGATTTACTCAGAGGGATTGAAAAGAGCAGCTGGAAGTACCAATGAGTTTTGCCATTTTCTTAAAACTTTTTGCCTACAAATTTTCAAATTATAACTTAATGAGAGAAAAGATAGGTTATGTGACTTGCAGTAAAATAAAGAAATGGAAAAAAAGAATTTTCCAGTAACATTCAAACAATTTTAAAATTTATTTACTGATTTTTTCTTAAAAAAAATTTTATTTTCTGATTTGGGGACAAGCAAATTAGGAAAATGTAAATTGGCAAAGCACATCTTCAAAGTTACACTACTGATGGACTTTTTAGAGAGTATGTTTCATTTCTTATTGTTATTTCTTATAGCTTTATTAAAGTACTGTATAAATAAGTTATCATTTTCCATTGATCAAGAAAAATGACAATATGACAAATGCCCTATGTTTTTCTTCAGTAAGGTATATATTCTTTACAAGTTAAAGATTTTTGTAAAGCTGCTTGTTAGCTATAACCTAAGAGATAACCTTATTCAATAACCTTTTGAGGATCAACATGGAGTGAGACACTCCTTTCAGGTAGGCTGTTCTATCTAAATCTCATAGATGATAAGGTTAACCAATGGTCATTCAATGCATTGTCACACAGGGGGAAAAAGTAAAAGAAACAAACAAAAAATACACAAAGAACACAACTTCCCATACTATCTATATTATGGTAGCTAGATGTATAACTAATACAATTAATCATTGAATAGTCTCCAAATTCCATGATTACAGTCTTGCTTCAACCATATTTTAATTCCGATTTCATATTACTTCCACAAACTGACTAATTTTCATACAATTATTTGATTAATTCTATCTCCTGATTCTTTTTCTTTGAACAGACTATTCCTATATGACACAAATGGCACCTCTTTATGTAACGTTTGTAGAATCATAATCTCTTTTAGGACTCAGCTTAAATATTACCTCATATATAAGGCTTTTCAAGATCCATTACCTTGATAGCACCTTCCCACAAGATACTACTTTTAAAAAATACACTGTATATAATTAATATTGACTTATCTGGGTGTTCCCTTTTCTATAGAATTTAAGCTCTTTTAGAGAAGAAATTTTTTCTTTTTTGTCTTTGGATCCCTACCATCTCTAGCACGGTGCTTTCTAAAAGAAGGCATGTCATTCGTATCTGTTGGATGAATGAGCTTAGAATTGAAATGTGAGTTAGATCACATAAGGGTGATTTAAACAGCATGTTCTATGAGACCAAGATGTTCCCTGAGAGTAAAATCCTGGGGCAGTATCATAGTACAGTAAAGAGAGCCCTCACTCTTGAGTCAGAAGATCTAGTTTCAATTTTTATGTGAGGTGCTCCTTCATTGTGTTAACCTGAAGAATTTACTTAACCTACCCAGGCCTCAGTTTTCTCTTTTATGAAATGAGGGGACTGATTCTGGGGGTCACCTCTAGATCTATGATCATTTCTCTTAAATAGAAATATTCTCCCCAAAATGCTATGTCAATGCTTACTATTAAATACCATGATCTCAAAGGAAACAAAATATTGATGCACACCCAAGGGCATATATATCAATGACAACGGGTGACACTATGGATAGAGCACTATACCTGGAGTTAGGAAACCTTAAGTGGAAATCCAGCCTTAGTCACTCACTAAGTGTGTGTCCCTGCAAAATTAATTTTACCTCCAACTACCACAATTTGCTCATCTGTAAAATGGGGATTATAATAACATCTATTTCCCAGGGTTATTGTATCCAATTAAATAATATTTATAAATAGCTTGGCAAATATAAATTTCTATATACATTCTAGTGATGATGATGATGATGATGATGATGCTATGACATATATTAGTCCTTTAGAAAGTATAAGGTATAAAAATAGACAAACCTTGTGTAATAATGTTATCCATAAAATTGCAAGACTTTACCTTCAGGGAAATGATTGTATTATTTATAGGGAATTTACAAAAAAGCAAATACTATATTTAGTATTTGATTTCCTTGTACATCACATATTTCCCCTTTGGGGCAGAGAGTTAAAATTGTGAGCTCCTCAAATGACTTGTTTCCAAGCTGGGATCTAGGCAAGAGGCTACATACAATATACATTTACCCATATTACATATAATACTAACACATTTGAACTTTGAAGTGCTATTTTAATGAAATGTCATTTTATTCTTTTAAAGTATGAAAGTAAATACACACACACATGCACACATACATACACATTGATTTTGGGAATTCCCAAGTGCATATGATCAGGAGAAGAAGCTAGAAATATTTAATACCACTTGGAAAAAATGCCATTATTGCCTTCACATTGGATGTCTGCCATTTCTGGAATGCTCTGCCTCTCTCTTTTCTACTTCTCAATTTACTTGGATCTAAGATAGCTCAATTCACTTTTTAAAAAGACCTTTCCCTCACCACCCAGAGGCTAATGCATTTTGCTTTCAGATTACCTTAATTTATTTTACATATATCTTCTATTTACCTAAGCATTTATGTGTTTTTTCTTATTAGGATGTTTGTTCCTTGAGAACAGAGAATATATTTTGCATTTTTTGGTATCCCTGGATTAAACAGAGTCCCTGAAACATAGTAAGCATTTAGTAAGTGCTTGCTATAAGATTGGAAGATTGTTTGGTTTCCCTTGTTTGTTTTTGTTTTCTTTTTAATCTATGACTGAGTCTTCCAAACTACATTCAATCATTCATTCATTAAACCATTCACTCATTCATTCATGATTTGTTGGGCACTACTTTGTGCAAGACAAATGAAGCATAGGAAATTAAACTATGAGGACATAAAATCAGATTGGAATCAGATGGTAGAAAATTTTGATGCTGCATTTTCTAGGGGGTAGATGAATGGGAGACACAAAAGGGGTTTTTAACAAGAGGATATTGGCATAAGAACTTCTAATGTGAATACTAACATTAATAATATAAGGAATAATGATATAATTTTATTATATATTTATGGTGATATTATGAAGATTGATCTGAGAGCAATTTCTAGGAATAATTGGAAGAGAGACCCCATAAAGGGAAACTTGTATGTAGATTGTGCAAATAGTCCAGATGAAGACATAAACAAATCTAGCGGCACTGGAAATTATATTAATTCATATTTATGTACTGTTTTAAGATTTACAAAATATTCTCCTCACAAAAACTTTCTGAGGTCAGCAGAGCAAGTGTTACATGCATTTTGCAGATGAGAAAACAAACTCAGAGCATTTAAGGAACATTAATTGGATCACACCAGGGCAGGGATTTGAAGCACATTTTTTTTTCTGACTCTGAGATCAATAATCTTTCTGGAACACCAAAAGAAGAAATACATACAAGTGATATTTATGAAAAAGAATTAATTTGTGACTACTGAATGGACATAGGTTACGAAAATGATGTAGTAAGGGGGATAAGTTCTCTAAAGTTAAATGTCATGGATGTTACACACACAAACATAGAGCATGAATGACTGAGAAACTGTGAATACCATTCAGAGGAACAACATTAAGATGAAAAAGTAGACATAGGTATAGATACTTGGAGTGCAGGGGATGTGTGAAAGGGCACTAGATGCTATACTTCCACGTGAAATTTCAGTGTGTGGGGAGCACAAAAATTAGATTGTGGGATGTATTCATATATTGGTATTGTCCAGTTTGCATATGGCTAAAGGTCAGAGGGGTGAAAGATTATGAGTACTCTGAAATACTCAGCCACAATGTTCAGATTAATCAAGTTTCATAAGAAACCTGAAGAGGATTTATCATTAGGTACAACAATGAAATATGGAGAAACTGGAGGTTAAAATGAATACAAATAAAATTTTTTTTGGAAGCTAGGAAGTGGGAAAGGTAGAGAAATAAGAGATTTGTGTAAAGAGGAAAATTTTAGATTGAGAGTTTAGACTGATATTGAATAATTATATTTCAGAATAATCACTTCATTCCTGATTGATAATAATCTCCTGGCTATGTGTGCGCCTATAATGAATCCTAGGATGTTGAGATGCCTAATATCTTCTGATTTACATAGCTCACTAAAATAATGGACTTTTAATTGTTACACCTCATCAAACTCTAGTCTACGTAGTGGTTTGAGTTTCTTTACGTATTTCACAAAGGTTGTTATTGTCTTTATGCTTCAACCACAGATGGTTTTGCCAAGTAGAAAAATGCCAGTGAGCAGCACAATTTAAGAAGTGAGTAAGTTTGTTAAATATAAGAATATCAGTCCTGTCTATGATAGCATTTTCTCACTTCAACCATAACCGGAAACATCTATGGCTACTACAGTGGATTTCACAAAGTAAGTGTCTAATCTAATGAGTGCTGGCAAAATTCAGTTGAATTAAAGAGAAAAATCAACAGAACTGTTGAAAGTGAAATTTCTTTTCTGTGTGATAGCCAAGAAAAGTTAATATAAATAGGAGGTACATCAAGAAAGGCATATCACCCAGAAAAAGAGACATTATAATCTCTGAATTTTGTCCTGGTCCTGGTCACGTTCTCTGTATTAAGAGAAGCATAGCATGCAGGAATAATGAGGTGATTATGACTCTGACCTTTGCCCTGGTCAGCTGACATTTGGAGGGCTGTGCCTGGCACTGGTTCTATAAGCTAAGAAAATCATTGATAATTTGGAGAATTTCCAGAAGAGGGCAGCCAAGACAGTAAAGAACATCAAGGTATGCCTCATGAAGAACTGAAGCTCTTTAATGTGGAGAAGACTTGAGGGGCCTTACTAAGTTTGTTCAAGTAATTGAATGTCTATCATGTGGAAAAGGGAGTAAGACTTATTCTCTTTGGTCCCATAGGAACAACAAGTATAAGATGCACATTTATCTTTGGTATCAAGGGAAGATAAACATCAGCAAAAACAAAACAAAACTTCCTAGGAATTGCAGCTGTTCAACAGTAGAAAGATCTGCTATAGGAGATGGCATTTACTCTTTACTACTTCTCAGGTGGGTTATCATGGTGATTTCTTTCAAAAATATGCTGGACTAGGAGTTTGAAAAGGTCTTTTGCAGTTCTGGAATTCTGTGATTCTTTAAATCTAGTTTAATGACAGTTTGAGTCTCTCAGATGACTACTCAATACCAAGCAACTGGACATACTGTAAACTTCACAAGTACTAGTAGATTGGCTCTCAATAGGTGTTTCCACAATGGCAGCACTTGGCTGCTGAGAGTAGATCTTGGTTCTTCTACCTCAAGGGGCCTTATAATGAGCAAAATAAAAAAAAAAATTCGCCAAACTTTACTGATTATAGAGCTCTGTTTGGAGGTCTTTGCTGATTATCCTGCTTCATAACACTTCCTGGCACTACTAAATATATTTTGCTTTACATTTGCTTAGATCTCTACATGCTGTTTCTGCTTAGTAGAAGGTAAAACTTTTGAGTACTGGAACTATTTCATTTCTATCTTTTAATTTTCAGCCACTGCTATGAGACATGGTACATGAATCAATCAATTAATCAACAAGCACTCACCAATCAAGTATGATTGACTTAGCTCTTCTCAGCAATACAATGATTTAAGACAGTTTCAAAAGACTCATGATGGAAAATGCTGTCCACATCCAGGGAAAGAACTATGGAGTCTGAATGCAGATCAAAGTATACTATTTTCACTTTTTTGGTTTTGTTTTCATGGCTTTTCCTTCTTATTTTGATTCTTCTTTCACAACATGACTAATGTGGAAATATATTTACATGATTGTACATGTATAACATAGATCAGATAGCTTTCTACCTTGGGGAAGAGGGTAGGAGGGAGAAAATACTTGGAACTCAAAATTTTATTTAAAAATTCAAAGTTTAAAACTATCTTTATGTGTAATTGAAGAAAAAGAAGGTACTATTTCCAAAAAAAATCTAAAAGAGAGTAATCAGTAACCATTATGGTTAGCTGTGAAACCTATTTGCCTCTCCACATAGCTGCTTCTATTGCAAGTTGGATATTCCCAGAAGTCAACAGTATGGCAGTATAAATGAAGTGACTGACACTTCTAAGTCTCAATTGATCACATTCCTGTGTAATGGAGGTGACCCTGCCAAAAAGTGGACAGTCACAATCATTCTTTGGAAAGAAACATTTTTGTTTATCTCTAATCATACATATTTTTTTTTAAAGACATCAAATGATGGTAAGGAATTGTTGCTATTCAAGACTGTATACTTCAGATTAAAAATCAGCAAGATGGCATTCATTTATTAGTATATCTTTACTCAGTAGTGGCCAATCAATATGAATTTAGAGGATCCAATTCCTTTCCCAGCATATTCTCAAAGTGTATTCTTTCCTTTTGCATATACCTCTATAGGCTGACTCTTTTTGTTTTTATTTTTTTATTTTAGGCACCTAAAATAATTGAGTTAATTTGATAGTTAAGTATTTGTATTTCTTCGTGTGTAATTTTAAGCCTAACAAGAAACATATATTATAGATATATCATAGATAGATAGGGATCATAGATTAGTCAACTCCTTTGTTTTACAGATAAGGAAAACAAGATGAATAAAATACATTGCTCATGGTCAGGCAGTAAGAGGTCATCCGAGATTAGAAAAATTTTGCTTTTGACTGTTGAGTCAGCATTCTTTTCATTATAGCATGCTGCCTCCCTATATGCATTGCATTTGGAAATCAAATATAAATCATTTTTATTCCAACTACATTTAAAGATTATCCACCTCAGCGCACCATTCTCAATGGAAGGAGTTAAAGTATCAGTCATCTCTCAAAGCCAAACCACCAAATCATTCATTTTATATGTATATTTCTATTTGGGACAAATATATCACAGTTTTACATGGTAAATTTGAAATAATTAAGGTTCTTTCTTTTAATTTTGCTTTGTTTTTCCCAATTTTCAGTCTGGGACCTCTTTTTTTTTATTCTCAACCTTTGAGGTGAACCCTAATGTTAAAGTAACAGAATTAGAATCGCAGAAAGACAGGATTAGAAGAGCAGAATGAGTTTTCTGGAGAGATTTGAAGGTGAAACATTTATAGTTGATAAATAGAACTTTAAATTTGGTTCATTTTAACCTGCAAAAATTAAATTTCAATTTTAGGAGAAGTTATTATATAAGAGATGATCTAACACAGTGGTTCTCAACCTTCCTAATGCCGCAACCCTTTAATGCTCATATGTGGGTTTATCTGCACGAGGGCAGACCTGCGTGGAGACAGATACAGGAGCGGTGTCTGCATTCCTAAGACCATCAGAAATATGTGTTTTCCAGTGGTCTTAGGCAACCCTCAAAGAGGTCATGA
>CM053585.1:354905584-354946585 GCA_028646515.1 Pseudochirops corinnae
GTGTTTCCACAGTATTCAAATTGTTTCTTCTTGGCAGCTTGTAATATTTTCTCCTTGATCTGGGAACTCTGGAACCTGGCTGTAACATTCCTAGAGTTTTCTTTTGGGGATCTTTTTGAAGAGGTGATTGGTGAATTCTTTCAAGTTCTATTTTGCCCTCTGGTTCTAAAATATCAGGGCAATTTTCCTTGAGAACTTCTTGAAGAATGATTTCTTGGTTCTTTTTTTGATCATGGCTTTCAACGTAGTCCAATATTTTTTTTTAAATTGTCTCTCCTGGATCTATTTTCCATGTCAGTGGTTTCTTCAAGGAGATATTTCACATTTCCTTCTATTTTTTCATTTGTTTGCATCTGTTTGAGTATCTTGATTTCTAATAAAGTCATTTGCTTCCATTTGCTGCACTCCAATTCTGAAGGAGTTATTCTCTTTAGTGAGTTTTTTGAGATTCTTTTTTCCAACTGGCAAATTTGACTTTTTAAGGCATTCTTCTCCTCATTGGCTTTTTGGGCCTCTTTTGCAATTTCAATTAGTCTATTTCTAAGGTGTTATTTTCTTAAGTGAGGTTGTTGACTCTCTTTTCATGTTTTTCTTGCATCATTCTCATTTCTCTTCCCAGTTTTTCCTCTACTTCTCTTATTTGGTTTTCGAAATCTTTCTTAAGCTCCTCTATGGCCTGAAACAAGTTTACATTTTTTTTGGAAGCTTTTGGTGCCAGAGTTCTGACTCTGTTGTCTTCCTCTTAATCCATGCTTTGATCCTTTTTGTCCCCAAAAAAGGAATCTAAAGTTGGGTTGCTGTGTTTACTTTGTTTCCTTTGCCTGCTCATGTTGCCAGTCAATTACTTGACTTTGTAGCTCTGTGCAACTCTTCTTCCAGAGGGGAGAGCTTTGTCCAAAATTGCTGGGGTTTTTGCAGCTGCCAGAGCTATTACGAGGCTTACTTTTCTGCAGCCTCCACCAGCTTTGGCTCACTGGTCATACACCTCGGGACCACCACCCAAGACCGTGATCCTGATCCAGGAAGGTTAAGGTAAGAGCACTCTGTCTCTGAATGATCACTTCCCCCCTCTCCATCCCCCACAATCTGCAGGCCAGGAGCTCTGAAGCAGCCAGGTGGAGGTGGCTGCAGGGCCGCTGCTTCTGCTGCTTTCTTGCCCTGGGGGCCGAGGGCCAGACCCACTCCTTTCCACAAATTTAGCCGAGTTCCACTGATCTTACCCTTTGTCCTTGTTTCTTATGGGTTGATAATTCTGGTAATTGCCACAGCTGCCAGTGACCCACTCTCATGAAAGGTCCACCTGCAGCTCTTCCAGACTACCCTGGGGCTTACTGCTCTCAGCTCCCGGTGTGCTGTGATGAGCCTTTCCCATCACACCTGCTGGGCTGCCTTCAGCAGGAGCTTTGTTTCTCTGTACTTTTGTGGGTTCTGGAGCTCTAAAATTTGTTTAGAGTCATATTTTATGGGTATTTGAGGTGGTTATTGGGGGAGCTCATGGAGTTCTCTTGATTCTAAGCTGCCATCTTGACTCTGTCCCCATTTGGGCATTCTTTTAGTTTATATGAGATAATTCAATAGCTATTTTAGTTTTACATTTTCCTGAAAGTCATTCAGAAAGGAAAGCATTTCTGAATAAAGACAATCTTTCCCTCAGTCTAGAATATACCAGATACATACATTTCTATTACATATGTGGGAAGGGGAAGGAACTCTCCCTTTATTAGTACATTAATAGTTTGCTTATCAGAAAACAACAACCATGAACAGTATCTAATGGTAGAAAGACATTCAACTCTAATGATACAATCTGGGACCATATCACCTAGCATTAAATATGTCACATAAAGAATGATGCAAAATGAAAAATACTAAGAATGGCCTCAAAGAAAAGAAATGAAGATACCCTCACTCCTCTGCTTTGTATATGTGGGAAATCCACAGATGGGAAACATTGTATACATTTTCTAACTTTTTCAATATATTGCTATTTCACTGATTTTTTTTTCTTGTATACTTCTTTTTTCTTTCCTTCTTTCCTTCCTTCTTTCTTTCCTTTTTTCCTTCTTTCTTTCTTTCTTCCTTCCTTCCTTCCTTTCTTCCTTCCTTCTTCACTCCTTTCCTTCCTTCCTTCCTTTTTTTCTTTTTCTTTTAAAATCCTATTTATTATATGAGATGACTCCTGTTGACGTGGGATGAGAATCATAGGAGAAATTCTGGCAATGTAAAACCAAAATATATTCATAAAATATATATTTTTTAAAAACTAGCATAAAATTCACATCAGTTTCTTAGAGGGATGGAGCCTGTAAAAACAAAATAACAGTTACTTTGTGATTTTAGCATGGATATTGGGAATATTGAGAAATATGCTGCATGGTGTGTCTTTTCACACTTATTTTTGGTATTTCAGAGGTATGTTTCAGGACAGTATTGATTTCCACTCCTTCTGTGGTTGATTAATGTTTCAGTAAGGCATCAAGTACATTATTGGAGAACTGAATAAAGAATGATTTTTTTCTGAGATGAAAAGCCCCCTCATGCTCTCCAAAAAAAAAAAAAAAGTCAACAAACCCACCCAGAAACTTTATATGGTATATGGCATGTTGAATAAATAGGTTTACTAAAAGTAATAAGCTCACAGACTTTGTAACAGGCACCTTGACAAGATTATTTAGTACTTTATATTAAAGAACTGCCAGCAACTGTTGGTAACCAATGAAATGAAGCCCTTTTTGTGAAGGAATTAATAGTCTGTTTACAAAAGATTTAATCTGTGGGTTGTGTTCTCATCATATAAATTTGTGGCACAAAAGGCACACTCTTTATTAATTGCTTTTTCCTTGATCCTCATTTCTCATTCATTACATGCAACCTACAGAGGCTAAGGATGAATCCAATGTACTTATATTTTACTTCTAACCCTATGCTCAAAACTAAGGGGCGTCTAGTCAGCATAGAAGGTGTAGTAGAGATAGTACCAGTCCTGTGAGCTCCTGGGTAAGTCACCTAACCCTGTTTCCCTCAGTTCGTTATCTGTAAAATGAGTCAGAGAATTAAATGTTAAACCACTTCAGTATCCTTGCCAAGAATACCCCAATTGGAGTCACAAAGAGTCAGACATGAAAGGTCAACATAATGTGTTTACTTTCTCTTCTTTCTCTTTCTAAAATATTATCCATCTATCTATCTATCTATCTATCCATCCATCCACACTATATATAAGCCATATGTATGTATGTGCTATGTATGTATGTATGTATGTGTGTACATATATGTTTTTTATATATATATATATATATATATATAGTGACCTCACTTGATATTTTCTTGGCAAAGATGCCAAACTGGCTTATTATTTTCTTCTCTGGCTTATTTTACTGATGAGTAAACTAAGGTAAATAGGGTTAAGTGATTTGTCCAAGGTCATAGAGTTACTAAGTGTCTGAGACCAGATTTGAAATCAGAAAGCTGATTCCCACAGATACAGCTATATCAAGAGATTTATATCTATGATTTTGTCCATATGTGCGGCCTGTAAGTGGTGCAGTATATAGAATGCCAGGCATGTATTAAGTAACACTCATCTTCTTGAGATCAAATCCTGACTCAGACACTAGCTGTGTGACCCTGGAAAGTAATTTAACCTTGTTTGTCTTATTTTCCTCAGCTGTAAAATAAGCCATAGAATGAAATAGTAAACAATTTCATTGTCTTTGCCAGGAAAACCCCAAATAGGTGAAGAGTCCTACATTTCTGAAATGGAAGAACAAATCTAAAAAATCACATTTAATATGTGACCCTATCTCTCCCCAGCTCTACAAAGAAAACATGATATATTGGAATAGCTAATGAATCAAGAGATCATATAGTGCAGTGTTAAGGGTTCTGGATTGAATTCAGAAGACTCAGGTTCTGGTCCTAGTTTAATCACAATGTGGTCTTAGGCAATTCTACTACATTCAACAATTTTGAAGCACACAGGTGCTATGATACCTGGTAGGACACCTTGACAAAAATAAAATAAAACAAAATAAAATTCATGTCCTCATGGAGTTTGAATTATATTACAAAGAAGATTATCTATGAGTAGAAAAACAAATAAAATATTTTATCCACTAGAAACTTTTTATTTGTTCCCTTATAGTACAGTTGAAAAATAATGTGCTGGATATTTTATTCTGAAGATATGGATTCAAATTCTGTCTCTTTTCTCTTATTATTTATGTAACTTAGGCAAATAATTTTACTTCTCTGGGCCTCCCTTTCTTCATCTGTAAAATGAGGAGGTTCGACAAGAAGATCTCTGAGGTTCATTTCAAATTTAAATCTGAACTTCCATTCCCTGTGACTCATTTTTTTTTCCTGTAAAGGATATATATCTATGTATATGTCTATGGCTATATCTATAATATATATGTATATATATATATATATATATATATATATATATATACAATAAGTGTATGCATGTGTTAATGTACTTACATACAAACACATACACACACATTGTTCATGATATTTTTATATGAGAAATTTTGACTAATCAACATAAGCTCAGAGATAGAAATGATCTTGGAGAATATTTAACCCAATTCTGTAGTTTTACTTATTATAACCTTGTAAATTCTCCTGATGACATTTTCCTGAAGAGAAAACACACCTAAAGAAATTAAATGTCTTACCCAAGGTCATACGTAATAGAGGTTAAATTTGAACCCAGGTTCTCTGACTTCTGATCCAGCATTCTTTTTACTACCTTATAGTGCTTCTAATGCTATTTCTCAAGAGGTTAAATACAAATATATTCTGTGATTTGTCTTTGGTTTTTGCCAGAATTAGCATAGTCAAAGAAAATTTTAACTTTCGTGTTTTTGCCAAGTTTATCACAAACACTGGATACTCAGTCTAGAAACTCAAGTTATTCTTAATTTCTCTCTCTCCATTCATTTCCCCATCATACCAATCAATTGATAATAGATGATATTTCTAAGTCTACAATGTCTTTTTCAACTCCCCAATCTTACTTTTTCTCTACCACCACATCTGTCTAAAGTCTCATTATGTTTTACTAACCTGTTATAAAAAAAAAACAACCTCTTTTCTGTACTTCATTCTCTTCTTCAAGCTGCTCTACAAGCTAATGTCAGATTTTTTAATTTCTTAGTACACAACTATAATTATAGGTACTTAAACAAAGCTGAAAAGGACCTTCAGTATTATTTAGCCACAAATGCTTTAGAAGATTAGAAACTTATAACTTTTTTTACTTATTGCTTGCTTTAATGATTCCCAATTGCTAACCTACTAAAATTCGTATGCCTTAAAATTCATTCTAGACTCTCTCCACATTCAACTTTCCAACATTATTAAACTCTGATACCCTTCACATGATCTATGCAGCTACCAAAAGTGCTGCTATATTTTTTTTCATAAATTTGAGATGTTTATTTCTGTCTTTTAATTCATTATGATGTATATTTCCAGGGTAAGGATGACTGGGGAACAAAATGGTAGACTCAGTTACTTTTCTTTTACAATTTAAAATTTGCTTACTGAATTGTTGGACCATTTCCCAACTCTTCCAGTAACATTTTAAGGTGTCTAATTTCTCACAGATCCTGTAATATTAAATCTTTTGATCAATCACCTTTGCCAATTTCTAGAACTTCATATGATTAATGTTAATTTGCACTTATTTTACATTAATAATTAGGAGGTTGTTTCCAAATTGTACTTCATATTCTGTTATTTTTCAGTATTCACTTCATATCCTTTGATCATTAATTTGTGGGGAAATAGCTCTTGATATTTTATTCTTGCATTTATATCAGTTCCCTAGATATTGACCTATTATCAGTAATATTTGAAGCAAACATTTTTTTCACATTACAGTTTTAGATAATTTAGATAGTTTCTTCCAATTCATTGATTTTATCCATTAAAAAATCTTTTTAAAACATTGAAAAATTAATATGGTCTATTTTATCTTTTATTTTCTTCATCTTTTATTTGATCAAGGTTTCTACCCCTAGGCATAGGTGTAAAAAAATTTAAAAAACAATAAAATAATAAATCAAGCCCTGATTTCTAATGTTTTCTGAGGTATAAATTTCTCACACTAAAACTTTAATAATAACTCTTATTGGAAAGTAGAACCTGGTCCCAACAAGAGCCTTATTTTGTATGTGTATAAATAATTTCATATATTATTTTTCCTACATACAGTATTCTAGATTTATTTAGCACTGTATTATATAAAGGATAATGAAGTGACACCGTTAGTGAAAGTAGATTCAGACCCAGGAATGAATCCTGAGATGAATTTCAGGTGGCTATTATGTAGGGGGGAGGGGAGAAAGACTTTTTAAAAGTAGAGTGAGAGTCATCCCTGGAAAGGACTATAGAGTCTGAAAATAAATCAAAGCATACTATTTTTTTTTTTTTACTTTTTGTGCCTTTTCTCTTTTCTTCTGTTCCTTCTTGCACAAAATGACTAATATGGCAATGTTTTTTTTTTTCATGATTTCTCATGCATAACATATATCAGATTACTTACCATCTTGGGGAGGGGGGTGGGAGTGAGGAGGGAAAAATTAAAATTAAAATTTTATAAAAATGAAAGTTGAGAACTCGCCTTACGTATAATTGAGAAAAAAAATACTATTTATCAAAAAAAAGTGGAATGAGATGAAGAGTAGACAATCCAACTCTTGGGACACATGATCCAGTGTTTTGAGAGTAGGTGAGGTGAGGACAGGTAATTTAGTCTCAAGGAGCAATTAGGTGTATGTAAGTTGTTTAGACTCTCTTAATGCAAATTTAAAAAAAGATACTCAAAATACCTTAAGGTCTAAACAAGCACTCATCTGGCAAATTCCTCTAGCAATGACTCTTCTGGTTTGATTGATCATTGGTTTCAGGTTTTGCGTGGTAGAATTTTTCCCCAGGCTATGTTCAGCTTTCTTTAAAACAACACTTTCTCCCTTCTATAAATAAGGAACATTGTTTAGGATAGGGAGTCTTAACTTTTTTGCATCGTGGTTCCATTTTGCTGTTACCTATTTCTTTTATGTAAGATTAGAGAGTTGCAACTAACCTCACACTTTTGGGCCTCTCTGCTTCACTGTCTTCTCCCATGGAATTCAAAATCTCTTATATATCTCTTTCTTTACTCTGGAATCTTGGTGCTATTCTGATGAATGGACTTTAACTGCATATTAGTGGGGAAGGGAATACCACTGGGAGATTAGCAAAAGATAAAATCCCAAAGTCAATGTCAAAAATCACAATTGCCCTCAAAGAACGGGGAGCTGTCAGAAAAGTTTTGGTATACAGAGGTGGGGGGGGGGGGAGGAGGGGCATTGTTACTCAAACATGAGTGCTAGTCAAGATGCATTTCGTGTGTCAGTACTTATTTATTTTTTTCTTGTAAGAATTACCTAACAGTGAGTTTTAATACTTGTCCTCAATACATTTTGTTTATTTCAGGGATATTCTTCCATGGTATTTGATAAGGGGAAGGAAAGGAAGAGCATCCTAAGTTATCTCTCAATATTATATATTCCCAGGATTGTGTGTGTGTTTAAAGATTATTTGACTAAAGATAATTTAAAGAAAGTAACAACAACTAGGATTACTTAAATTATTTCTATTTCCAACTCTGACAACATCTAGCTGTGGGACGAGGCAAAAGTGTGTAAACTCTGTCGTTCATTTTTTTTTTTTTAATTTCTAACATAAGAACAAACTAGAGGACCTTTCTTCCAGTCTCAAAATTTATGATTTTTTGACTTTTATGTCTAAAATCAGCTTCTATCTAAAATTATGGTAAGGGAATTAGGTGGTTCTCATATACTTCATATGCTTCTGCAATTAATTTAATCATATTGATGAGTTTTGTCCCCCTCTCCCCCCACCAGAGGATAAAAGATTGCTTACTTGGCACATTCTAGAAATTTAGGAAATACAGAAAGAGGAGGAGACAGAGGGATTCTTTAGATGAATGCATTCCTACCGGAATCAGTAAGAAACAGGGTTACAAGTAGTTGGGAAATAAGGGCTACTACTCCTCATTTCCTTTAGAAAATTGAAGTTTTTGTTTTGTTTTGTTTTGTTTAATAAGCCTTAAGGGAAAACAAAAGAAAAGCCAGATTCTCAATTAGATCAACCTTGCCTCCATAAGGGTCTAGTTCTCCTTGAACTGCAAATAACAGATTTACCTGAATGGTTTTTGCCTATTTCCTCTTCATGTACATCGACCATGACTATTTATAGACATGTTTACAATACATGTATGTATAAGTTTATGTATATTTATAAATATATGTATAGAAGTGTATGTATGTATATCTATGTGTGCATATATGTTTTCAAAAGAAAATGCCACCAAGTCAAAGTATTTTCTTTGATATAAGTTCATGTGGGACAGGGGCTTCAACTGATTGAGATACATATATATGTATGTATGTATGTATGTATGTATATGTATGTATGTATGTATGTATGTATATGTGTGTATATGTATGTGTATATATATATATATATATATATATATACCATCCATCCATTCTAGATTCATTGTAGGGGAAAATTGGTTAAATGTGCACCAATCATTTTGAATCCCTGTGCCAGAGAAGCTTAAAATTTCTAGACAGGTAACATTTTGCTTCGAAAATTTCAAACATAGGCCATTTTGTGAGGAGACGGAGACGGGGACAGAGAAGTAGTAGTAACGGTTGAAGAGACAATCTGGAGCACTAGTGTGTTTTTTACCGCTGTCGGATCGGGGAGGCGGAGATTCAGAATCCAACCTTTTCTCCCTGTCCCCACCCGTGAGATTTTTTGATCTTCAGCTACACTTGTGGTTGTTTGACCCTTGCCATCAAACACCATGGCAAGCAATGTCACCTACAAGACTAACCCCCGTTCCATGAATTTCCGTGTCTTCACTGGGAATCTCACCACTGGTTATTAAGAAGACTGATGTTGAAACAAGTCTTCTCGAAGTATGGGAAGATCGTAAGCTGCTCTGTTCATAAGGATTTTGCCTTTGTTCGGTATGTTAATGAGCGAAATGCCCGTGCTGCTGTGGCAGGAGAGGATGACAGAATGATTGCTGGACAGGCACTAGATATTAATCTGGCTGCAGAGCCAAAAATGAACCAAGAAAAAGTAGGTGTGAAGTGTTCTGCCCCGGAGATGTATGGCTCTTGCTTTGACCTCAAGTATGATTTTCAAAGAGATTGTTATGACAGGATGTACAGTTATACAGCACGTGTGCCACCTCCTCCTCCCATTGCTCATGCGGTGGTGCCCTCCAAATGGCAGCGTGTAACAGGAAACACTTCCCCCAGAGGCAAAACTGGCTTTAATTCCAAGAGTGGGCAACTGGGCGCTTCATCCAAATATGGCAAATTGAAAGGTGATGATCTTCAGACAATTAAGAAGGAATTGACCCAGATGAAACAGAAAGTGGATTCTTTATTGGAGAGCCTAGAAAAAATTGAGAAAGAACAAAGCAAACAAACAGTAGAGATGAAGAATGATAAGTCAGAAGAGGAGCGGAGCAGCAGTTCCCTGAAGAAAGATGAGACTAATGTGAAGATGGAGTCTGGAGGGCGGGGGGGAGGGGGAAGCAGATGACTCTGCTGAGGAGGGGGACATACTGGATGATGATGATAATGAAGATGGGGGGGATGACCAGCTGGAGTTGATCAAGGACGATGAAAAAGAAGCTGAAGAAGGAGAGTATGACAGAGACAGTGCCAATGGTGAGGACAACTCTTAAGAACATATTGGGGTTTTAAAACTCTCGTCCCATTATTTCTTTACCTGGGCGCTTGTCTTTGATCAAACTTTTTACCAAATCCTCTCCCTCAGTGTCTTCCAGCACATGTTCACTGTTGTACTCTGCTTTATCCTTCCCGTGTTCATTAACTCTTCCTTGCGCCTAGTCTGTTTGCCACTTACGTCAATTCTCCCAGCAGTTATATTAAGTCTCCTATAATTTTGCTCTTTTAATTTTGATACCTCTTTATGACTTAACAATAAAAAGGATGTATTTTTTTTTAAAAAAAGAAAATATCAAACATAATTCTTGTACTTTTTCCATATATCAGTTGCCAACTTGACCCCAAATAACCTCACCTCTAAGGTTTTTCTCGCTTCAAGTATACCAAATGTTTATAGAATACCTTCATATCTATAAATTGATAACAGATACTTCTACAAATTAACAGTCTTCCCTTACCCAGTTTAGTATTAGAAATGGTCAGATAGAGCATTTCAGTATATATTCTCAACTTCTACTACTCTCCCAACAACACAGTGCCCTCTAGGGGTAACTTCCTGCATGCCTATCAAGAATTCACACCCCATTTTCTTGGCTTAAGTTGCAATTTATAGCCATTCATCTTACTGCTGCACTTGTCACTCGTCCATGGACAATAGCATCATTGCTTTATGAGAAACTTCTGAGAGAATAGCCTTCACTTTAATGGAAAAAAAGAATCTGAATGTCTGTGTATGACTTCTCTTCTCTGTGAAACTCTTAGCTCTGATTTTTTCCATTCCAAGAACCCACTCTGATTGTATAACCCAGAGGATTATTTTTTTCATTCAATCTTGTATCTATTCATTAATTTACTTTTAAGCTAAGATTCCCCTATCTCCCCCAATCTAGAAGTAAAATAATCACTAATGGGCCCAAGTTCAATGCTGATTAGTATGGAAACTTCAACCAACTCTGTTCTTCTGATTTGGGCCAGTTCAGCACTATTGGGCAGCTTGTTAACACCGTTTTTGAGGGCTCTTCATATTTGTGCTAGAATTAAAGAAGACACCCAATAGGATTTAGCCCTACTGTAGGAGAGAACTCCTGAACCAAACGAACCCCAGCCTCTTGTAGTAAGTAGTACACCTTATCGTACTAGGTGTGATGCAATTTTAAAGGGTAAAATAAAATCTAGGATATGAGGAAAAGAGAGGTTCTTTCTTTCAAAGGATTAATGTTGTCAAGAACAATATCTTCTTATTAAGAAGATACAAAGGAGAAACAAGTGGACTATAGCAGACTTTTTGGCATACTTTTTTAACCCTAATGTTTCCCAGTTAATATAGCAGCACCCTCAGAAAGTCTATGTTGCTCATTAAAAACAAACATGAAGCATATACGTATAAAGAATGAAATAAAAGCAACCTTGGCAAGTTGTCATAGTAAAAAGATCCTTTGGATTTGTGAACAACTGGATTAAGTTCATACCTCTGGTACATTCTCTCAGTATGACCATGGTCAAATCATTTAACATGTCTACCCAGGCAACTCTAACAATATAAATTAAGGAAGAGATACTTAGTGGTATTGGTACAGGAAATCCCTACTCTGGGAGATTTTTTATACTGGCAAAATCACAACTCCATAGCCCTTCCCCAAGACTCAGAAATTCCAACTAATGTTTATTGTTTTCATGTCAATTCTACACAAATTGAGACCTTGATTTTTTTTTGCTTTTTGGAAAGGGGGGAAGGAAGAGCAATTGGGGTTAAGTGACTTGTCCAAGGTCACATGGATAGTAAGTGTTAAGTGTCTGAGAGAGCATTTTAACTCAGGCCCTCCTGACTTCAGAGTCAGTACTCTATTCACTGTGTCACCTAGCCACCCCCAGACTTTGAAATTTTGAAAAAAGATATTGACATTATCACAATTCCTTCTTATTAAATGTATCAGAGTAAAGTAGGATTTCAGTCCTTTTATGGAACATTGCGTATTAATTTCAGTCACCAACATAAGGAATATGAAGCAGAAAGATTGTACATCACTAGAAAGGAAACTATCTCGTTTATCAAATTAAGGAGTAGCAGTATTGGGTACATAACTAGAATCTTGAAAGGTAAATTATTAAAGCAAATAATTTAAAGATATAAGCCCCCTAATTTGTAATTTTTTTCCCTATACAATAATATATATTCTTAAAAATTAAACCTGCCTGTCAGGCCATTCCCATTTCACTTTGAAATATAACTTACTTTTAAATAAAGTCATAAAAATTGCATTCTTTCAATTTCTGTTGGTAATCAACTGTGACATTAAATGGCATAAATCTTTACTCAATTCATTTCCTGCTTCTTCAAAGAAAATGAAAATAAAATATATCTTGAAATAGTGATTTTACAAGCAGAAGAAATTTTAACTCTTCTAAGTTCCCCAAAGTTTCGTTTTGGATCATTTATTTTTCGCTTTAAGGATGGCATCCACCTATACAACCAGAAAATGTTTGTTTCACTCTTGAACTTCAAATGACAATTTGAAATCCATCTTTTTTAGATTTCAGGCCAAATTGAAAAGAATTATTCAAAAAGAGGATGTGTGCTTTCTAGTTAATCTCTCAGGCAGTATCAGTGAAAGAGACAAACCTTTCTGAAGGTATGTGAATGATCCACACTCCTCACTAGGAGTCAGCTTTCTGAGACCGAGTCACTCTGTTGTCTTGAGCATATATCTTTATACTTTCTTCCAGTTGTAGTTTTTCTTACACATAATACTTGCTACTTAGCATAAATGATGCTAAAATTTTTGACAAACTCAATACATTTTTGAGACTGAGTTGTATGATTAATACCTATTATGCATGGGTATTGTTTCCTGTCTTGTATTCAGATTTCATTAGTCTACAGAAGTCTGGTAATAAAAATTATCTGTACCTAGGCAGAACAGGAATACCTCTTTGACTTACTGTCTTAGAGAATCAAGGCACTTAGAGCTTAAAGAAGTTGGCAATGGTGCTTTGACTGATAAGTATCAATGGCAGGGTTTCTACTCCAGGTAGTCTTGAGTATAAAGCAGTTTCTCTAGAATAATAGTCTCCAAAGTGGAAACACTTGTCATGGTGTGTGATCAGTCATTCAGAGAATGGCAATGAAGATCCTGAATATTTCTCCAACACAATTATACTATACTCTTTATCAATTAATTATTGATAACTTTTCCTCTATCTCCTCCCACCTCAGACCTTTCTTGGCTATCTCAACTTTGACCCCATAGAGCAGTTTATAACCTAACCTTGACCCAGGTAAATCTCCCTTCATAAGCCACCTCAAAACTATCTTGCATCCTGCACTATCTGGCAATTTTAAGTACATAAATCTATCCTCAATCTCTTTCTCTCCCTCTCTCTCTCTCTCCACACACACACACACACACACACACACACACACACACACATTCACCACCACCACCACCACTGGAAAAGAGTTGTTCTTCCTTCATTTCAAAGAGGATCAGTGACATCTTGGGTGATGTCTTTACTTGTGTATGAATTAGATTTAGGTGAGGCAGAGTTGCACAAAGTTATAAACCTTACCCTCCTTTCCTTGAGTCATCAAAGTCCAGTAGCAGGACAAAAGTCACAGGATAGGTGATGGTCAGGAATATAACACATAACCTTGGTGTTTTAGATGTCTGGACAAGCTTTAAGCATTCCACAAAGCTTGCTTCAGCCACCTTTTGCCTATTGGAACAAATTTTTCTTATCCACCCATTCAACTGGTGCAAGTTTTCAAATGCTTTGGCTCAGCATTCCCCTAGCTCACTAACAGGATTGAGGCCTATCAGTTACTGGGATGTAGCCACTATGACTACTATAGCACCTTGGAGTCCTAGATGAGAGTTTGGTGAAGCGAGATACCAAAGGTGATCATCCATGAAAAGACGTTGGCAAATCCTCACATTAAAAGCATTAGTCTTTCTTGAACATCCCTTACACCTCACTGGAAAAGAATTGCTTGATTCTGTTTGTCCTTTATTCTGGAAGTGGAACATGATATTAGGGAGATGATGTCATAACATGTAAGTGAAATGTATTTAAATGAGGGAGAACTGCGGAAAGGCACCAGCCTCACTTTCATCTCCAGAGCCATCTTGATTCAATGGCCAGATATGGATCAGGACAGGTGGAGATGGCTGAGGATGTAGCAGGGGCCCTACACCTTTTCAAGCTAAGATTTTTAACAAGTCCAGTTTGACTGAGGCAGCGCTCATTCAGTGATTAAGTCTTAATAAAATGAGGCAAAGAATAGTCTCATTAAAAATAGGTCTTCCAGGGGAAGACCCTCAGGGTCTCTTGGGACAATAGAAACAATTGTTATTTACATGTATTTTGAGTTAATCAGGGTCCAAAAAGTGACCAAATAGGACTTGGTGTGGGACTAGATTGATTTGGGGGTAAGGCTGGTCTTTACAAGAAAAAAAACAAGAAAAAAGTTTCAGAGGTTAAAATTTACATTTTCTTTGGGTAGAGCATGCTCAGGTAGGGATGTGATACCCTATGTGGAGAAAGAAGAAAGAAGAAAATAGAAGAAAGAAAGCAAGAAAGCAAGAGAGCAACAGAGCAAGAAAGAAAGAAAGAAAGAGAAAGAAAGAAAGAGAGAAGAGAAGAGAAGAGAAGAGAAGAGAAGAGAAGAGAAGAGAAGAGAAGAGAAGAGAAGAGTTGCCTAAGTTTGGAGTTTGAACTCTACCAGGTAGCTCCTTCTCTACTCACAGATGTTGCTGTTTGTTCTTCATTCTCCAAGAGGATCAAAAGGCCAGGGTCTCCCACTGCATCCTGGGCCATCTCCAATCTTCCTGATCCATTCCTGGGAAATGGACCCAGATGGCTACAGGGGAGAAAATGAGACGGGTGACTTTCCACAGGCCATCCTCACTTAAATCCAATTCACTTAGTAGAAAAGAATAAACATAGATGGGATATATTACAGATATTACTACATTATTATTTCCCACAAACCCACTATGTTTTTGAATTTTCAGTTCATACTCCCATTCCCTCAAGATCTGTTACTTAGTTATGCAAGGAGCCCTTAGTTGAAGCTTTTCTTTTCAAAATGGAACAGTCATCTCTCAAGGAACAAATCTGATGGCCTTTTCTTAGTCCTTATCTTTCTTGACTTGCCTATAATATTTGACACACATGAGCATTCTTTCCTCCCTGGTGTGCTGCAAATATCTGTGCCATGTACTCTTATATTAGTTCAACAAAATAAATAAATAAATGATTGAATGAATGAATGAATAAAACAAATTGAGAGAGAGAAAGAGAGAGACAGAGACAGAGAGAGAGACCGACACAGAGAGAGAGACAGAGAGAGAGACTTAGAGACAGAATTTCTTAAATAGGTTTAAAATCTTTGAAATGAAGAGTTTTAGTGGAGTTTGAATCCATATGCTCAAAATCTAAATGTGGAAAACGTTGGTTTTTAGTCATGTCTGATTCTTCATAATTACATTTTGGGCTTTCTTGGCAAAGATAATGGAATGGTCTGCCATTTCCTTCTCCGGCTCATTTTATAGATGAGAAAAGTGTAGCAAACAGGGTTAAATGCCTTGCCAAGATCACATAGCAAGTATCTGTCTGAGGCCAGATTTGAACTCAAGAAGATAATTCTAACTGACTGTAGGGTGACTACTCTATCCACTACACCACCTACCTACCCTATTGAAAATATACTATTTTTTCTATAGCAACTTATTGACATAGAAAAAAGAAACAGTCAAATTTCAACAAGAAATTTAAAATATATAGATGAGATTGAAAAAAATAGCATTATTTTGAGTAAGCCAATTATGCCCTTCTTCTAATTAGACCTATACATTTCAATGAGGTAACTTTTTTTTATCTGTGAGGATTTTGAAATTAAATATTGAAATAAATTGAAATTAGAACCAGATCTTCAAATCACCATATGTTAAATCAAGATGCAAGACTAATACAAAAATAATGAAGCATATTCAATTGTGTTGCTCTCACAAAATATAATTGTTAACAATATTTCAGTCAAAACAAAAATATTTTCAAAATGTGACTTCATCATATTATCCCATCTGTTTTCAACATCTATTTCTGTCTGTTTTATACAGTATAAAATTATTAGTGTGATATTATAGTGTATAACTTAAAAATAAGTAAATATACAAATATTTGGGTGTATGCCAAAATATTCTATTGGAAATTAATGATAAAAGTATTCCAAAACCACTGTCATAGAACACTATGCCACTTTAAAATATATATGGCACTTTAATACGTAATAATTTAAATAGGAATGATCTCTCCAGCACCTTCGCAGATATCAGTTGTCTCTCCCCTTGGAGGTGAAAGCTAGAGGATAGAGTATCTAACCCCCCGAAAAAAATATTCCTTTATAAAAGACTTTCTGGTAGCTACATTTTCTGTTAGAAATTCTACTTGCCTTTGATTCCATGGCAAAACAGGTTACTTCCCTAGTTCCACCACTTCACTTCCCTTATCAGCATCATTTTCCATGTTGTCTTCTCTCATTAAATTGCAAACTCCTTGTAATCAGGGACTGTCTCTTGTTCTTCTCTGTATATCTAGCATTTACCATAGTGCCTGACATTTAATAAAGGTTCATTAAGTTATTGGAGCTGACCTTTGGGAAGTTTCATAAATTTCCTTATATGCACAATGATGACATGATATCTCGCAGATGTATTGTTGAGCTAAAATTAGACAACAAGATTGAAAACCTTTTAGAAAAAATTGTCAGATATCACATAGAGAGAAAGCTTAGGTGCTTTCTACAAATTTTCTCCACCATTCAACCTTAAAAGAAATGAACAAATATATAACTGTAGAGTCATAGCAACTAAACTCAAATGAAGAGAAAAGGTAGAAGAGGAGGAGAAGAAAGAGGAGGAGCAGGAGCAAGAAGAGGAGGAGGAGAAAGAGGGAAGGGAGGAGAAAAAGAGGAAGAAGAAGAAGAGGAGAAAAGAAAAAGAAGAAACCTGGCAAGGAAGAGTTCTAAGCAAATGTGGGTCACTACTATTGGAACAAGTCCATGGAGAATAGAGAAAAATATTATAAATATTATACATCTTTTCCAACTGAGACATCTACTTCTGTTTCCTACTACTATACTCCTTTTTTCCTTTTCACTCATCAAAATTATCATCCAAAAATATGCATAATATTTTTTTCTTAAAATGGAGGGAGTAGGACCCTATGCTATATGAAAGTAATTGAACAGGTTTACATATTGCGACAATATGCCATGGAAAATTATTTTAAAAAAAGTTTTTCTATAACAAGGAATAACTTACTGTACTCATATTTTATTCTTTTGGTCTGGAACCTAGAAACCAGTTTACTTCATAGTATAGAGATTTAGCCTTCTCTCTCTCCCCATACAAATTTCTCAATGACAGTGGTTTCTAAACCTTCTTGATCATAGACATCAATTATTTAGGAAAAAAATAGCATGTACCTCTGTAAAGCCAAGCATGATCAGCTTTCCAGAGGACTACTGCTGTGAACAGCATTCAAGGTTCTGATTACATAGAATAGTGAGCTCTCTATTTTTCAAAAACAAATCAGAGCAATATATTCACAGAAAAGCAAGGTA
Organism: Pseudochirops corinnae; assembly: GCA_028646515.1. Lineage (NCBI taxonomy): Eukaryota > Metazoa > Chordata > Mammalia > Diprotodontia > Pseudocheiridae > Pseudochirops > Pseudochirops corinnae. The sequence continues at coordinate 354,923,000 of CM053585.1, forward strand.
CAGCATTCACAATGCTACAATTTATCATAGAAAATCAAAATATAGCATTCACTACATCACAACTCAATAATGCATCAGTAAAATGGCCACATAGTTTTCACCAAAGTGGGCGCATAGTTTTCAACAAAGTACATTCATTTAGTCAATCATAAAATCTTTAATTCAATAACAAAGTACAAAAGTCAAAGTTCTCCTCCCTTAGATCACAGTAAATCATAATCTTCTTAGCCAGTACACAATATCCAATTAAAGTCTTCTTTCAGCTTGACTCACAGCTGGCTCTCAGGTTCCATGGTTACTCTTCCATGGCCCCAGCTCCAACTTTCACCTGGGTTCAAGGACAGACAGCTCCCAGTTCCTTGGCCAGTTGCTTGTCCAGTTCTTCATCCATTTCCCATTCCATATTGAAGTTCAGAGTGTCCAGTCCACTTCAAGTCTTTCACAGTTCCTGTTTCTGGGAAGAAAAAGCTTGACAGAGCCACAGTAATAGTCATACACATTGCCTGCACCATCATCAATTCACTATCTGCTTGTGAAATCAACAGAGACCACAAACAAGGTCTGTGAGGTCAGCACAAATTATCAATAAAATCCCGGGACCTCCAAAACCCTCCTCCAGGACTTCTGTAAATAGACAACCAGAAAATCCTCTTTCAGGGCTTCCAGTAAGGTCCCAAGGCTTCTGTACAAAGTATCACAAACAAACATCAACACAGACAGAACAGACAGAGTGCCAGGATACCACAAGTTTTCTCCTTCTTGACTCTGCCGCAAGAGTCCTCTTCTCAGTACTATATTGATAATTATGTTACAAAACTCATATTAAATAGAAATTTTAAAAAAAGATGACAAAAATGAAATATTATTTGATAGTAGTGCCTAGAGAGTTACCAGGCTTTATTGAGTTGGGGGCAGGTAGTTGGAAGTGAGATGGTTATACCTGCATTTTAGGAAAATCACCTTGGCAGCTATGTGGAGGCAAGATGGATTAGAGAGTAGGGAGAAACTTGAAGCAGAAAGATTAATTACTGGGCTTTTGAAATTATGTGGAGCCTCTTCCTAAATGGGGAGATGATAAGGGCCTGGGCTCTGGTGGTACCTGAGTGAATGGAGAGAGGAGAATAGATGCAAGAGTGTGGAGAGCAAGATTTGGCAGCTGATTGGATATAGGATGTGAGTGAGGCAAAGTGAAGAGTTAAGATGAAACCTCAGCTGTGAAAACTTCCATGACTGGAAGATTTATAATGACTGTTGATAGAAATAGGAAAGTTTGGAAGATGAGTTAGTTTGGAGGGAAAGAATATAATCATATGTTTGTTACAGAGCTTAATTCAAATTAGATTGTAAATTTCTTCAGGTAAGGGAGTTTCTTCTACCTCTTTAACAACCTCCCCCTCCCACCAGTGTTTAGCACAATACCTGGCCCATGGTACATATTTAATAATTGTCTACTGATAAATTGATAAGTTTTCATCCTTTGTAGCTTCCTGTAGCTAACACAAACTTTAAAAAGAAGGATAGGTCATTATTACTCCCTGGTCACTGATGAAATGTTGATATCATCAGACAGGAGACTGCCTCAGCCACAAGCAAACTGAGTGAGGGTATAGGCACAAAATTTTCCCAATGACATAAAGGGAAGGGTTGATTTAGTTCATAACTATCATTAGGAATCTGTACCAGATTCAAAAGAGGGAAAGTCAGGAGCTGACACCATAGTAAGGAGAGGGGGAGGAGTAAAGGAGGATTGTGGGATCAGACTAGCCAAATAAGTGTTAGAGATAAACTCTCCAAATAGCTATTCTAATGAGAAAGGGAAATCTCTCCACCTTTAAATTGATAGATCACAGTTTGCCAATTTGGAGAAAACCACCTTAAGACAGCAAATTCAGAACAACAACAAAAGCAAAAACAAAGCTTCAAATGAAGCAAAGATTAGCAAACCTAAAATACATGGACTTGAAGCCTTCAATTGGCTTCCAAACAATAACACATGATTATCATTGTTTCACATTCCATTGTTGTCCCCTATTTTTAAGGGTGAAAAAAGAATAGCCTCCAAGATCCAAGAAGTTTAACGAAGCCTGAGTCATCATTTTAGTATAATTTTTATTGTAATTCTATTTCAAATCATCTTTTTTTTAATACTAAGGCATGTAAATGCTTCTTTTACTCAATAAATTAAAAAAAAAAAAACACAAACCAGCATCACCCTGGCAGAATCAGAGCAGAGCTAGAATTCCAGATATTCTATTCTCATCTATGAGTATTTTGAATATCAACTAGTCTTCAATTATGCCAAAATGTTCTACCCTCACACTAGCAGTACTCAGCACCAGTCCTCAGGTCCAAGCTTCTCTCTCCTTTCCAGTGTTTGATCCTACTATATTGAAATAAGAATTCTACAAAAATCCACTAGACTTTACTGTGTTTGTAAGAGAATATGCCATTCCCTCCAGGAACCTACCCTCAATACAGCTGGATTATTTTACTATCTTCTTATAAATACATGTTTTGTTATACTGGACTATTCATATTCTAAATTTTCTTGAGCCTATAGTAATTACAATGCCAGAATCATCAAATCATCATTGCTCACATACATATAGTGCATTAAGGTTAATAATATACATTACATATATTATCATATTAGATCATCACAACCAATTGGCAAAGTAGGCACTTTTTTTTTTTTACCATTTCACAGCTAAGGAAACTGAGTCTGAGAAGTTAAATGACCTGCCAAAGGTCACATAGTTGATAAGACTCAGAAGTACAATGTAAACTCAACTCTTTCTGGCTCCAAGGTGTACTTACCATACTGTCTATCTTCCCTTTGAAAAAACTGTTCCAGATAGAGCCAAGATGGCAGAGTAGCAGCACAAACTTTGCTTGGGCTCCCACTCCAATCACTTCCAATACATGTAAAAAATTACTCTAAATAAACTTTAAAGCTACAGAACTCACAAACTGCCAGAGAGAAACAAATCTCCTGCTGAAGGAAGCCTGGCAGGCAGACAGGAAGGGTCTATTGCATCAAGCTGGGAGCCAAGCACAGTCTGACATGAGCTCCATGATTCCAGCCCCAGGGCAGCCCAATGAATGGCCCCCAGAGCAAACTTCAGGAGAGTGAACCAATCACCAGTAGCTGTGGCAGTCTCCAGACTTCTCAACCTATAAACACCAAAGATATAGTAAAAGGTCAGTGCAGAACTCAGTTGGAACAAGGGGAAGAGGGAAGAGTGTGGTCCCATAGATCTGCCCCCAGGACAAGAAGCTGCAGAGGTGTGGCAGCTCCAGTGGGTGAAGCCTGGCTGTCTCAGGAGCTCCAGGCTTGTAGATCGTAGCAGGGCCAAGTGACCATTCAGAGGGTAATCAATCTTGCTTTACCCGGCTGGGATCTGGATTGTGGTCTTGGGTGATATTCCTGGGGTGAGTGACTAGTGAGCCAGAGCTTGTGGGGGCTGTCCAGAGGGTGCCCAACTAATAGCACTAGTAGCTGAGAAAACTCCAGCAATTTGGGAAATAGCTCACTCCATTCTGGAAGCAGAGTTCTACTGTGGCAAAGAGCTCAAAAGCCAAGTATTTACCTAGCAATATGAGCAAGCAGAGGAAGCACAGACCATACAATCCTTTTTTGGGGACAAAAAGGATCAAGACATGGAAAGGGAGGAAGACAGTGAAGTCAGAACTCTTGAATCAAAAGTCTCCAAGAAAAATATGAACTGTTTACAGGCCATGCATGGAGGAGCTCAAGAAGGATTGTGAAAATCAAGTAAGAGAAGTGGAGGAAAAATTGGGAAGAGAAATGAGAATGATTGAAGAAAATCAGGAAAAACTAGTCAACAGCCTGATGAAAGGGACCCAAAAATACACGGAAGAAAATAACACCTTAAAAAATAGACTAACTCAAATAGCAAAAGAAGCCCAAAAAAGCCAATGAGGAAAAGAATGCCTTAAAAAAAAACTGAATTTGCCAGAGGAAAAGGAATGTTAAAAACTCACTGAAAAGAATAACTCCTTCAAAATTAGATTGTAGCAATTCCAAGCTAATGACTTTATGAGAAATCAAGATACCATAAAAGAGAACCAAATAAATGCAAAAACAGAAGGCAATGTGAAAATATCTCATTGGAAAAAACCACTGACCTGAAAAATAGATCCAGGAGAGATAATTTAAGAATTGTTGGAGTACCTGAAAGACATGATCAAAAAATAAGAGAGAGAGCCCTGATATTCTAGAACCAGAAGACAAAATAGAAATTGAAAGACTTCACCAATTGCCTCTTGAAAAAAAAATCCCCAAAAGAAAACTCCTAGGAATGTTATAGCCAAATTCCAGAGTTCCCAGGTCAAGGAGAAAATACTGCAAGCAGTCAGGAAGAAAAAATTTGAGCATTGTGGAAACACAATCAGTATAACACAAGACCTAGCAGCTTCTACATTAAGGAATCAAAGGGCTTGGAATATGATATTCCAGATGTCAAAGAAGCTAGGACTAAAACCAAGAATCACCTACCCAGCAAAACTGAGTTTAATGTTTTAGGGGAAAATATGGTCCTTCAATGAAATAGAGGATTTTCAAACATTCTTGTTGAAAAAAACAAAGCTGAAGAGAAAATTTGACTTTCAAATATAAGAAGCAAGAGAAGGATGAGAAGGTAAACAGGGAAAAGAAATCATAAGGAACTTATTAAAGTTGAACTATTTACATTTCTACATGGAAAAACAAGAATTGTAACTCATAAGACTTTTCTCAGTGTGAAGATAGATGAAGGAAATATATGTGTATATATATTTACATACATATGTATGCATTTATAAGAGGGTGTATGTGTATATAAATATGTATGTGAGTGTGGGCATATGTATGTCCATGTATACACAGAGGGCACAAGATGAGTTGAATATGGGGGGGGGTGGCATCTAAAAAATAAAATTAAGAGGTGAGAGAGGAATATATTGGGAGAAGGAAAAAGGGATAGATTAGGGTAAATTATCTGATATAAAAGAGGCAGGAGAAAACTTACAGTGCAGGGGAAGAGCAGGAACAGGGAATGGGACAACCTGATTCTCATTGAATTTTACTTATGGAGGGAATAACATACACACCCATTTGGTTATCTTACCCTACAGGAAAATAGGGGGCGAGGGGATAAGAGAGGGTATGACAGAAGGGAGGGCAGGGGGAGAGAGTAGTTATAAGCAAACATTTTTAAAAGGGATATAGACAAAGGAGAAAATAGAATAAGTGGGAGGGCAGGATAGGATGGAGGGAAATATAGTTAGTCTTTCAAAATATAACTACTATGGAAATGATTTGGGTAACTACATATATACTACATATATTGAATTGCTTATCTTCCCAGTGGTGGTGGGTGGGGAGGGAAGAAAGGAAAAAAAATCCGGAACTCAAAGTTTTAAAAACAAATGTTTAAAAATGTGTTTTTTAAATGTAACTGGGAAATAAGAAATACAGGTACTGGGGTATAGAACACCATTTTGCCCTACTAGAAAGTTAAGTGGGGCATGAGGGAGGATATAAAAGAGAACAGTTTGGGGGAAGGAGTATTTAGTAGACTTTCTATTTTGGGGTGGTGGGCAGGGGAAAGACAGGGAGAAAAATTGTAACTCAAAAGGTTTTGGAAATGAATGTTGGAAACTAAAAATAAATATTTTTTTTAAAAAAAAGAGAAAAACAGTGCCCTGAAAGGCAAGCATTTGTGGTACCTTGCATAGAGTAATGTTTCATATCACTTTCTTTCACTTTAGGCACTGTCCTTATAACTCCTCATCCTCTCTGCCTCCTTGCACCAGTCATGGAAACTTTAGATTTTGTCCAAAGAATCATCCTGGGCTCAGATGGTTAAACTTTCCTACTTCGAATTTGTTATAATCTCTTTTGTTTCTTTGGTGAGACACCACTGTAGATTAAAGTTTTCCCATTCTATTAATTACTTCTCTCTTTCAGACCCATAAGTTTTCACATTTGTTCCTTTCTAATTTCTGTTTTTAAATTTTTCATTTATCTTTTGAAGTACTCTGGAGGATTTTATTTTTGCTATTCTTTCTTGAAATTCTACAATTGTGTTTCATCAATATTGATTCATTTTAATTTGTCTTGCAATATTTATTCAGAGAATTTTGTGATATTCTTGATGTTTGAATATCCATCCTGTCTTCTAATTTTAGTATCCTCCTAGTTGATTCGTTTGCTTATACTCTGATGTTTTAGTTGAATACTTTACCTCATTAATATTTGAAAGGTATACCCTCCTTATATTACTCTGTCACTCAATATCTGAGTCCTCCTGTCTTTGATATTAGATATACCTATGGGGTTAGACCTTAACACTTCCTCAACTACTTTTCATATTTGATAATTTAATTTTCACTGGTTTAAGTCCCTGACGCAAATAGCTTTTGTGCGAAACAGGACTGGCCAGAGCTGGATTTCAGTTCCCTTTCCTTTAGACCCTGTGTAGCTAACCAACTGCCCCTCCCACAGAAATGTGGGTCAGGAGCTCAAATAAAAGTAGGGAAGAATATAGCTATTTGAAAAACAACTAAGGGATACAAATGAAATTACCAAAAAAAAAAAAAGGTGAATGTAAAGAGTAAAAGAAGATCACTAATCAAAGCCTTTAAAGCTGTCTAGACTTAGTGGTGGTGGTGGTCAAGGAGGAAGAAAATCCATATTGGGAAATTTTAAAAAAATTAGTTGTAGGGGTATATTGAAAACAAGGAAGGGTCAATACTTTTGAAGCCGTGAAAGGGGATGGAGTCATCAGGGTTTAATAAGAGGGAATTGGGGTAAATAACATTTGAATGTCATGGCTGGAATTCAAGGGATCATTTTTAGTAGAATGGTGAGAATGCACCTAGAAGGCAGGAGATCAAAATTGTTTTTAAGGAAGAGGAAACAGTAATTAATGGGAGAATTTTCTTAAAGTTTACCAATAAAGCAAAAAGAAGAAGATACAATATCTCAAAGTGGTTTACTGTTGAGGAAAAATTATTTGCTTTGGGAATAGAGAGTAGTCAGGACAAGAATATTTGTGTAGGCAGAGGAAAAAAGAAAGTAGAAGAAAAGCTCAAGATAAGTTAACGGATTATTCAATGTGTCATTGAAGAGGGCCACATTTTCTTTCCTGTTTAAACAAAAATTTCTATCAATGTAGGCATCCCTGTATAGTAGACAAGGGTACCATTCATGAAACAACATTGTATGTATTTGAAGTCTATTGGACTATAGAAAATACAGGTTAGTTTATTTGTAACTCTTATCTTAAATTTGTAAAGATGATGTAGTTTAATAGACTGTAGTCTGACCTTAGCATAAGGAAGACCTGAGTTCAAAACGTACCTCTGACTTGTACTAGCTATATGGCCCTGGAAAAGTCATTTAACATCTATGTGTGTTGATCAACCCTTTAGGATTTAATTATTTCAAAAGCTATTCTCAGAGTGTGGACTGGGAGTCTCCAATAGCCTTTAAGTGGGTTCACAATCTCAAAACTATTTCCAACTTTTTATACTATGAAATATTTTTTTCCAATAGAGAAAACATCAATAGATATAACCCACTTTTTAAAAAGCAAAAAAAAAAAAAAAATGAGAATTTTCCATTTTTAAGAGTAGAAAGGTGTCCTGGAACCAAATTGTGATACATATTTATTAGTAGACTTCTCTATACTGACAAAAATAGAAATCCTTCAAATATTCCCAAAACTTAAGTGAATGTCATTGCTTTCTTTTTTATGAATAACAGATGAATGTACTTTAAACACAAAAGGAAAAAAAGGGTAAGGAAAATGTATCTCTCTTTGAAGCTTGTTTAATATTTGAGTAAATCTCAACATAACTTTATTTTGCTTATCTCAAAAAAGTGGGATAGGAATGGCACTATACAATTGGGAATCATAAGCACTGACAACCTTTTATTTTTTGATTACTGTTGAATTCTTCTGCCTATTCATCATTCCTCTATTCTTTCGTGTCAAAAGGAACTATCACGTATACCTAACAGCATGAATGTGCACTCTTGAGTAAGAATGAATATCGAGTATTTTGCAAGTCAGCATCTATGAATAGCAGTAATACCTAATTGATTCAGTAAACTTTCTCTGAGAAGCACAGTGTTACAGATCATTAGAGCCCTACGGAGATTTTGAGAAGTGACTCTTCAAATTGGAAAACTGTTAGCAGAGTGAGTATGTGTGATGCCACAGCAAAGTAATTCTGTTGCCTAGCTTTAAGAGTGAAAATATTTTGCTTAAGCTATTTTCAAATCATAACAGGGGAACACTATGCAGATAGTCAAGAAACAACACTAAAAGTTAAATAACCATTTTCTATCCTTTTATCATCAGGTTTAGAAAAAATAAAACTAGGGAATAGAACTGTGATTTCATTAACAGGATGAACTCCAATATAAGGAAACTCTTGTTCAAATCAGGCTTGCACTTTTTCTTATTGAATTAGAGAGTTACTTAGAGCACTGGGAGGTTAATTGACTTGTGCAGAGTCACTTAGACAGTCTTTGTTAGAGCCAGAATTTAGAGCAAATTCTTCCAGGCCAGCTCTCTGTCCAATATGCTATAACTCAGTAAGACAACTGTAAGAATATCTTGTATTGCTTGTGAATATTTTCCTTCAAATTAATATCTATCTTTTCCCCTTTTTATAGTTTTATTTTTATATTACAAAAATTTTACAGATAATATAAATTCCATGAGATATTCCTTTGGTGGTGTTTGTTTGTTTGTTTTTTACATTTCATTGACCTGTTTGGTTGTTAAAAACATTTATAGATTACTCAAACTTAATAAGCACTCTCTTGGAACAAAGTAAAACACTTAAGTAAAATAAATAATAGTGATCTCATCTGAAGTTCATGTAACATCTCATATCTATAGCATCCTTCCACCTTTCTATTTTTAAATCAACAGAAAGAAGACAGCACATAAAAGGAAGTTGAAATGTGAAGGGGAAGAAGGTACCTATGTGAGAGCATGATAACATCCAGAGAAGAAAAGGATAATGTGAAGGAAAATTAAGGTATTGATTTCCCGGTCACTGTTCTTAAAATGGAAGTTCTAGGAAGATCCATCCAAATAGAGGAAGATGGACACAAAAGTGGAATGAACTTTCAGGGCCAGAGGGACAGTGACCCTTATGGTGAGCAGAGCATGGTGACAGATCACCCGAGGCTTAAGCATCAATGTCTAGCAGCTTAAGCACACTGAGAAATGTTTTTACTTCAATCATTTTATTCTACAGGTTTGACATGATAACATTCAAATTGCATTTGAATTATCAGTTTATATTCAAATTCAGACTTCCCCTTGGCCAATTCTCAGCAGGCAGTCTTAAACTGTGGCTAAGATTTACAGCTGCACTGATCATTTGAAATTAGGTCATACCCCAAAAGCAGAAAATAATTAACACATATAAAAAAAAATCCTGCATGCATATTTGCAATATATTAGAATTTGTTAAAATCTCAAAACTGGTTCAAACAGTTTTCCCTTCCCCGGGGTTTCAGGGAAAAGCGTGATATTTGAATTGCTGTCAGCAAGATGGCTTCAGTTGCTGTACAATGTAGTGATATAAGGAATATTTTAAATTGTATCTGAAAGGCTCTGTGACATTTCATTGATTTTTATTTCCCTTCAGCTCCACCTTTTTACTCACTACTTTTAAAGATATATAGTTCTAAGAATTCATAAAATGACAAAACCGTAGAATATAAGAGCTGGAAGGGAACAGACCATTGTTAACCTTAATCTGAACAAAAATGCCTTTAGTAATATCCCTAAAGAATGTTTATCCACCCTTTGATTAGAGACCTACAAAGGGGAGAAATCCAATACTTCTCCAAGTATTTGGATTAGGAAACTTTTCCTTAGATTATACCTAATGAAATTTCATCCACTGAACCTAGTTTTGCCAAGCAGAAAAAACCCAGTCCCTCTGCCACCTCACAGCCCTTCAAATGCCTAGACGTCCATCACCCTTCCCTCTAAGTCTTCTTCATGACAATATGAATGTTACCAGTTTCCTTAAACATATCCTGATACAGAAAAATCTGTATGTCCTTAATCATCCTGGTTATCTGCTTCACAATGCTTTCCTATTTATTAACAATCTTCATAAAATAAGATTGATAAAATTGAACATAGTACTTAGGATGGTGTCTCCAGAAGTTAGAGTACAAAGGGATTATTATCTCCTTAACTGAAAATATTTTGACCTCCTTTAATGCAGTCCAAAATTCTATTAATTTTTTGGTGGCATCATATCACACCATTGACTCCTAGGGATTTTGCAACTGACTAAAAATTCCAAGATTTCTCTTTTTAAAAAAAATTTTCTTCAGAAAACTTTGGTGGAATTATGCCTTCCTCAATTTATGCTTATGAGTTGTTTTGTTGTTGTTTTGTAAAGAACAACATATAATTCTCCATTTTTCATGATGATAACTTTCAAAGAAGTCACAAAAAGTCACTTCTGTACTTCCCTTTTTTTGAGACTTTGCTTTGAACAACTAAGTTTGAGTTTTAAAATAGTTTTGAAGATTTCACTTACTCTTACTAACAAAAGTACAAATCTCAGACTTGGCTTGCTGAAGATGTTTAGATAATGTTTTAAAATAATAATTCATTGACTTTCCCTATTCTTTGGAGTACATTAAAATACCTTTCTAAGTAAACAAAAAATTATTTTGGTAGGGGAGTCTGAAAGTGGAGAAAATATTTATGTGTTTTTGATTGACTTTTTTAAATGGCAAGATCTGTAATTTCTTTAATATACAGAATAACAGTAAGACTCTGTCTCTCCCAAACCAGATCAACACCTGCAACCTGAACGGAAAAGTAACTTCAATCAATGAACCAATCAATCATGAAGGATTTATTAAATGACAACAATGGACTTAGGAAATGTGGTAGATCAGGATTGGGGAACCTGAAGCCTCCAGGCCAGATGTGCCCCTCTAAGTTCTCAAGTGCTGTCCTTTGACTGAATCCACATATCAGAGAACAAATCCCCTTAATAAAAGAATCTGTTCTGTAAAACTTAGACTCAGTCAAAAGGTTGTATTCAAGGACCTAGAAGGCCAAATGTGTTCTCTATGCTGCGGGTTCTCCACCCCTATGCTAGATACTCAGGATACAAAGATAAAAGTCAAAACAATATTTGCTTATATTGTGCTGGACAAAACAGCATATATACAAGTATATGTGTAATAAACAAGGTGAACTAGATATCCTAATGCAAGTGAACAAACTTAAGGAAGTTCCATTATATATCATCATGGCTCTCCTGAAAAATGGGCTCCTAGCTAAAGGACTCATTGGCCAGTTGTAAGGGTCACAAAATAGGTGCCAGATTGCAAGTGGTGATGTTGAAACACAGGCAGGAGTGAGGCCTGGGAATAAGTTGGGTCACGTGGAAGTCAGAGCATATTGCACCGTCCCTGGCCAGGGGATATTGAATTGCTCAAGACTTTCTTATGTGGGATACCTGAGGTTCCCTACTGGTGTCTCCACACCCTGGGGTCTTCATGCCCTTGTAATTACCTCCCCTCTCACAATTCCACTAAGCTGGGCTGTGTCACATGTGGTGTGTGGATCTGGGGTAGATAAAAGGATCCAAGCCTTGGAGGGAGGGCCGGCCTTAGGGTCCTGCTGTAAGGCTTCTCGGGTGTGACATGAATAACTCTTAACATATACCCTCCAGCGTGACTTTTCTTTTCAAGAGAAAACAGCAGTGTCTTCTCCTTTGAGGTAAGCAACCCACTGCCCCTTCGGGCAGGGCCGGTGAACCCTGATAGCCAGTATCCCATTAAAAATATGCAAAAGATAGCAAGGTGGGTAAATAAGGATGAATGTGCAGTTGATGAAATAGTATAAAGAATGGCAAGTCCTTATGTGAACCAATGTTGAGTGAAGTGAGCAGAACCAGGAGAACATTGTAAATAACAACCACAGTATGATGACTGAATTTGATAGAATTAGCCCTTCTCAGTGAGACAAGGTACCAAAACAATTCCAGAGGATTCATGATGGAAAATGCCATCCACACCCAGAAAAAGAACTATGGAGTCTGAATGCAGAGGGAAAACAACTATTTTCTTATCAATTTGTTTTGTTTTCTTTCTCATAGTCTCTCCCATTAGTTCTAATTCTTCTTTACAATATGACTACTATAAAAATATGTTTAATAGGAATATATATGTAAAATCTATATCAGATTGTATACCATCTTTGCAGAGGGGGAAGGGAAGAGAGAGAAGGCAAGAAAATGTAAAACTTATGGAAGTAAATGTTGACAACTAAAAATAACTAAAACAACTTTAAAAAAAGAGTGACAAGTCCTAAAAGGATAGTATAAGTAGTAGTAAAAATTAAAACAAATTGAGGTTGGCAAGAAAAGGAATTTTATTTTTTAAACTATTTTAGGAAAAGGAGTACCAACAATTGGACAGGGTCTTAGATTGCATTTTATAAGACAATGAAAGGTGAAGAAAGCAAAGAATTGATCAGGTTTTATTTTGCTTCTATTTTCTCTGACAAGCAGAAGGGCCTTTAAAATAGTAGGGATAGAATTTTAAAAAATTAATTATGAATTGAGACATAATGTAAATAAGAAGATACTGTTTGTATAAGTGTGTGATGATTTCAAGTTAGCAGACCCAGTTAATTTCTATCCCCAGGTAAAGGAAGAATTGTAGATATGTTTGCTGAGCCATGGACAATGATGTTTAAAAGAATATAGAAAACAGAAGTGCTATTAATCTAAAGAAAAACATGTTTTTTGTATTTTTTTAAAGAAGAAAATGGAACCTGCCAGGAACATTTAATTTGCCTTTGATTACTAGCAAAGCTTTAGAAAATTTTCCCTTAGAGAATTCATTGATTACTTGTTCAGTCTCTTTTTTCTGGGATGGGGTTGTTTAAGTATTTTGCTCCCCCTTCTGTTATTCTCGGCAATTTATCTTTTTTGTAAGTATTCACTCATTTCACAAATATGGTACTGATACCTAAACCAGGAAGAGTAAAAACAGAGAAAGAAAATTATAGACCAATTTCTCTAATGTATAAAGATGTAAACATTTTAAATAAATTATTAAACAAAAGATTACAGCCACTTAGCATGAGAATAGTATACTATGACCAGGTAGGATTCATTCCAGGAATGTAATGCAGGTTCAATATTAGGAAAACTATCAGAATAATTGATCAACAACAAAATTAGCAGAAAATATATGATTATTTTAATCGATTCAGAAAAAATCTTTTGACAAAATACAATGCCCATTACTATTAAAAACATTAGAGAACATAGGGATGAATGGAGTCTTCCTTAAAATGATAAAAAAAAAAAGCATCTACCTAAACCCATCAGCAAGTATTATATTTAACGGAGATAAGCCAGAATCATTTTCAATAAGAACCATGCTGAAATAAGGATGTCCATTATCACCCCTGTTATGCAATATGGTCCTAGAAATGTTGGCTTTGGCAATAAGAGTAGAAAAAGAAATTGAAAGGATTAGAATAGGCAAAGAAAAACTAAAGTTATCACTCTTCACAAATGATATGGTGATATGCTTAGTGAATTCTACAGAATCAAGTAGAAAAAAAAAAACTTGAAATTATAAACAAGTTTTGCAAAGTTGGAAGCTATAAAATAAACCCACACAAATCCTTGGCATTCCTATATACTGGTAACAAAGTCCAAAAGGATGCATTAGAAAGAAAAATTCCTTTTAAAACTACCGTAGACATTTTAAAATATTTGGGAGTCTACCTATCAAAACAAACCCTGGAATTATACAAACACAATTACAAAACACTTTTTACAATAATACAGTTAGATCTAAATAATTGCAAAAACATCACTTGTTCATGGGTAGGCCGAGCTAATATAATAAAAATGACCATTTTACCTAACTCAATTTACTTATGTAGTGCCATACCAATCAAACTACCAAAATATTTTGTAGAGCTAGAAAAAAATAATAAAAAAATTGATCTGGAAGAAAAAAAAATGTCCATAATATCAAGGGAAGTTTTGAAAAGAAATGGTAGGGAAGATGGCCTAGCCATGCCAAATTTTAAATTGCATTATAAAATAGCAATCATCAAAACTATTTGATACTGGTTAAGAAATAGAGCAGTTGATTATTGGAAAAAAGTAGGTACCCAAGACACAGTAGTCAATGACTATAGTAAACTTTAGTTTGATAAACCCAAGTCCCTATTCTCTGGGATAAGTCCTCACTCTTTGAAAAAATCTGCTGGGAAAACTGGAAGATAGTATGACAGAGACTGGGCATAGACCAAGGTGTTACACCATAAAAAAAGTCAAAGTGGGTTCACAATTTACATATAAAGACTTATACTATAAACAATCTGGGAGACCATTGAATAGTTTACCTGTCATATGTATGGAGAATCAAATTTATGATGAAACAAGATCTGGAGAATATTATGAAATACAAAATATTTAATTTTGATAAGATTAAATTGAACAGCTTTCTTTTTTTGTAGAAACCAAGCTAATGCAACCAAGAGTGGGAGGGATTAGAAAATTGGGAAAGAATTTTTGGCAGCAATGTCTCTAATAATGACCTCAATATAGCAAGAACTGAGACAAATTTATGAGAATACAAGTCATTGCTCAATTTATAAATGGTCAAAGGATATGCACAGGTAATTTTAAGAGGAAGAAATTAAAGCTAGCTATAGTCATATGAAAAAATGCACTAAATCACTATTCATTAGAGAATGCAAATTGAAACACATCTTAGGTACTGCATTATACCTACCCAATTGGCTAACATGACAAAAAAGGAAAAAAGATAAATGTTGGAGAAGATGTGGGAAAATTGGCACACTAATGCATTGTTGCTGGAGTTGTGAATTTATCCAACCATTTTGGAGAGCAATTTGTAACTATGCCCTAAGGGCTATAAAAATGTACATTCCTTTTGACCCAGCAATACAACTTCTAGGGCTGTATCCCAAAGGGATCATACAAATGTGAAAAAGGACCTACATGTACAAAAATATTTATAGCATCTCTTTTTGTGGTGGCAAAATTGAAAATTGATGTGATGCTTATCAGTTGGGAATGGCAGAACAAGCTGTAGTATATGAATGTAATAGAATATTGTGCTCCAAGAAATGTTGAGCCTGTAAACTTCAGAAAAACCTGGACTCATATGAACTGATGCTAAGTGAGGGGAGTAGAACCAGGAGAACATTGTACAGTTATTGACACATTGTATGATGACTAACTTTGATAGACTTGTCTCTTCTGAGCAATACAAGCTTCTTAGTGAACTCCAAAAGACTCATGATGGAAAATGCTTTTCACATCCAGAGAAAGAATTGCAGTCTGAATGCAGATCAAAGCATACTTCTTGTTCTCTCTCTTTTTTGTTTTGTTTCTTCTTTCACATAGTTCATTGGTTCTAATTTGTCTTTGCAACATGACTAATGTGAAAATGTTTTATGTTAATGTATATGAAGTGCCTATATTAGATTGCATGCTGTCTTGGGAAGTGAGGGATGTGTGAGAGGAAGGATGGGGAGAAAATTTGGAACTCAAAATTTTGTAGAACTGAATGTTGTAAAATAAAAATGAATAATTACAAAAAAAGAACAAGTTCTTTTAGATCAAGAGAAACATTATTTCCTTTTTCAAAAGGAGTGCTAAGTTATACATGCTTAAACCTTATTATAATCTTGGATTCAATCTCCCTTTTTTTGGACAAGATAGAAAGATATATACTGAACAATTATTTGGAAGTTTCACCCAAGAGATATCATTCACGGTTCAATGTCAACTTCATAGAACTTTACTACCTTCAAAAATCTATCCTTGACTATTTGATAGGTGAATGCTCTGGTGAATGTGTGAATTCGTATGTGGGCATATTTCCTCCAATGAAAAAAAATTGCCACAGATTCTTGTCAGCCCATTTTATACAGTTCTCATTTATATCCACCCATAAATTCACCACACAGGTATCAACTAACATTTTAAGTACCTTCCTTCTATTATTTTAACACTAAGAATTATTAGTCAATGGAGTCTCCATGTTTCCTGATTGTGAGTTCCTCTCTCTCTCTCTCTCTCTCTCTCTCTCTCTCTCTCTCTCTCTCTCTCTCTGTCTCTCTCTGTCTCTCTCTCTCTCTCTCTCTCTCCCTGTCTCTCTCTCTCTCTTTCTCTCTCTTTCTCTTTCTCTTTCTCTCTCTCTCTTTCTCTCTCTCTCTCACTTTCTCTCATTTGTTTGTTCATTCATTTGTTTATTTATACAAGCTTTTTTATCTCTCCTTCCCACTTCCCCTATTGAGCAGTTTTTAAAAACCTTCAAAAGTAAGCATGATTAATAAGCAATATTGAAAAAAAATGTGTTTTATTTAAGTCCATCATACATCCACTCATTTTAATATGTTTCACTTTGAGTCCTCTGTACTCATGGTTTCTCTTTGTTGTGATCAGGATACTTAGCTTTTCCATTTTTTTTCTCTGTAATGTTGTTATTATTGCATACTCATAGTTTTTACCCATTTCATTAAGCACCAGTTCATCAAGGTCTTCCTAACTTACCTTGAAATTGTTAATTTCATTATTTCTTATGAAAGAATAAAATTCCATTACATTCCTATCCCACAATTTGTTTGATCATTTCACAAAAGAAGGAAACCCCCACTTAGTTTCCAATTTGGGGGTGCTACAAACAGAACAGTTATAAATGTATTTTTGTATATTTAGGTCATTTTCCTATTTCTTTGACCTCTTTGGGATTTAAGCCTACTTGTGGTAGATCCAGGATATACATCATAGATTTCTCAATTCCTGACTACTACTTCTGTCTTTCTGGTTCCTTTTCTGATTATAGTTCAATAACTAGCTTTCCATGAAATAAATTAAGTCTTGAGTGTTATCTCATGAGTAATTCTGAGTTTTTGAGTTTGACACCAGAACCTAGAGGGATAAGATTTTGATTGAAACCACTTTTTCCAGAATAGAAAACCACCAAAAGGAGGACCACCCTGTTGCTGAAGGACCAAAAAATATTCCATGACTGGGCAGGATATCTAGACATTACCAGTTTTCCATGATAAATTATCGTAAGCTACTCAGATAGTACAGGTCCAAAGTGAATTGAAATAACTCCTTGGACATACTATAAAAGTTGTTGTTGTTGTTGTTGTTGTTTTTAACTTTCTAGGGAAGGTATGATGAGTACATGCATTTATTTATGCTTTTTGTGTCTTGTACAGTTTCTGTGCTAGAAGAAATTTTTAAAACAAATATCCCATATCCAGATTGTACTTTGGATACTTTTTGTGAATTTTGCTTTGTTACTCATTTTATGGCAGAACATATGTGTGGTCACTACTAATATTTATTTTAAAATGAAATTCAGGAAAGAATATTAATTATCCAATAAAAATATATAGAATCATATATTTAGAGTCAGAGTGGAACTTGGAGTTCACTGAGTGAAATTCATTTATTTTATAGATGATGAAAGTGAGGCTCAAAGAGGTTTAAAGGCTTTTCAAGGGTCACACATCTAGTACATGTCAAAGACAGGGTCTGAATATAGGATTCCAAGTACAGCTCTCTGTCCACTAAACCATCGTTTGGCTTAGGCCCCCAGGATCAAAGTCAGCCCATGTTAGTCCAGAGTCCCTTGTGAGAGTCACAAAGCTGTGACTTACAGATAGATATTATAAAAGTAGTCCTTGGCTCGTATTCTGATCTGTCATGTTTCTTTTTTTTTTTTGAGATCAAATTAGTGAAATTTTCATATAAATGATGTCATTTACATTTGAGGAGTGATTCATGCTATAAAGAAGATGAGACACTATTTGTAAGAAGTGACAAAATTTAATACAATTTTATCATTCATTTATTTATGCTACCTAGCTTCACAATCTATCGAGTGAATGTGTTCATCAAGTGAACCTTATGTATTATGATGGAATCCTTACAGTAGGCCAAAATACCAGCTTTGTGAAATCATTTTTCTGCTTATTTTGGCATGAGAGACACTCCTAATATACAGTAAAAATTAAAGGGGTGCATTCAACCCTCTCCTCCAATTTTGAAGTTAGTTTTCCATGTTTAAAAGGATTCATTTCCTCTTGAAATGTTAGTATCAGGAAAAGGCACGATGATGTTACAATGCTATTTTCTTTATTTACAGAGACCAGAACATCACTAAAGTGTTAATGATTTGAATTCCTGCCAAAAATAAGAATAATTTCCAGTGTTGCTGAATGAAACAGCATTATGGATTACCACTGGCACAGCCTTTTAAAGTGACTATGTTGTTGCTTTCTTAATCTTAGGATAAGGATCAGGTACACAATTCATCCAGCCAGATTGAGGAAATATTCTGTGGCTAAATAAAGTAAAACATGGATGGAAAGGATGTATAAAAGTTTCATGACCCCACTTGAACAACAGGGACATTCATATCCTTCAGTATGCCCTTCTGATTATAGTTGAGGTTGTGAAGTAACATAGACCTCCTATTGTGAGGTGACCATCTTCTATTGAGGAACCTGGGGTCTAAGACATCAAAAACATATCATTAGATTCAAAAGGGATTTGAAAGGGATACTCCCCTGCCTTCCTTGGCTGACATGCTGTGTCAAAGCACACAGGTGGATGCCCTGCAGATAGTAACATTAAAATTGTATAATCGACTCTGTACCTGACTCTGATATGACTCCTCATAATATAGTCCATGTTCTGGTTTCCTCTTTCTTTTCTCTTCTTTTCTTTTCTTTCTTTTCTGTTGTTTATCTATGCTCTGTTAAAATACTTTCTAACACATTTCAAGCTACAAATATCAGGTTCTAATTAAAATATTTTATGACTATATTTATACTGCTTGAGTTTATTATCTGAGACATTCCACTTATATATTTTGGTTTTTTTCCTCTTCTGACAAACACTTTTTTTTATCAGTGAAATGAAAAAAAAAATACTTCCATTGTTACATACTAGTCTAAAGCATAAAGTTATAAACAAATACAACTTCAAAATATGTTGCCATAAAAGAAGGAATTTTGTCAGTTAGATACTTATAAAAAAATAACTGTTGAGAATGCCATCTAAGAGTAATAATAACAATTCACATTTCTTTTAATATTTTAAGAATTAGAAGCTACTTTCCGTGGACAACCATCAGAAAGGCACTAGTGAGTAAAACAGAAAGAGCTGTCAATTATCTGTGAGCCTGACTGAGATGGCTTGGAAACTTTTCTCTTTTACTCAGTTTTTAAGCACCTTTTAAATTATTAAGCAACCACTATGTGATAGGCATTCTGCTATGCACTGGGGATAAAATATAATAAAAAAGAAAGGCTTTGTCCTCATAGAGCTTGTTATCTAAGTGGGGGTGGGGGGAGAGAACATAAAAGAAGAAGCTATAATTGAGAGGTAAAGGGAATGGGACCCAATGTGGAGGCATGGTACAGAGACCAAAGATGTCCAAGGGAATGCAATTGGGTGGGAAATGAAAAGATTGGTATCCTACACACCTTTCTTAAATGGAGGATTTAGAGATCAATCATGACTTCCCCTCAGAAGGGAAAAGGTATGATAGGATGTGAGTACCAAGGATGATTTGATTTTGTAAGATGATGAGATTACCCAAAAATGAGTTCCTTAGAAGCATGGCAGAAAATCTGAAGATTATCAGAGAGGTGCAGCTGGATGGAAAATTAAGAGATGTAACTGTACCTTAGTATAAATGAATTATCTTTTAAGTCCAGTCCCTTGCAGAGAGTGACTTTCCTTTCCAATCCAGTCTAGTGTTCAATGGGGGAAAGGAAAAAGATTGCCACTCCAGCTCAATCACCTGCTTTTGTTGCTACTGGCTCAATTTTCTAGATGCATTTTCTTTATTATTATTATTCCCTTTCTACTGCAAATAAGATCTTACCTCTTTTAAATGTGTGTTAAATCCTCAGTCAGTTTGGACTGGCAAAAACATGCCCAACAAGGATACAATAATTTAGACCTACCTTTTGGGTTGTCCCTCCTGATTTACAATATCTCTACTTGTATTCAAGTATCTCAAACTAACACAGAATTGATTTTAATAGAGTTTGAAATACATAAAAGAAAAACTTAAATGAATAGTCATTCCAATGGCAGTTGTTAGGTTGGCATTAGAATGGGCTTTCTTGTTTGTTGGAAGTCAGTTGTGGTTAAGTGACTCTTGCCCAAGGTCACATGGCTAGTAAGTGTTATATGTCTGAGGTCAGATTTGAACTCAAGTCCTCCTGACTCCAGGGCCCGTGCTCTATTTACTGTGCCACCTAGCCACCCCCTTACCTCTATTTTCTATTGAGACAGAGCAAAATCAGGAATTAGTGGGAGACACATAAAACAAAGGAATGGCTCACTACTCCGTGAAAGTTCCCAGGAGATGCCCAAGGCTGTTCCCACTGTAAGAGTCCTCCCCCCACCCCCAACACCACCACCATTGTGTCAAACTCAATTGGCACTAGCAGTCTTCAGATTACCCATTTTACTGCTTTGTGTGCTCTGGTTTTCTCAGGCAGGAGAGCATAGTCAATGGGTCATAGACTTGATCCTAGGCTCAAAAAGTTCAACATAATGATCTAGGTTATGTATCCTCTAGGAAAATACCCCAATTAGTCTTTCATGGTGACCATTCTCCACTATTTTCAAGGTTGAAATTTCAACTTTTTCCCAAGAAATAAATCATCTTTCCCCAAATCATTGAAAATTAGAAGATACCCCAGGACAAAATGTCCATGCTCTGTCTAGATAATCCTCATTTTTGAAATGTGAAGGAATACTTGCAAGGACACTATACTCGCAACAACATCTTGAGGTAGGTAGTACCTACAATATCACCATACCCATTTCACAGATGAGTATGTTCTTGTAAGAGTATTCAAAACTTGACAGTGGTATGATAAAAAACAACAACAAGAGCAGCAACACTTGCTTTAGGGTCTGTGAACCTGTAATGCCATGTCCAGCAGCTTTCCAGAAGAATGCTACTGTGAACAGCTTTTAAGGTTCTGATTACAGAGTATAGTGAACACTCTATTTATTCCATAACAAATCAGAGCATAACATTCACAGTAAATCAAAGTACAGCATTCACAATGACTTGTCACTAAAATGGCCACATAGTTTTCACCAAAGTGGTCACATAGTTTTCAACAAAGTATATTTATTTGGTCAATCACAAAATCCTTAATTCAATCACAAAGTACAAAAGTCAATTCTCCATCCCTAGGTCACAGTAAATCATAATCTTCTCAGTACACAGTATCCAAGTAAAATCTTCTTTCAGCTTGACTTGAGACTGGCTCTCAGCTTCCATGGTTCCTCTTCCATGGTCCCAGCTCCAACTGTCACCTGGGTTCAAAGGCAGGCAGCTCCAAGTTCCTTGTCCAGCTCCTTGTCCAATTCTTCATCCAGTTCCTGTTCCATATTGAAGTTCATAGTGTCCAGTCCACCTCAAGTCCTTCACAGTTTCTGTTTCTGGGAAGACAAAGCTTGACAGAGCCACAATATTATGCATACATATTGCCAGCACCATCATCAATTCACTATCTGCCTGTGAAATCAACTCAGACCCACCAGTAAGGTTTGAGAATTCAACACAAATCATAAATATAGAAATCAACACAGACCCACAAACAAGGTCCAAGGGATCAGCACAAATCATCAGTAAAGTCCCAGGACCTCCAAAACTCTCTTTCAGGGCTTCCAGTAAGGTTCCAGGGCTTTTGTACAAAGTATCACAAACAAACATCAACACAGATGGAACAGACAAACAGAGTGCCAGGATACCACAAGTTTTCTCCTTCTTGACTCTGCCACCACAAGAGTTCTCTTCTCAATTCTTCCTGTCTCTAGCCCTGGGGCTCTTCTTATATAGTCATTAGTTCCTTCCCAGGAGTTCACAAGTTCTAGGCTTCACAAGTTGTGGGGTTCACACATTTTGTTTCTTAACAGACTTGATATGAGGCTCAAAAGAAGCTTGAACTGAAACAAGATGTTAATTCAATAGCTGAATCAAGGTGTTAACTACTTCTGCGGTTGCTGTTACAAAACCTCAGTTCAAATCTCTCTACTGCTATTTATTACTTGATTGACCTTGGACAAAACATTTAATAAATTTTCTCCAAGTCTCAGTTTCTTCATTTTTAACATGGGAAGGTGATTTAGAAGAACTTGAATGTTCTTTTTAAACTTTAAATCTATGATCCTATCTAATAATAGTTCCTTTCAAACACTAAAAATGGATGAATTTCCAAATATACAACAGAAATTAGAGACATCTTCTTCGAGTATGTTTCATGATGTTTCATGAATGTTTCATGAATCAGATGTCTCATGTTCAATATGACTCTAGATTCTCAAAGACTGTGGTAAACAATGTTGGTGTGTCCTATCAATGTAGATAGACTAATGTATGGATCCAAAATCAGAATATATGAGCATTTCTTGAGCACTCGCCAGAAAATAAAAAAACTCATTATTAGAAGATGGGATGCTAAGGAATTGATTTTTTTGGCCACAGAATCTGATAAAAAAAAAAACCATCCACAAAAGTGCAGAGGGCTTGTGATCTGTACTGGTGGGAAGAGTGTACATACAAATGAAATCACAAATCCACGAACTATTGAAGTATAAGCTTCATCGCAGGATTGGTTATGACAAGCAGTACGAAAATTTAAGCCACAGTAGACATTTTGTTGCTAATAAATAAATGATTTGTCTGTCCCTCAACCTCACCCCAGCTATGTGCTGTGAATGGCTCATGGTTCATGACTGATATATGACAATTGGCTATGTAATGATGAAAACAAAGTTATCTACTATCAATATACAATAAAAATGACAGACTGCTCCAAAGTGTGGACAGTGGCTATTGATTGGCATTGAAGTTTAATTTCCCCTTCTTTTGAATCTATTCTAATTAAAAAGCTATATGTCAACAGGACATATTCCATTTATGGTCTGGCCAGGGAAGGTGGAGGATGGGGTTGGGAGGATGAACCAAATCCAGAGGGAAGGATCCCAAGTTATATTAAACTAGCTGAATGCATTTTTGTCAGGGAAAGTGAATGTATAACATCTAACATATAATGAGATTTGTGGGCAAGAAGAGAAAGTCAGGCACTCAGCTAATTAATTAGCTCTCTTGTTCCATTCCATTGCTTGCCATGTGGACAAGAGATGAAGTGATTAGAAACAAACAAATAAAACTGTGTTTCTCAAACAGAGAAGTATGGTTAGATATGCTTCCTTATTGTTAAGTTCTTGGAGTCCAGGGACCAAACTTGTGTAATGTTCCTTGTAAAATACACAGCAAGGCACAATGTGTACCTAGCTGCTTAACAAATGTTTGGTGTGCTGATATAGACATAGCCTGAATGTAGATATTTCTATCCAAATCAATGCATTTACTAATCATTTACTTTGTGTAGAGATCTGAGCTAGTTATCAGGAGATATAAAGTTTATTTTTTTTTCAAATTTTATTTATTTTTTT
>CM053585.1:354947085-354968921 GCA_028646515.1 Pseudochirops corinnae
TAGGTAAATGATATGTTTGATTAAAGTAAGATTGTTAACCCATTTTGAGTTGCTTTCCTTTAGAAAAGCAGATCTAAGAACCTGTGCTAGTAGCCGCCCTAGGTATGCTAGGGTGCTTGTTGATACACCTTCTGAGTGAGGGGGTTGGGATGAGGAGAAAGGGAGAGAGTTTAGAACTTAATTTTTAAAATGAATGTTGAAAATTGTTTTTTATATTTAGTTGGGGAAATATTAAATTATTTTTAATCCCATAAAGGAATCTGAGAAAGGGACAAATAGGTAGGAGGAGAAGCAAGAAAGAAAGCTTTGAAGAATCACCTCATAATAATTAGTTGGGGAAAAAAATTGGTGATGCTTAGCCTAGAGAAAAAAAGGTATATGAAGAGTTTTTACCCATATTTGTGTATTTCAATGGTTTCAAACCCTTTTATTTTTTAATTTTTTTTTAAGATTCTGGACCAAGTGAAAATAAAATTGTCTTTTGCATTTGCAAATAAGAACCAAAAAAGAGGATAAGATACAAAATGGCCCATCTCTTTTACATATAGCTGTTTTTTCTCTTATGTATAAAAAAAATTCAATATCTTAGTTTCAAAAAAGTAATAATTGCAAAAAGGGACAAGGACATTTATCTCAGAAAATAAAAGACTTAGAAGGACAAAGAAAATAAAGGCTAACATGCAAAAAATAAATTGACTTCTACTTGGTTCAGGAGAGCAGAACCTGGAGCAAGCATGGTAGAATTCTTGACCACATAAACTTTCATGTGCTTTCTGCCAACTTATTGTATCAGAGGAATAACTGTCATGCCAAGAAAATCACATATCCTTGAAATAGCATCTTAGTTACACACACTCACACACACATACACAAGTGTGCGCGCGTGCACACGGGGATTTTTTTAAGATGCCAGAAAGGACAACATTTAACTCAGCTAAGGAATATTACAAAAGTGTATATGGGGACATGTGCAATTAAATTTCTATCTCTAAAGAGGAAGAGATTGGGAGGAGAAAGTCATGTGGGACAGCACAGACTTCCATTTACCATATACAAGGAATCATTTTAAATCAATTTTATTGGAATCTGATAATCCATCACAAAAAATAATAATTTACATTAAGAAAGAACTGAATAAATGTGAATGCTGTATGTCCTAGTTTATTTAGTAATGGTAACTTACTCTGATCTCATCTATATCTAGCTGAAAATTTATTTGTGAGAAAAGTAGAAAACCTGTTAAGCAAGGAAAGGAAGAGAAGGGAAAGAACTAGGAAAATAGGAAGACGGAAAAAAGAAACAAACTAGAAACTTTATCCCCATTTGTTTGTGGAGAGAAAGAGCATAATGATCATTAAATTTTTAAGTCATCACAAAAGATTAAAGGAGCTCTTCTTTACATTTTCTCTGTGTTTTTCTAATACCTATGAAGATGAAAAAGAATTGCAATTGCCTAGAACATAAATTGTGAGAAAAAGTGTGATTAAGAGGACAAACATTTTGCTTCTAACATTTATTACTTGCATGACCTTGTACAAATCATTTAACCTCTCTTAGTTTTCTTGTGTATAATATTATATTGACATCTAAGATCCGTTCTGGAACAATGTATTTAATCCTTTGAGTTAACTGAAATTCCTGTAAGAGCAGAACATTTTTCCCAGTGATAAAGTAATGATGATGATGAAGGTGGTGGTGGTGGTGGTGGTCGTGAGACAATTGCGATTAAGTGGCTTGCCCATGGATCACATAGCACATAATTGTCAAGTCTCTAAGGCTAAATTTGAACTCAGGTCCTACTGATTGCAAGACCATTGCTCTATTGATTGGGCCACTTAGGTTCCTCAAAGTTATTTTTTAATGTTTTGCTCAATAGTACTTTAAGGAAAGTACTATATATATATATATAAAGATTCCTAGCTGCTCCAGATCATTGCAAGGTCAGAAAATAAGTGTTCCTGTGACTTTTACTTTGTTTTCTTCTCATTTACTAATGCTATTTAGCATGATAGCATCTTATAGTCTCTATACCTGTCAATCAATTGTGAAATGATAAATGTGAGTTCGACTGTTGAATATCACTTAGGAAAATCTGACGTTTCTAGTTATCACCTGCATTGAGCATGCCCTTGACTCAAGTATAGATTTTTCAAGATATTGTGTGTGTTGGAGTAGGCATATAGGTCAGTAGATTGGTATAGTTCTAGGTTCTTTTTTTATATAAGTAAAATCAAAACTTGTGTTTTTCCCCCCATGCATTTGGCATCTTTTCCAACTTCAGCTTCTTTACCAATCATTAATCTCTTATTTTTTTTAAATTTGTTACTGATCTATTCTATGTTACTGTTGTTAATGACGATCATTTCAGTAGTGTCTAATGCTTCATGACACCATTTGGGATTTTTTTGGCAAAGATAATAGAGGGGTTTGCCATTTCCTTCTCCAGATCATTTACAAATGAAGAAATGAGGCAAACAAGGTTGAGTGTCTTCCACAAGGTCACACAGCTAGCAAGTGTTTAAATGAGATTTGAACTCAGAAAGATGAGTCTTCCTAACTGCATTCTTGGCACATTGCCCACTGTACCACCTAACTGCCCATTGCTTCCTTGTTCTACATTATCAATGTTCCAAACCAAATATTTTTAATGTTTTTTGTTTTTTTGCTATTATCTTTTTTATTTAACCCTCGATCTTGTAAGCACATCCAGTAAAGTGATATTAGGGTCCAAGTGTGGTGGTTCCACCACCTTTGATAGTTAAAAAGATCTTTTTTTAGTAACCTTTTCATATTTTTACCTTCTTTTCATCCAATATGTTATAACTCAGTTTTCATCATTAACTTTCTTTGGAATGAATTTTCTTATTTTGACCTCTGGACAAGTTTCCTTCAAACTCATCCAAATCTTTATTGCTTTTATCTTCTTTTTGAGACAGTATGGGTAAAATGATCTGTCATTCTTCTTTGAAAGATTTTCCAAATTAGTTTACATTCTTGACTGGTGGTGCTTTGGGCCACCGTCTCTTTCTGCTTGGTAATTAAATCAGTTATTTAATGACTAATATGCTTCTTGGGCTCATGTTACATCAACAAACTTGTAGTATTTAAATTTCTGTATGAAATTGTCACTATTTTCTGTATCCATTTTGTGCTTTTGATTGTTAATTACTTATTTAGCTCAGTATGGAATTATTTCAATTGTGCATTATATTTTTCCCATTACTTTTATTATTATTTCTTTTTCAGTAATGTTGATCTTTGTCTATAAGTCAATGACCTTATAGTTCCTTTTCAGAATATACCTGTAAAGATAGATCCTCTTCACAGTTTCATAACTGAATGAAAGATGTAAAGAATATAAGATTAAATGATGTCAATTTCTTGCTGATTATGAGAAAAAATTTGGTAAAGCAAAATAATTCTTCAAAGACTTCCCCCCTCAACTACATGTATCTTATCAAAACCACTCAAGATTTTCTGAAATACCTAACAAAAAAAAATCCTACTTTAAGACTACCTAATAACATCAGGTAAGGCATAAAAACAGGAATATGCATGTTCAATAAAATCAATTAGAACTGTAATGAGAGAAGTTGAGTACAGAGGTCCCTGTTAAAAAGGGATTGCCCCTCTAAAAATGGTCAGGATATAAAATTGATTTATCTATTTTAAGTTTCAACATTTGCTTCCATGAAATTTTGAGTTCTAAATTTTCTGCCTCTGCCTCTTCTCTCCTCTTCCCAACACAACATATAATCTGATTTAGGTTGTACATGGGTATTCATATTAAACATACTTTCACAATAGCCACATTGCAAAGAATTAGAACCAATGAGAGGAACCCCAAGAAAGAAGAAACAAAACAAAAAGAAAGAGGAGAGGGAAAGAGAGCAAATAGTAAGCTTAGATCCTTGTTTTGCTAAGAAGAGCTAAGTCTGTCAAAGTTTTGTCATAATGTAATGTTGCTGTTACTGTGCACATTGTTCTTCTGATCCTTCTCATTTCAGACATCATCAGTTCATATAAGTCTTTCCAGTTTTTTTTCTGGAGTCTTCCTGTCCATAATGTTTTACAATGCAATAGTGTTTCATTACATTCATATACCACAACTTTTTTTAGCCACTCCCCAATTGAGGAGCATTCCCATAATTTCCAATTCTTTACTACCACAAAAAGACTCATATAAATAGTTTTGTACATGTGGATCCTTTCCCCATTTGTATTATGTCTTTGGGACACAGTCCTAGAATTAGTCAAAGGGTACTGCTAGGTCAAGGGGTATTGCACTGTTTTATAGCCCTTTGGGCATAGTTCCAAATTGCTCTCCAGAATGGTTGGGTCAGTTCACAACTCCATCAACAATGCATTAGTGTTTCAATTTCCCCACATCTTCTCCAACTTTTAGCATTTTCCTGTTTTGTCATGTTAGCCAGTTGGGTAGTTGTGAGGTACCTCAATGATATGTATTTCTCCAATCAATAATGATTAAGAGCATTACTTTCACATAACTATAGATAGCTTTATATTTTTCATCTGAAAACTACCTGTTCATATCATTTGATCACTTATGAATTAGGGAATCACTTATGAATTAGGGAATGACTGAATGTGTTGTTTAAATATGACTCAATTCTCTCTATATATTTAGAAATGAGGTCTTTATAAGAGACACTGGCTATAAAAAGTGTTTCCTAGCTATTTGATTTTCTTCTAATCTTGTTTCCATTGGCTTCATTTCTGTAAAAAAAAAGGATCAATTTAATATAATCAAAATCATCCATCTTCCATTTCACAATGTTCTCTATCCCTTATTTGGTCCCTTCTCCATAGATCTGACAGGTAAACTATTCTTACTCTCCTAGCTTGATTATAGTATCAACCTTCTTATAAAAAGTGGGTACCCATTTTGACTTTATCTTGTCAACCAGTGTAAGATGTTGATCTATGCATAGTTTCTGCCATACTGTTTTCTAGTTTTTGCAACAGTTTTTGTCAGTAGTGAATTCTTATCCCAGAAGTTGGAGTCTTTGGGTTAATCAAACAGCAGTTTACTATAGTCATTGTCTACTGTGTCTTGTGTACCTAACCTATTCCACTGATCTACCACTCTTTTTCTTAGGCAGTACCAAGTAGTTTTGATGATTGCTATATTATAATATAATTTAAGATCTGGTATGTCTAGACCACCTTCCCTTGCATTTCTTTTCATTAATTCCCTTGATATCTTGGATCTTTTCTTCTTCTAGATGAATTTTGTTATTTTTTTCTAGCCCTATTAAATAATTTTTGATAGTTTGATTAGTATGGCACTGATGATGAGGATATTCTTGATTACTAGCAAAATTGTATTGGTTTAATGAAGACTTGGAATATTGCAGAACTTTTAAGAAGACATCAATAACTGATTGAAAGAGTTTTCTTTGTTCATTCCTATAGGAAAGACCAAATGGTTAGAGAAAGTCCATGGAATAGATAAGGATATAAATTTGAAAAGAGAAATTATAGTGTGTGTCTATGACTCTGTGTGTTATAAGAGGTTTTGATGGAACAAATTGTGTTTGAATTTTAACAGAAGAATAGGCTATATTGCATCAAAATGTCCTTTCAATGAAAAGAAGTTTTCCAGTGAAGAAAAGACTAAACTTTTTTAAAATAAGAACAGACAGAGAACACAATAGTCCCTAAAGAATTAAAAGTTAATATTTCACAGACAGCAATGGAGAAGTGCCTGCTGATTGCGAACCATCTCACTTCAAAACTTTAAAAGTCAAGCAAAAGATGCCATTGAAAGACTATATGACTCATTTGAACAGTCAAGATGGCAGGATGTAGAAGGAACTCTCCCAATGTCCCCCTTCAAATAAGTTTAAGATAATACCTCAAATCAAAATTTGATGTGTCAGAGGCAAAAAAGAAAAAAAAAAGTCAGAGGGGCATTTATTTTAGCCTAAGACAACTTAGATGGTATACAGGAGAGATCTGTAACTTTGGTGTGGACACATGCCAGGAGCCTGGCAGGAGCACCAGCAGTAGCCCTTGGAAGAGTCATTGACAATAACTAAAGCCTCTTTGGAAGCTCTCAGCTCAGAGAGGGTAAAGAGGTTTTACTGGTCAGAAAGATAGTGCAGTGATTCCTTTTCTGGCATTGGAGTAGCTAATGATTATTGGCAACTCTTTTCTACAAACAGTTCTGGGTCATGGTCTCAGAAATGAAGAGAGAATTTATGGTTTATCACAAAGGACCAAGGACCCTGGTCAGAGTCCAAGGGACCAGAGGAGCTCTAGCCCTTGCAACTGCCAGAGAGAAGGGAACTTGTTCACAAATCCATGGTCAAGAGGAGCATTATATACTTTTGTTTGCAGAGAAGCAGAAAACCTTCTTGGAAAAAGAAGAGTTAGAAGAACAGTGGCTATATCTCTTTCTGGATCAAACCACCCTGGAAGCACCAAAAAACTGCAGACTGCCTATGAAAACAGCATTCCAAAAAAAAGTCTGAAGCTTTGCATGATGCCTCCTCCTAGGAGAGCTAAGCCCAACTTTAACATAAACTTAAAAGTCCAGAAATGTGTTTTGTAAATGGTAAAACAACAATATGAACAACAATAGCAACAACAACAAGAACTTGATCACAAAAGGTACTACAGCATCAGGGAAAGCCAAGACATAAATATAGAAGAAGAAAATAATGTGAAAACAGTTATGAGTAAAGTTTCAAAGAAAACAGTTATTCCAACTCAAGATCAGTAAGAATCCTGGAAAGAGGGGGCAGAGACAAGACAGAGGTGTAAAAGTAGAAAATTGCTTGAGCTTGCTCCCCAACAACCTCCAATGCTTGCAAAAAAATGAATCTAACCAAATTTTAAAGTTACAGAATGCACAAAATTACAGAGTAAAATACAGCTGAAATCAGTCTGGTATGTCAAAAGGAAGGGTCTATCACACCAGGCTGGAAGTGGAGCGTATTCTCACATGGCCCATGTCAGCACAGACCAGTGGCACAGACCAGCCATGGCAGACCTCAGAGGACTGAATCACTGGCAGCTGTGGTGTTTCAAGACTTCTCAACCTATAAATGACAAGAAGAAAGTAAAAAGTAAGTGGGAAACTGTTGGACCTGGGCAAGAGAAAAGCATTGTCTGGTTACTGCCTTTAGGACAGTGGAGGTGGTGGTGGCAGTGATGTTGGCAGCAGCTGTGGACCAGTTGCTTCCAAAGCTCCAGGTTCCCAGATTGGGGGGGAGGGGCAAATGGCTGATCATAGGACAACTGCAGGAATCTCTTTACTGTCACTGAGGTAGGGTTCTCTTACTTTGACTTGCTTGAATCTGGGTTACAGTCTTGGGTGGTGGTCCTGGATTGAGAAGAAGTGCTGGTTTGGCAAAGCTTGTGCTGGCTGTGGAGATGAGATCCTCTTGAGAGTTCTAAGGAAGGTGCTTAGATTTAGCTCTGACAATATCTGCACAAAACCCCAGAAAGTTGGGACAGAGCACTCTACTCTGGAAGCTGAGTTTCCATGGAAAAGAGCTCAAAAGTCAAGTAATTGACTGGCAAAATGAGGCAACAGAGGAAGAGAAAGCAGATTATAGAATCCTTCTTTGATTACAAAGATCAAAATGTAGAGACAGTAGAAGACAACAAAGACAAAATGCCTGCATCAAAAGCCTACAAGAAAAATATGAATTGGTGCAGGCTCAAGAAGGATTTTTAAAATCAAGTAAAAGAAGTAGAGGAAAAATTGGAAAGAGAAATGAGAGTGATGCATAAAAATCATGAAAAAAATGAGTTAACAGTTTGTTAAAGGAGATCTAAAAAGTACTGAAGAAAACCAAGCCTTAAAAACAAAAAATCCAGACTAACTCAAATGGCAAAAGACATCCAATAAGCCAATGAGGAGAAGAATGTCTTAAAAAGCATAATTGGCAAAATGGAAAAGGAAGTCCAAATGCTAACTCAAGAGAATAATTCCTCCAGAATTGGAATTCAGGAAATGGGAGCTAATAGCTTAATGAGAAATCAAGATATTAGAAAACAGATGCAAAAGAATGAAAAAATAGAAGGCAATGTAAAATATGTCATCGGGGAAAAACAACAACTGACCTGGAAAATAGATTCACTATATATATTTTTAAAATTATTGGACTGCCTGAAAGCCATGATCAAAAAAACAGAACCTAGACATCATTTCTGAAGAAATTATCAAGGAAAACTACCCTGATATTCAAGAAGCAGAGGTAAAATAGAAATTGAAAGAATCCACCAATTGTCTCTTGACAAAGATCCCAAAAAGAAAATCCCTAGGAATATTACAGCCAAATCTAGAGTTCCCAGGACAAGGAGAAAATATTCCAAGTAGTCAGAAAGAAACAATTTGAGTATTGTGGAACTACAATCAGGATAAAACAAGATCTAGCAGCATCTACATTAAGAGACTGAAGGGCTTGGAGTATCATAATCTGGAGGTTAAAGGAGCTAGGATTAAAACCAAAAATCACTTACCCAGCCAAACTGAGTATAAAGCTTCAGAGGAAAATATGGACATTCAATGAAATACAGCACATTCAAACATTCTTGATGAAAAGACTAGAGCTGTACAGAAAATTTGACTTTCAAATGCAAGAAGCAAGGGAAGCATGAAAAGATAAATAGGAAAGAGAAATAATAAGGAACTTGATAAATTTGATATGTTTACATTCCTACATCAAAAGACTATACTTGTAATTCATGTGACTTTTATCAGTATTAGGATAATTGAAGGGAACACAGACATACATATATGTATATGTATATGTATATACACGTAATGGTAAGCAAAGAAGTACTTAGTGCCTTTTTCAGCCACTCAATTATTTAACACCTTGTTTTAGTTCAAGTTTCTGTTGAGATTTACCCTTGATTACATCAAGTCTTTGTTAAGAAACAGAATTTGTGAACCCCACAGTGGGAGGAACTTGCTGATGCAACAGGAAGGGATAGAAAATGGAAGGGATAATGACTATATATAAGAAGCCCAAGTTGGGAGAGAGCAGAATTGAGAAGAGAATACTTGTGGTGTCAGAACTGAGAAGGGTAATGGCTGTGGAGGCTGGCACTCTATTTATCTGTTCTGTCTCTGTTGATTTTTGTTTGTGATATTTTCACAGAAGCCTTGGGATTTTACTGATGATGTGTGTTGAGTTCTCAGACATTGTTGATGGGTCTGTGTGGGCTTTCGCAGGCAGATAGTGAATTGATAATGGTGCTGGCAATGTTTATGAATGTTGCTTTGGCTGTGTTAAGCTTTGTTTTTCCAAAAACAGAAACTGAAGGACTGGAGGTGGACTGGACATTGTGAGCTTCAATATGGAATTGGATGAGGAACTGGACAAACAAGTTAGACAAGAAGCTGGACAAAGAGCTGAGAGGTGCCTTCCTTTGAATCCAGGTAAAAGTTGGGTAGATTCAGGCAGGAGCTGGGACTATGGAAGAGGAACCATGGAATCTGAGAGCCAGCCTTGAGGCAAGATGAAAAGATCTCTCCTTGGGTACTTGATGCTGCCTGAGAAGATCCTGATGTACTGTGGCCTAACGGGTGGGAGAACTTTGTACTCTGTACCATGTACCTCTTAAGGATGATTGAGTTAAAGATGATTGGAAACTTATATCCAATCAAGAAAAAAAAAAGAGCCTTTATGACTGAGAGATTAAGACAATGTGACCTAGGGGTGGAGAATTTTGGCTATTGTACTTTGTGTCCCTTAAGGATGCTGAATGATATCTTTTACTTAAAACTATGTGGCCACTTTAGTGATAACTTGTTATATTATAACATTATGAATACTGTACTTTGGTTTCTGTGAATGGTTTGCTTTAATTTACTACTGAATAAATAGAGTTCACTATACTATGTAATTAGAACCTTAAAGTTGTTCACAGCAGCAGTCCTCTGGAAAGCTGCTCATGCTTAGCTTTGCAATGTATATGCATATATGTGTGTGTGTGCATGTATATATGTGTACGTGTGTACATATTTATGTGTACATAGAGGACATATGGTAAGTTGAACATGAAGGAGTGATATCTAAAAATTAAGAGTTAAGAGAGGAATATATTTGGAAGAGAAAGGGAGTGATAGAATATGGTAAATTATCTCACATAAATGAGGCAAGAGAAAGCTGTTACAATGCAGTGAAAAAGCAGTGAGGAGAAAGGGAATAAGTCAACCTTACTCTCATTGGATTTAGTTTAAGGAAGGAATAACATACACAATAAATTGGGTATCTTGCCCTACAGGAAAATAAGGGGGAAGGATATAAGAGGAGGAAGTAGAAAGGAGGGTAGATTAGTGGAGAAGATAGTCAGAAGGAAGCACTTTTGTAAAGAGACAGGGTCGGAGGAGAAAATAGAATAAATGGGGGGTGGGATAGGATGGAGGGAAATATAGTTAGTCATTCACAACATGACTGCTATGGAAATGTTTTAGATAACTACACATGTATAGCCTACATTGAATTGCTTGTTTTCTCTATGGAGATGGGTGAGCAGGAAAGAAGGGAGAGAATCTGACACTCAAAGTTTTAAAGACAAATATTTTTTTAAAATGTTTCTACATGCAACTGGGAAATAAGATATACAGGCTGTAGAGCATAGAAATCCATTTTGTCCTACAAGAAAATAAGGGGAAAGTGATAAGGGAAGGAGACAGAGGGGAATAGAGGAGAGGGAAGCCTGGAGGAAAGAGTAATAAATTTCTTGTGATCTTGGGTTGGGGAGTAGGGGAAAAATGGGGAGAAAATTTGAAGCTCCAAATCTTGTGGAAATGAATGATGAAAACTAAAAGAAATAAATAAAATTTAAATAATAAAAAAGGGAATCCTGGGAAAGAGATGGAAAGAAATAAGAGTGATAGAGGGGGGAAAAATGGCCTAAATAAATGAATGAATAAATAAATAAATAAATAAATAAGTGAATAAATAAATGAATGAATGAATGAATGAATAGATAGATAGATAGATAGATAAATAAATAAATGAAAATAAATGAGAGTGATGCAAGACCATTATGAAAATCAATATTTCTTTAATTTCCAGGTTTTTGACACCACAAAAAGAGGTGCTACAATTTTTTTCTGTGTGTGTGTATATGGAACCTTTGGGGTATAGATCTAATTGTAGTTTTGTTTGATCATAGGATATGACTAGTTTTATAGCACTTCGCTCATAATTTGATATTGTTCTTCAAAATGGTTGGATCTATACTCTACACTACCAACAATTTATTAATGTATCTATTTTTCTCATCTTCCCCAGCATTTTTCATTTCTGATAGATGTGAAATGGTACCTCAGAGTTTTAAATGTGCATTTCCCTGATCAACGGTTATTTAAAGAACTTCTTTTATGAATATAGACAGTTTCGATTTTTTTTTCTGAAAAATGACAGTTCATATTATTTGACCATATATCAAATGGGAAATGGATCTTGCTTTTATACATTTGACTGAGTTTGTTATATATTTTAGAACTGAGTCCTTGATTAAAGAAACTTACATTATTATTATTACTATTTTATTTCCCGTAGTTTATTGTTCAATTGTTTTTTTTTCAGTCTTGTCTGACTCTTTGTGACCCAAATATTGTCTACAGTAACATCTAGAAAATTGTTGTTTCACTAATTTTCACTTTTAATTAGATCTAATTTTGGTTTTGTATTGGCTGAAATCAGGATTTCTCATCCTAAATCTTTTAATTTCAGCTTAAGCATAATAGATTCTGCTCTGCCCTTTATTTTAATGCTGTGTGTGTTTTTGTTTCAAGTGTGTCTCTTATACACAATATATTGCTGAGTTTTGGTTTCTATTACATTCTTCTATCTGCTTCTATTTTATGAGTTAACACAGCCCATTGACCTTCACTATGATCACTAAATGTGATGCTGAAGAATTTGTAGCTTACGATAGTGATGGAGTACTATTGTATTGTAAGAAATGATAAAGAGTGGTTTTCAGAAAACAAGTAAATATGGGAAAATCTGTATTAACATGACTGAAAGTAAAGTGAAAAGAACTGGAAGATCATTATGCATAGTAACAGCAATGTTGTAATGATAATCAGCTGGAAAAGGCCTGGTCACTTTGATCAATACAGTAATTCCAGACAATTCCACAGTATTCCTGATGAAAAAAAGGATATCTCTCTCCAGAGAGAGAACTAATATAGTCTGAGTATAAAATGAAATATCATTTTCTCAATTTCTTTTTATGTTTTTTGTTGGGGGGGAGGGGTGGGGATATGGCTAAAGAGAAAATGTGTTTTACATTATTTCACGTGTATAGTTGATATAATGTTGTTTGCCTTCTCAGTTGTTGAGGAAGGGATTGGAGGGAGGGAGATAATCTGGATGTCAATATTTAAAAAGAAAAGATTTAAAAATATTTTTAAGTGACATTATATGAAAGGAAGAAGAGGGACAGAGTCAAGGTGGCAGTGTAGAAAGGGGAGAACTCCGTGAGCTCCCCCCAATACCACCTGAAATACCTGTAAAATATGACTCTATACAAATTTTAGAGCTTCAGACCCCACAAAAATGACAGGATAACAAAACTCCTGCTGAAGACAGCCCAGCAGGTGGCCATCGCAGCGTGCTGGAAGCAGAGTGAGCCCCATGCAGTTTCAGCCTCAGGGCGTCCAGGAGAAGCTGAGGCTGTAGAGTTCAGGACAGTGGATCATCAGCAGCTGTGGCAATTTCCAGAATCACCAACCCACAAGAGCCAAGGACAAAGTGTAAAGTTCAGTGGAACTTGGATAAATTTGGGGGAGATGGTCTGACCAAACTGCCTCCAGAGCCAGCAGCAATCTAAAGTGGTGGCCCTGTAGCTGCCTCTACATGGCTGCTTCAGAAGCTCCAGGACTTCAGACTGCAGGAGGTCCAAGCAATCATTCAGAGACTAACTGCTCTTACCTGGAGCTGCCTGTATCAGGCTTCTGGTCTTGGGTGGTGGTCCTGAGGTGCATTTTCAGTGAGCCAAAGCTGGTAGGGGCTACAAAATATGGCAGCCTCCTAATAGCTCCAGCAGCTGCAAAAACCCCAGTGATTTGGGACAGAGCTCTGTACTCTGAAAGCAGAGTTATACTGAGCCCAAAAGTCAAGCAACTGACTGGCAACATGAGCAGGCAAAAGAAGCAAAGAAAGCTCAGCAATCCAACTTTAGATTCCTTTTTTGGTGACAAAAAGGACCAAAGCATGGAACAGGAGGAAGACAACACAGTCAGAAATCCCACACAAAAAGCTTCCAAGAAAAATACAAACCAGATAGAGGCCATAGGGGAGGTTAAAAAGAATTTTGAAAACCAAATAAGAGAAGTGGAGGAAAAATTGCGGAGAGAATGAGAATGATGCAAGAAAATCATGAAAAGAGAGTCAAC
Organism: Pseudochirops corinnae; assembly: GCA_028646515.1. Taxonomy (NCBI): domain Eukaryota; kingdom Metazoa; phylum Chordata; class Mammalia; order Diprotodontia; family Pseudocheiridae; genus Pseudochirops; species Pseudochirops corinnae. Next base: position 354,960,485 of record CM053585.1, read on the forward strand.
AACCTGACTGAAGAAAATAACACCTTAAAAAATAGACTAACTCAAATGGCAAAGGAGGCCCAAAAAGTCAATGAGGAGAAGAATGCCTTAAAAAATCATATTTGCCAGATGGAAAAAGAATTGCAAAAGCTCACTGAAGAGAATAATTCCTTCAGAATTAGAGTGGAGCAAATGGAAGCAAATGACTTTAGGAGAAATCAAGATACTATTAAACAGATCCAAACAAATGAAAAAATAGAAGGTAATGTGAAATATCTCCTTGAGAAAACAACTGACCTGGAAAATAGATCCAGGAGAGACAATTTAAAAATAATTGGACTATCTGAAAGCTGTGATCAAAAAAAGAACCTAGAAATCATCCTTCAAGAAATTCTCAAGGAAAATTGTCCAGATATTTTAGGAACAGAGGGAAAAATAGAACCTGTTGAAAAAGTTCACAAAAAGAAAACTCCTAGGAATGTCATAGCCAGGATCTGGAGTTCCCAGATTAAGGAGAAAATATTACAAGCTGCCAAGAAGAAACAATTTGAGTACTGTGGAAACACAATCAGGATAACACAGGATCGAGCAGCTTCTACATTAAGGGATCAAAAGGCCTGGAATATGATATTTCAGAGATGAAGGGAGCTAGGATTAAAACCAAGAATCACCTATCCAGCAAAACTGAGTATAATGTTTCAGGGGAAAATATGGTCATTCAATGAGGTGGAGGACTTCCAAGCATTCTTGAGGAAAAAAAAAAAACTGAACATAAAATTTGACCTTCAAACACAGGAAGCATGAGAAGGTAAACATAGAAATGGAATCATAAAGAACTTATAAAAGTTGAACTTAGATTGATCAAAGTTGAACTATTTATATGCCAACAAGGAAAAAATGAGAATTGTAACTTGTGATACTTTTCTCAGTACGAGCATAGGTGAAGGGAATACGTGTGTGTGTGTGTGTGTGTGTGTGTGTGTATTGCCCTTAGAACTGAGAGACTTCAGTTCAAATTCTTTTTCTGATGTTTACCACATAAGTAGCTTTAGGCAAGTTATTTAACCTCTCCTGGCTTCAAATTCCACATTTGTGAAAGGAAGGGTTTTAAAAAGTGGCCTCTGATAGTCTAGATTGATGGTTTTCTCCAGAGTAACTCTGAATTGAAGGGTAAGATATTTTGAATAAAGAAAAGATTTCCTAAATGGAATACTTATGAGAAAAGGAGTTGGGAGATCACTGATGTGCCTATCATAGTCAGAAAAAGATTAAAGCTTGAATCCTTTGTCATAGTAAAACAACTTTCCACCTCTTGCTTGTTCAATGAGTTATTTAGGCAGCACAGGTAAGATGGGATAATGCAGTTCCAAAAAATATTCCCTTCTCATCCGCCCCACCAAACTCAGGATTCCTATAATATCTAGTATTTGTATAGAATTTTGAGTTAGGAAGCAGGGCAGCAATTGACCAGAATGCTGTGATATTCTTCTTTTTAGCAGTTCCAAAGTGTATTTCCCTTCTGAAGAGTTCAAATTGTGGGGGTTGGGTTGAGAATAGCACTCATAGTCAAGGAACTTTAGAGAATCCTAAGGAGAGCTTGAGAGGCACCAGAATGTTTGTGTTGTCTCATTGTCAATCGTTGCTTTGGGTTTTCTTTTCCCCCGAGGAGTATTTTTTGATGAATTATGTATTGTCTATATACATAGATATATAATAGATACAGATACAAGTAGATAGATTGATAGATAGATAGATAGATAGATATGTTTTATTATCTGTATACATGCTTTTGTGAATCTTCTGCATTTTTCTTCAGAGGGAAATAAAGATTGTCTTCCAACCATGTGCATCTTAACTTGAGGGCTTGTAGGGGAGTTAGGTACCTTCTTTCTCACATTTGTGAAAACCAAGAATTGACAATGAAGGATATGATACATCCCTTGCAAAAGTGATTCTAGATTATGGTTTAGAGTGAAACATTTTCACAAAAAGTCAAATGTTAAATTGTTCTTCTTAGTGAAACTTATTTGTTAAAAAAGAAAGTGTTTTATTGGGAATAGAAGTGAAAGAAAGGAGAGGGAGAATTTGAAGAGAGTTATCATTAAGGAATTTTTAAAAATACCTCTATAAAATATTTTAGAGGGGAAAAATCCTATACAAGAACAGCAATGAGTTTATAAAAAAAGACCCTTTGAAGGAGACATTCAAGATTAGAATGTGTCTACTAGAGAAAAGAAATTCAGGGTCACAAGTCATAGGTTATTTAATTATTATAACAAAAATTAAGGTTCAGCTTTCCATTGATTTATCATTAAACTACTTTTAATGATTTATATTTATCCAAATGCAAAAGTAGAAAGGATAGTTAAAAATAGAAAAAAATAAAATAAACAAGACTCATGAGCCTGCTGAAAAACAGCCTGCTACTGAGCTGAGAAAGTCGTGAGACAACTTGAACACCAAAATTTGGATCATTTTGATTCTGAATTTCACATCTTCTAAATGTGAACTTATTTTTTCTTGCTAGAAGCAGTATCTTCGGTTCTAGAGGGCTCTCCTAAAAGATTTATTAATAATGACAAGGCACCTCAAAGTCAAAGTTTCATTGTGATTATAAACAATGTCTATGCACATAACCATTTGTTAAAATTTTGGCCAGTGTACAGATCCTTACCGAAAAGGCCAAAAATGGAATATTATTGAAATAGCACATTTCAAATGAATATCTTCTTATATTTTTAATGCCTGGAAAATATTTTTCCCCTTTACTTACCAATATCTCTATGCTCATTAAATGAAAATAAACTTCCTTTAATGCAATAAATTATTTTTCTTTAAATTTTGAGGCTAATTTGTATGATTATATCATTTATAGGCACCACTTTGGAAGTGGTCCAAATGAATGACAAATACATGTACAGAAACTATTTTCTAAAATTACTATCTTTAGAAGAATGACAGTTTACCTGATTTTCAGGTAGATTATTGATATCTACCGGATATCAAAAGAATCATCTAATTAAGTTTAAGAATCCAATTGTTAAAGTACATTAAACACTAATCTTTCTTTTAAAATACTCATTTTTGTTAAAATAATTTGGACAGAGTCAAAATAACACTTAAAAATAAGTAAAAAGAAACTTGGGAAGGCAATGCCACATCTATAATAACTTTAGATGAAAATGTTAAGCCCTACTTTCCTACCTCTCTTCTAATTCTCCTGAAAAGAAAAATAACACTATAATTATCCCCCCACACACACATACACATGCATGTTAATATGCACATAAAGAAGGTGGCACAGTACATATTGTTTCACTCTGAATCAGGAAGTCCTGACTTCAATCCTACTTTAGACAGAAGCTATTTGGACTTGGGAAAGTGACTTAAACAACTCTCAGTCTTAGTTTCCCATTAATACTAGCACCCACATTAAAGTGTTATTATTCTACAGGTACGATCTATGTTCCCCCTCCTTCTTTCCCCTTCCCTTTCCTCCTTTTCCTTTCCCTGACTCTAGAAACTCTCCCCCCACCCCCAACATCTTGTTGGCTGTTCTCTAAACAACTTTGTGTGGTATGACGCACTTTTCTCCTCCCAACATCTTGATATAGCCAGCATCTATGAACTTCAATTACTGAACACCCTGTGTTATATGATTTATTTGCTGAGTCATTCTGATAATTCTCCCACTTGGCTTTGCATATTAAGGAGAAGAAGAGAGCTTCTAGGAGACAATGCTTCAATGACCTAAATTCTGGATTTTTCTACTAAGACTTTGAGAAGAGATGTTTTAACAGACTACATCCCTGTTGCCTGAGACTCTGTCTTCCTTACCTCAAGCTTCTCACCACCAGACTGGCTACAGACTGATAAATGTTTTAGTCACTGCATTTGTTACCCTCCTAAGCCACAAAAGGACTGCAATGTACTGTAGCAGAAGAACACTACTGTCTTCCACCCCCTCCTCCTCCCCTCCAATGGATGAATGGAAATTGAAGTCCTAAAATATGAGACTATATGTGTAGCCATTAGAATATTGATGACTTTCCTCCCCCTTCCCCATTATGACTTGTGATTTTGCTGGTATACAGAGTTCACCAGGAAAGAGAAGCACATCTTCTGCAACTTAGACTCTTAGTTGGGTACTCTGAGTGTCGAAAGGTTCAGTGTCTTATCTAGTCTAATAGAAGGTCAAGAAGGCAATGTGAGTCAGAGTCAGGGCCTGAACTCATCCTCTTTTCACTTATGCCTCAGAGTGTTATCTTTTCCTCTAAAAAGCAGCTCAAGTTTTGCCTTCTGTATGAAGTGGAACATGACTGTGACTCTACTTAGATGCTAGCACCTGATAACCAGTGAATAAATAACTGGACTAGAAGATTAAGCCTGCATTGATCCCACAACTTTCCCTCCTCCATTATCTGCAATTAGGTATTAGAATTTCTTTGCATTTATTCACTTTACCATAACTTTCACTTCCCCAAAAATGCAGTCTCTCCTTAGACCCTTTTTCCCATAGGAACCTTGAAATCCACAATACCTTGGGCTCTTCACCTTATCTCATAGAAGTCCACAACATACTCACTTTATTTTAAGCCCTCCTTTATGTCTTGTCTTTTTTCTTAAAATATGAACTCCCTTCCCCAATAGATAAATGGTCAAAGTATGTGAACAGGAAGTTGTCAGGTGAAGAAATTAAAGCTATATATAGTCATATAAAAAAAAAGATTCCAAAATCACTATTGATTAGAGAAATGATAATCAAGACAACTCTGAGATGCCACCTCACATCTATTAAATTGGTTAATATGAGAGAAAAAGAAAATAATACACATTGGATAAGATGTGAAAAAATTGGAATACTAATGCATTGTTCATAGAGTTGTAAACTGTTCCAACAATTCTGGAGAACAATTTGGAACTATGGTCAAAGGGCTATATAAATGTGCATACCCTTTGATCCAGCAATACCACTGATAGGTTTGTATCCCAAAGAGATCATAAAAAATGGAATAGGACCGTTTAATGACAAGCAAAATAGGATTGTTTGCTATTTTTCTGGATAGTGTTTTAGCTAATCAAGTGTCTTTGAGTCTCACCTTTGATTGTATCAAAAGTCTTTGATTGGAAACAGTACACATTGTATTGCTCTTAGTAGGCTTAAAAGAGTTTGAAAATCTCTCCTATCACTTAATGGGACAAATGTAATTACATGGGAGCCCATGGTGGGAGGAGCTTGCAAAAAGGTGAAACAGGAAGGAGCTGACAAGAGCAAGAGCAGTGCTAGGAACATGCAGAACTGAGAGAGAGAATGATTTTGATGTTGGTGCTATGTCTGTTGATCTGTGTTACTTTCTCAAGTCTTGTCTGTTGTTGTATGTTGATTTCTCAGACAGAAGCCTTGTCTGTTGATCTGTGTTAATTCCAAAGACAGAAGTCCTGTGTGTTCATTTCCCAGACAGAAAGTAAATTGAAATAATAGCACTGGTAATGTGTGTAAATATTGTTATAGCCCTGTTAAGCTTTGTTTTCCTAAAAACAGAAACTGCAAAGACCTTTGAGTGGAAAAGTCCCAGATAAGATATGAAACAAGAGTGGCTAGCTACCTATGTGTGAATTCAGGCAAGAGTTGGGAGTGCTCAGCCATGGAGAAGGATATGTGGGAAAGGAGCCATGGGGTTTGGAAGCCAGTCTAGAGTCAAGATGAAGGAGGACTTTATTTTGGATGTTTTGTATTAACTGATGAGATTTGTAACTTACTTTGACCTAGGGGTAGATGGTGTCTGTACTTTGTCCTACCACTTACAGATAATTGACTTAAGGGTGACTGGAAGGCAGTCTCTAGTCAAGATGAAAGAGGACTTTACTTTGGATACGATATTGACTGAAGAGACTATAACTTACTGTTGCCTAGGGGTGGATGGTGTTTATATTTCTTGCTACCCCTTAAAGATGACTATAAGATAAACTGCATATGTTTTGTTTAAGACTATATGGCCACCTTAGTAATAAGTTGCTATGTTATGTTGTTGTAGATGTTATGCTTTAATTTCTTGAATGCTATGCTATAGTTTATTGTTCAATGAATAGAGAGTTCATTAGACTAAATGATTAGACCCCTAAAGTTATTCACAACAGCAGTCCTCAGGACAGCTGCTCCTGACTGCTTTTATAGATCCACATGTACAAAATATAGAGATTAGCTCTTTTAGTGGTGGAAAAGAATTGAAAATTGAGGGGATTCCCATGAGTAGGGGAGTGAATGAACATTTTATGCTATATGAAAGTGATGGGAAACTATTATAAGAAATGATGAGCAGAAAAAACCTGGAAAGACATAAATGAATTGATGCTGAATGAAATGAACACAACTAGAACATTATATACAGCAATAACAACTTTGTGTGAAGATCAGGTATAAAGATTTAGCCACTCTCAGCAATAAAATGACCCAATACAATTCCAAATGACTTGGGATGGAAAATGATATCCACATTCACAGAAAGTACTAGAAAGAACTGAATGCAAATCTATACATACTATTTACACATTTTCTTTTTTGTCTTTTTATTATGATCATTCCCTTTTGTTTTGATTCTTCTTTCTTAAGGTGAGTAAATATGAAAATATGTTTAATATAGTTGCTCATGTATATCCTCTATCAGATTGTTTTCCATCTTGGGGAGGGGGCAGAAAAGGGAGAGAGGGAGAAAAATTTGGAAATCAAAATTTTACAAAAATGTATGTTAAAAGCTAATTTTACATGTAATTCGAAAAAAATACTCAGGCAAGAATACAATTAAGCAGCAATATGCAGGTCAAAAACATTATTAAAATCAATGCTTATGTATTAACATTAAAAATATAAACATTAGGGGGTGAAGCCAAAATGGAGGAGTAAAAGCAGGAACTTCCTTGAGCTCCCACCCAACAACCTCCAATACCTGAAAAAAAATTGATTCTGAACAAATTTTAGGGCTACAGAACCCACAAAGTGACAGAGAGAAACAACTCTCCCAATAAAGACAGGATGGCAGGGTGACAGGAAGGGTCTATCACACTGGACAGGGAGCCAAGCACAGTCCAGCATGAGCCACATAGTCCCAGACCCAGGGCGGTCCCAACCAGTGGCACAGACTTCCAGAGCAGACTTCAGGAGAGTGAATCACTGGCAGTTGTGGCAGTTTCCAGACTTCTCAATCCATAAAGGTCAAAGAGAAAGTAAAATGTCAGTGGGGAACTGTGTTGAAACTGGGAGACAGAGGAGCATGGTCTGGCCCTTGCCCCCAGGGTGAGAGGTGGCAGAGGCACAGCAACTGCAACTGCTGCCATGTGGCTGCATCCAAAGCTCCTGGCTTGCAGATTGTAGAGGTACCAAGGAACATTCAGAGGGTAATCATTCTTCCTTTAACCTGCTTGGATCTGGGTCACAGTGTTGGGTGGTGGTCTTGGGGTGAGAAATGCCAGCGTGCAAAATCTTGTGGGTACTGCAGAGAAGGTGCCTTCCTCATATCTCTGGCAACTGTGAAAACACAGCCATTTAGGACATAGCTTTCTCCACTCTGGAAGCAGAGTTCTATGTTGGCAAAGTGCTCAAAAGACCAGTAATTGGCTGAAAAGATGAGCAAGTAGAGGAAATCTAATCAGAGCATAGAATCCTTTTTTGGGGACAAAAAGGATGAAAACATGGAACCAGAAGGAGTCAACAAAGTAAAAACTCCTGCATCCAAAGCTTCCAAGAAAAATATGAATAGGGTACAGTAGGCCATGGAGGAGCTCAAGAAGGATTGTGAAAATCAAGTAAGAGAAGGGGAGGAAAAATTGGAAGAGAAATGAGAATGATGCAAGAAAATCATGAAAAATGAGTCAACAGCCTGTTAAAGGAGACCCAAAAAATACTAATGAAAATAGCATCTTAAAACAGACAAACTCAAATGGCAAAAGACCTCCAACAAGCCAATGAGGAAAAGAATGACTTAAAAAACAGAATTGGCCAGATGGAAAAGGAATTTCAAAAGCTCATTGAAGTGAATAATTCCTTCAAAATTTTATTGGAGTAAATGGAAGCTAATGACCCTAAGAGAAATCAAGATCCTATAAAATAGATCAAAATAGATGAAAAAGAGAAGGCAATGTGCAGTATCTTATTGGAAAAATCATTGACCTGGAAAATTGATCCAGGACAGATAATTTTAAAAATTATTGGACAACCTAAAAGCCATCATTAAAAAAAAGAGCCTAGACATCATCTGTCAAAAAATTATCAAGGAAAATTGCCCAGATATTTTAGAAACAGAGGGCAAAATAGAACTTGAAAGAATTCACCAATCACCTCTTGAAAAAGATCCCAAAAAGAAAACTCCTAGGAATGTAATAGTCAGGTTCCAGAGTTCCCAGATCAAGGAGCAAATATTACAAGCTGCCAAGAAGAAACAATTTGAATACCGTGGAAACACGA
>CM053585.1:354969021-355002029 GCA_028646515.1 Pseudochirops corinnae
AAATCTGACATTCAAACACAAGAAGCATGAGAAGGTTAACATAGAAAAGAAATCATAAGGAACTTATCAAAGTTGAACTATTTATATGCCAACATGGAAAAATGAGAATTGTAACTTGTGAAACTTTTCTCAGTATGAGGATAGGTGTATATATATATATATATATATATATATATATATATATATATATATATGTACACACACACACATATACCTATATAGGAGGGTATATAAGCATATGAATACATATGTGAGTGTGGGTGTTTATGTGTATGTAGACAGAGGGCACAGGATCAATTGAATAGGGAGGGATGATATTTTAAAAGATATAATTAAGGGGTGGGAGAGGAATAGAATGAGAGTAGACAGAGAGAGACAGAATGGGGTTAATCATCTCATATAGAAGAGGCAACAGATAACTCTTATAATGGAGGGGAAGAACAGGAAGGCAAAAGGGAATGGGTCACCCTTTCTCTCATTGAATTTGGCTTAGGGAAGAAATGACATACAATCTAAAATGGGTATCTGGCCCTTCAGGAGAGTAAGGGGAATGGGAATAAGAGGGAACAGATGGAGGGCAGGGCATTTTGGGTGGGGAGAGGGATGTTAGAAACACACACTTCAGTAAAGGGAAAGGGACAAAATAGAGAATAGAACAAGGAGGGGAGAGTGGGATAGGAAGACGGGAAATACAGTCAGTGTTACACAATGTGTTCATTGTGGAGATGTTCTGCATAACTACACATGTATGGCCTGTATTGAATTATCTGACTTTCCAGCAGGAATGGGTGACAAAGGAGGAATGGAAAGAATCTAGAATTTAAAGTTCTAAAATCAAACGATAAATAAATAAATATAGATGTATATTTATTATTATTATTGTTATTATTTACATGTAACTGGGAAATAAGATAAACAGGCATTGGGATGGGGAAATCCATCTTCCCCTATCAGAAAGTCAGAGGAGTGATGGGGGAGGATATAGGAGAGAGCAGACTGGGGAAGGGGGTATACAGTGGAATTGCTATTTTGGGGTGGTGGGTAGGGAAAAGATGGGGAGAAAATTTGTAACTCAAAATCTTGTGGAAATCAATGATGTAAACAAAAATAAATAAATAAACAAACAAAAAATAAATTATCAAGGAAATTTGCCCTGATATTCTAGAATCAGAGGGCAAAATAGAAATTAAAATTATATATATATATATATATGCATATATATGCATGTATGTATGTATGTATACACATATATGTAGATGAGGGTGTATGTCTATATAAATATATATGTAAGTGTATGTATATGTGTGTACATGTATACACAGACAGAGGGCACAGGATCAGTTGAATATGAAGAGATGATATCTAAAAAATAAAATTAAGAGCTTTGAAAGGAACATATTGGCAGAAGGAGAAAGGGAGAGATAGAGTAGGGCAAATTATCTCACATAAAAGAGGCAAGAGAAAGCTATTACAATGGAGGGGAAGAGAAGGAAGGTGAAAGGGAATGGATCTACAGGAAAATAGGGGGGAAAGGGATAAGAGTGGGGCTGATTGAAGGGAGGGCAGATTGGGGGAGAAGGTAGTTAGAAGCAAACACTTTTGAAAAGAGACAGGGTCAAAGTAGAAAATAGAATAAGTGGGGGGTGGGATGGGATGGAGGGAAATATAGTTAGTCTTTCACTGTATAACTACTATGGAAACATTTTGCATTTGCTTATTCTAATTAATTATCTACCTATTTTATATTTATCAATATACATTTCTTTCTTATCTATCTGTTATCTGTCTGGTTGTCATCCATCTATTGTATCTATCTGCTGTTTTTCATTATTATCTCTATTATCTATCTCTGTAGCTATTATTTACCTTCTTAGTTTATCTATTCATCCATTCATCTTTCTCTCTAATCTGTCTATGTGTCTATGTATCTCTGTCTATCTGTCTGTCTATCTATCTGTCTGTCTGCCTATCTATCTATCTATCTGTCTATCTATCTATCTATCTATCATCTATCTATCCTTGTTTTCTTCCATTAGAAAGGAAACTCCTTGTGAGTAAAGGTTTTTTTTTTCCTTATTTTGCAACCCTAGCATTTAGCACTGTGTCTGACACATAAGAAATGCTTAATAATTGCTTGCTCATTAATTGATCCCTCACTCTGAAGCTAGCTTACTCTGCTCATTGTGCCATGCTGCGTCTCCTTTCTTCAGCTTTCCTATTTAGTTTCTAGTATAACATTCATACATGGACATATTCGTTTTAAAAATGACTAACATGATTGTGATTCATTTCACTCTAATTAAACGGTCTCAGATTTCAAGACTTTGGCCACAGTAGACAGTAGGCACTCCTGTTTCAAATATTACCAATTCATGTGTGCTACTGGTTGTTTTAATAATGTAGTACCCATCCATTGATTATTTTGAGTGCTTTATAAAAAAAAATTGAATCAAGTGGGGATTTTGACATCAGGAAATAAGAAAGTATGCTCAACATCTTTTCAATTTTTTTTTTGTTTTGTTTTTTGTTTTGTTTTTTTTTAGCAATCAACAGGATAACTAATTGGGGCTGCATTAAGAATTATTGGCATTATTGGGCAGAACTCAGTCTAAATTAAATGGCCTACATATCATGCCAATGATGTGACTGATCACGTGTGCCTCCTTCAAAAGTTTCAAAGGAAGTTATCTGTCTTCTATCATGTTATATACTTAATTTAATGTCTTATGACTTATGCTGACTGACTTTTCCTCAAAAATTAGCAGACCCCATATCAGTTGAAAGCTGAGAGTCATGTTGTCATGAAGCTTTATGAGGGATTTAACATATGAGCTAATGTTTTCTGTAAACATTTCTTAAGTGTTCACATTTTTACTCATCTCAGATGAAAGAATATCAAAAGTAATTCATTAAAGCGTTGTGAATATTTTACAGCTAGAAAAAAAAACAGATTCATATTAGCAGGTCCATAACACAGTGGAGTATTACTTCTGTCCATTAAACAAAGCTCTAAAGCTCACCATATACAAATAGTTGTCTTCATTAGGCTAAGACTGCCCTCTATGTCCCAGAGTTGGCAATGAGGAGAATCATAGTATTAGTCTTTGAATAGTTAATGGAATATTCTTTTTTTATTTCAGTTTTTTTTATACATAAAAGGATGAAATTACCTTCTTAACTTGTTTACTAGTCAATTTTATAGTCAGTTTCATAAAACCAAAGGAGACTTTTAAGATTTTATAAGTAAGAAATGAAACTGAATTTTAAATCTAAAGTTATTAATCTCTTTGTAGAATATCCATTGATATACCAGGCTTGGATATAAAAAGCAGAAATCATTTCCTGTGAGGAAAAATGAACACAATTTTAATACCCACAATTAACATTTAAAGGTCTTGAAAGTAATAGAGAAATATTTGCTTTTGACATAAGCCCATAACCACTAAATTATGTGTTTCTTTTAGAAGACACCCACTTACATATTCCAAGGAAAAATATTTATGAATTATATGGAAACCTACTATTTATGATATTTCATCACATAACTATGTCCAAAGGTATACACTACATTGACACTGTTGAGCAAAGCAATGTGCAAAGAAGGTAATATGTCTTCCCAACTATTATCCCAAGAGAAGGATTTTAATTCTTCTACCCAACCTTCTGGGGATATTTCAATATGCTATTCTCACCAAGATGTTAAAATCAAAATGAAAATTAAAATTAAAAAGCCCTATTTTGGTTATCAATCTATTCTAATGGAGCTCTTTCTACATACTTACATCTTCTTTCTTAGAAATCTAGCATATTTGTTCTTTATGTGATGCCCATGAATATCCCTATTAGCTTATTATAAATATTTGCATCTTAAGTTCATAAGGACATTAAATATCAGCTTAGCATCTAACAGCAGCAACAAGAGAGGGAATGCTTAGAATAGATATTTTATATGACAGCTTCGCTCTGAAATTTAACACAACTGTAATGTTAAATATATTACGAGAAAGGAAGAAACAAGGAGAAAATATAATATGAACTTGCCTTTAGGAATTCCTTATGTACAAAAAAAATTTTAAAAAGTTCCTCAAACTCCAAATAAATTAAGCATAAATACAGCTTGCTAAGATTATTTTGCAGGGGTCAGGAATTGATGAGAATATAAAAATTTGAAGATGAAAAATGTGTTGCACTTTAGCTAAATGATAATTATTGAATGATTAGGCAACTCATTAAGACTGTAAGGCATAACATGATGTTGATTTCCATTTGTGAAGAGAGTTTCTATACTGCGAGTTCACTATCCTCTGTAAAAAAAATAATTATTATAATTAACATTTTAAAAATATTTCATGACTGAAAATTGGGGTTTTCAAGTCTTGGAAAAAAATGAAAGAAAACCAAGTTGAAAGATCTGGCCCAAGATTCATTATATAAGGTATGTAGTATGTGAGTATGTGTATATGTGTGTACATGGATACATGGACAGAGGGCACAGGATCATTTGAATAGGAAGGGATGATATCTAAAAAATAAAATTAAGAGGTTTGAGAGGAATATAATGGGAGGAGAAAGAGAGACTTAGAATAGGGTAAATTATCTCTTATAAAAGAGTCAAGAGGTATATGGGTACATGTTCAGATCTTTAAAGGTTTCCCTCTTTGAGATTAAAATAATAGCAGAATAGTAGCAGAGCAACTATTTTGTTAGCTGGGATTAGAAGCATAAAAGATAAAAAAGAGGCAAATCGCTTAAGTTGGTACTTGTTATACTTAAACTTTCAAAAATCAGCTGTTCTTTTTTTTTTTTTTTTTTACTGGGCCCTAGATGTGACTGAATAGATTAGTGAAGAATGAGGAGTGGAGAGTGAGCAGCAGTGGGGAAGGAAGAAGGATGGTATAATGGATAGTTTCTGGACTCTAAAGTCAGAAGATCTGGGTTTATAGCCTTTCTCCAACATGACTTTGTGCCTTCCTAACCTGCACTTAGCCTTTGTAGACTGCAATTTTCTCAACTATTAAAATAGAGGAATTTTGAACTAGACTTGGTCTATTACTAGGAGGCTTTATATTAAAGGGTCATTTAATCTCTAGAGGAAAAAAATGATTTTTTTTCTTTCTTTTCTTTTCCTTCTTTTATTTTTGGAAACAAACCAGATGTGTTGATATACAAGAAGAACGCAATTGTAGTTTGGTTTTTTTTTTTTTTCATAAACTTGTTTCCCTATTCAGGATGATAATTAAGACTTGACCATGACTAATTGACTTAGAGATAAGTTTCCTGCTTATAGTGCAAATTAATGTGTCACACGAAGAGCATTAAAACATGCAATAAATTAAGTATTGAAGGTCTTGGAAGTCATTTATCTTAAAAGTACTTACTATCCATGTATTAACGATGCCAGCTATTAAACACAGCTTTATTTTATCAGAGATTAATGGAGAAATTTTGGTTCATATCAAGTTGCTTTTCAATCTCTAAACTTACATGTGATGAACTCTAAGAAGAAGTTTAAAGGTCTGTGGTATCAACTTAGGAATGACGTATTCAATATTTCCTACAACATCTTGAAGTGCTAATCTGTGATAATATGTAAGGGTATATATTTAAAAGTCATTCATATGATACATAAAATTATGAGTATAGAAAGAAATAGTTCCAAGTTACCTCATTATTACTGGGATCTGTTCTTGTTATGGGAATTCCATCTAATAGGCCAAATTTGAGGATATTAAAGAGTGGATAAAAATTTTTTTAACTGTCTACATACATGTCAGGTATCATTCTAAGTATTTTATCAATCTTATTTAATCATCACAACAACCCTGTGAAGTAGGTACTATTATTATCCTCATCTTACAGTTGAAGAAACTGAAGCAGACAGAGGGTAAATGATTTCCCCAGGGTGACATAGCTAGTGTCTGAGACTGAATTTGAACTCAGGTGTTCCTGACCCCAGGCTGTGTCCTATCAAATGAGTCAGCTAGCTATACAATGTTTCCATAATACCTGGGGTATTCAATAATACCTAACTAGACAATTCAGTCTGAAAATCTTAAAGGAAAATTTAAATCTAGGTATCAATGAGACAATAATAAATGTAGAACAAAAATCAATAGTATGAAAGTGTTTATTGTACAGAGTGCTGAAAGGTCACAAAGAATACCACAAAGAAATTTACCCTGAAGTGTAAGATAAAATAGAACAGCAAGCATGCTGATCATTGGAAAATAGACTAAAACATTCAGACTTAAAGAAATTTCATTTAAGCAAAAAGAGCTAGGAATCCATAAAAGCAGCTCATCCCAGAAGCTCTGGGAATAGTACATAAGACTAATGAAAAGACTAAGTACTCAAAATTAGGAGAATTATTTATCATGCATTGTTGTTCTGTCGTGTTTGAATATGTATGACCCCATTTGAGGTTTTCTTGGCAAAGATACTGGAGGGGTTTGCTATTTACTTCTCCAGCTCATTTTATAGATGAGGAACTCAGGTAAAAAGGGTTAAGTGACTAACCCAAGATCACACAGGTGTATCTGAGGTCAGATTTGAACCTAGGAAGATAAACCTTCCTGACTCCAGGCCTGGCACTCTATTGATTGCACCACTTAGTTGCCCTACATCATGCTTTATTTGAAATCAAACAAATAAAAAAGTTCACTAAAATAATATAATGGGCATCTTGCCCAGTTTTTCTTATAGGGACCTGCTTTCCCCTCTGCAATAGAACTTAAGGCAGGCCAGTGGTTGTCAATCAATCTGAACTTCACACCTCATTGTTTCAGGCAAGACTTTTTAGTTAGAAGCACCTGTCAATCATGAATGGTCTCTTGGTACCCATCTACCTTCCATTACTATTTCTTTCAGCTCCAACTCCTCATTTCAGTCATTTAAACTGTATGTTGGTCAAACAAGCTGTTTCATTAGGTTAGCACAGTCATGACAAAATTAAGAAGCATTAGGTTTTTTTCCCTCATTAAAATGTAATATTACAAATATTTCTCAGTATCTATCCAGAAGTCAAACCTCACCCATAAAATTGGCATCTATTTCCACTCTCTTCAATCGCCTAAACCATGAGAGAGATTAATTTGAAAACTCTTTGTTTAGTGGAAATCTTAGAAATCTGCATCCCATAGGACTGGGGAATTATACCAGCTGTTCGAGACAATTTACACAGCATCACCAAAAGATTATGCAACTTGGAATTTCTCTCTGTCTCTCTCAATGTCCCTCTCTCTGTCTTAGCATTTCCCTCTCACTCTCTGTCTCTTTATTTCTCTCTGTCTCTCTTTTTCTCTCTTTTTGCATGCTCTCTCCATCCCCCCTCACTCTTCTCCCTCTTTTCATTAATAGTCTAGGAAATGACTTTCAGCACATATTGCCATCTTTACACCAAATCTTCTGGGAGTTATAATTCAAAAGTAAAATATTTATCTGCCTAGATGTAGTTCTGCCTCATAGGCTTCTGTGTAATATCATGAATTAGAGTGAAAAACAAAACTAAACTAAGAGAAAAAAAAAACATTTTTGTGCATCAAAAGAAAAAAATTGAATCTATTTCAACAAATTCATGTCTCTTTCTTATGGAAATCCTCTTCATTTTAAGCCATTGGTAAAAAGAAAAAAAAGAATGAACTTGGATTACCCAGTTTCTATATAAAGGAATAAAAAAAGTCCATTCAAGGAATTTTGGGAAAAGACTACCTGAATAATGAAATAAGTGTAGTAAATTGATAAAACAATTTTATTTCACAAAACTCAGTGATCTGTATGTATTATTTTGTAATTTCTTAGTTATTTTTAAGTATAGCATACTTCATCTACATTTTATTGGTGAGCAAACTATAGTTTACAGATTAGCCAGCATCACAGAATAAATTAGTGATATTAATTTTTTTTAAAAAAGTAGAACACAAGTTTATTAACTCCCATTCTATTGCCCTTTCTCCTAATCAGTGTTTACTAAGTTTCATGACTTCATAAATAAATGGCAATCAATGGCAATGTCTTTTGAAATTAAGAGAATGTAGATTTATTAACCTTTTACTTCTCTAAGAGAAGGAAAATCTATTTTGAAGGAAAATAATTTACGTTTCTAAATGGGAAAGAGTGAATGTGGTTGATAACCTAATATAACCAGCCTGGAGTGCCTGAAAAAAGATTCTGGAAGAGCTGTTTCTGAAAAAAAAAAATAGTTTCTTCATTGCAGCCCAAGAGAGAGATATTAAATTGTAGTTGAAAATAATTTGGTAAAATAGCCCAAGCAACAATGAATTACTATAAGCCATTAATTATGATAGCTAGCCTATAGCAAAATATAGAAACACAGTACAAAGAAACTTACTGTCCTACAAAGAAGATAGAAAAAACCTATTAGAATGTTCATGTAACTATTAAAATCAATCATCTATCTGAAAAATAGTCTTGAATCATTTGAAAAGGAAAGGAAGTCTTGACTTGAAAAATTCATTTTAACATAGACTATAAAAAACCTAACATAGGATAGGTGAGATATATTTTATTCATCATGGGCAGACAAAAAGAGAAGTGATATGTAAGAAAATGCTTCAATCACATGCATCACTTTTATAAAATTGAAGAGGGCAGATAAAGGGAGAAAAAGACAGTGAAAAGAGTACTTATTAACACCATTTCTTACAAGGAACCACAGATAATAGTTTCACAAACTTTCCAAATAAAGCTACTGAAAGAAAAATTATCTAAAGCTTTGCTTTTTTCTCTCAAAATAGATTAAAGTGTTTAATTCAAGTTTTCTTATTTCTAAAGACAAAAAGTACATTGGAAACAAAAGAAGGTGAAAAACTCTAACAAAAGCCTCTCATTTGCATTCATGTGCAGCATATGCAAGAGAGGAAGGAGAAAAAAAAAACAGTTCTGAAACATTAGAGGATATTTTGAATATTCAGAGGCCTAAAGGGAGACTATGTAATATCCTTCTCCAGAGTTATATGGCAATAGGACACAAAATCATTTGTACAAAAAGGTTAAGTATGATTGTTGCTTAAAATGGAAAGATTGAACAAATGAGTTTACAGTCAGATGATTCTAGGATATTTATAATACTATGGCAACTAACACTTCTTCTCTGTGTTAAAGGTGTATTGAGTAGACATGTAAGTTATTTATTTCTTGTTAGTAAATATAGACTTCTTTAACTCAAAGTGTCATGGAAGCCACCAAAAACAGGAGGATGTTTCTTTCTTTTATGTCATTGAATCACACTGGTATAAAATCTTTGCATTAAAGAGATGTAACAGGGACATCTAAACCAACCTATTATACCTCACAAGCAACCATTTTTCAGCTCTCCTAATATATGATCATCTACTTCTTTTAGAACTTTTCCAGTTACAGGAAGCCTACTACCTCTTCAGCTTTCCATTTTTTTTCTTTGACAGCTTCTTTTAAAAGTCTCCACTCCATGCAGAATCTTTTAAATATTGCAGGAATTTGGAGGGTCACCTGAGAATCTTCTTCCTTTATTCCTTGCAACTTAGAGAAAAAATAAGAAAACTCGGATCCTTCAAATGCTTTAAGTTGATTTAGTCATAATTAATGACAAGAATTTTGATGCTTTAAAAATTATTATATTATAATACACTCTTTATCAGAAACACATTTGAAATGGGAAAACACACAGGGTAAATGTAAAAGGTTGGAGTGGAATATATTTTTGCTTCAGATGAAGTCTAAAAAAATAGCATCCCCAAATGATAAATGGTTAAAGGATATGAACAGGTGATTCTCAGAGGTAGAAATTAAAGATATCTATAAGCATATTAAAAAATGCTCTAAATAACTATTGATTTGAGAAATGCAAATCAAAACAACTTTGAGGTACCACATCTCACCAGTACAGGAAAATGACAAAGGCTAGAGAGGATGTGGAAAAATTGGAACACTAATGCATTGTGTGTGGAGCTGTAAACCATTCAGGAGAGCAATCTGGAACTATGCCCAAAAGGGCTATAAATAATTGCATATCCTTTGACCCAGTAATACCACTTTGGGGATTATATCCCAAAGATATCATAGAAGTGGGAGGAAGACCCAGATGTACAAAAATATTTATTGCAGCTCTCATTGTGGTGGCAAAAACCTGGACATTAAGGAGATGCTCATCAACTGGGGAATGGCTAAACAAGTTGTGGTATATGAAAGTAATGAAATACTATTATGCTATAAGAAATGGGGAGGAGATGGACATCATATTTACTTGGGGAGGCTTATACAAACTGATGCTAAGTGAGAAGAGCAGAACCAGGAAAATTGTGTACACAATCACAGACACATCGTATGTGTGACAACTAATTTTGATAAATTGGACTCTTCTTAGCAACACACAGCTATAAGACAACTCTACAAGTCTCAGGTTGGATGGTAATGTCTACATTCAGAGAAAGATCTAGAAAGAACAGAGTTTAAATGGAGATTGAAGCAAGCTACATGCTATCATTCTTTTCCATGTTTGGTTTTGTTTCTTCTTTCCCATTGTTCACTCCACTGGTAACAACCCTTCTATACAACCAGGCTAATGTCCAATGTAAAATTATTTGCCGATCCTATACTTGATTGCATTCCGCTGTGGGTAGGTGGGAGGGAGAGGGAGCAGAGAAAATTTGAAACTCAAGGGATTGTAGAACTGAATCTTGTAAACTAAAAGTGAATAAACAAATCAATTTTACAAAAAAAAAAAAGGAGGGGTAGCAATCCTAATCTCAGACAGAGCAAAAGCAAAAATAGATCTAATCAAAAGAGATAAGAAAGGAAACTGTATCTTGCTAAAAGTCACCATATAAAATGAAGTAATATCATTACTAAACATATATGTACCTATAATAACCATATATTACCAAATTCTAAGAAGAGAAGTTAAGGGAGTTACAGGAAGAAATTGACAGCAAAACTATACTATTGGGACACTTCTACCTCCACCTTTCTGAATCTGATAAATCTAAATAAACAAGAAAGAAGGTAAAGAGCTGAATAGATTTTTAGAAAAGTTAGGTATGGTAGACTTCTGGAGAAAATTAAATGGAGATAGAAAGGAATATACCATTTTCTCAGTGGTACATGGCACATAGACTAAAATTGACCATGTACTAAGGCATAAAAACCTCACAATTCAGTGCAGAAAGTCAGAAATATTAAATGCATCCTTTTCATATGATGATGCTTAAAACTTATATGTAATACATGGTCATGGAAGGGTAGGCTAAAAATTAATTAGAAACAAACAATCTAATCATTAAGAATGAGTTGGTCAAACAACAAATCATGGAAACAATCTGTAACTTCATTCAAGAGAATGACAATAATGCAACAATACACCAGAACTTATGGGATACAGCAAAAGCAGTTCTTAGGTGAAGTGTTACATCTCTGAATGCTTATATGAATAAAATAGAGAAGAAGATCAATATATTGGCATACAACAGAAAAAGCTAGAAAAAATAACAATTTAAACATTCTCAAATAAATATCAAATTAGAAATACTGAAAACCAAAAGAAATATTAATAAAATACAAATCAAGAAAACTGTTGATATGATAAATAAAACTAGTAGCTGATTTTATGAAAAAAGAACAATAAAACTGATAAACCTTTGATTAATTTGATTAGAAAAAAAAGAAAGAAGAAAGTCAGGTTGCAAGTATCAAAAATGAAAAGGGTGAATTCACGACCAATGAAAAGGGAATTTAAAAAATACTTAGGAATTATTTTTCCCAATTATATGCCCATAAATTTGACAATCTTAAGGAAATGGATGAATGTTTACTAAAAATTTAATTGCCCAGATTAAAAGAAGAAGAAGTGAAATACTGAAATAACTACCTCAAAAAAAAAAAAGAAAAGAAAAGAAAAGAAAGAAATTGAACAAGCCATCAATGAACTCCCTAGGAAAAAGTCTGCAGGGTCCGATGGATTTAAGAGCAAATTCTATGAAACACTTAAAGAACAATTAATTCCAACAATATATAGATTATTTGGGAAAATGGGTGAAGAAGTCCTACCAAATTCTTTTTATGTTACAAATATGGAACTGATATGTAAAATGAAAAGAAACAAAACAGAGAAAGAAAATTTTAGTTCAATTTCCCTACTGAATATAGAGGCAAATCTTTAAATAATATATTAGCAAAAAAGATTACAGCAACTTATCACAAGAAAAATACACTTTAATCAGGTAGAATATATACCAGGAATGCAGGACTAGTTCAAAATTAGAAAAACTCTCAGCATAATGATCATATTAACAAGAAATCTAACAGAAACTATATGATTATCCCAATAGATACAAAAAAAAAAGCTTTTGACAAAATACAACACCCATTCCAATTTTTAAAAACACTAGAGAGCAGAGGAGCAAAAGGAGCTTTTCTTAAAATGGTAAGCAGCATCTGCCTAAAACCTTCAGTAAGCATTATATGTAATGGGGATAACCTAGATGCATTTTCAATAAGATCAGAGGTGAAACAAAGATAACCATTATCACCACTATTGTGCAAAATCGTACTAGAAATGTCAACTTTAGCAAAAAGAGAAGAAAAAGAAATTGAAGGAATTTGAATAGGCAAAGAAGAAACTAAGTTATAAGCCTTTGCAGATGACATGATGATTTAGTTAGAGAATCCTGAAGAATCAAGTACAAAAGTACTTGAAATAATAAACAACTTTAGCAAATTTGAAATATATAAAATAAATGCACATAAAGCATCAGAGTTTCTATATATTACTAATAATGTCCAACAGCAAGAGATAGAAAGAGAAATTCCATTTAAAGTTACTGTAGACATTATAAAATACTTGGGAGTCTACCTGCCAAAACAAACCAAGGAACTATATGAACACAATTATAAAACACTTTTCGCACAAATAAAGTCAAAGCTAAACAATTGGAAAAATATCAGTTGTTTGAGGGTAGGCCAAGCTAGTATAATAAAATGACAATTATACTTAAATTGATTTACTTTTTAGTGCCATACCAATCAAACTACCAAAATTTTATTTTATAGAACTAGAAAAAATAATATCAAAATTCATCTGGAAGAACAAAAGTTTAAGAGGATTAATGAAAAGAAACACTAGAGACAGTAGCCTAGCCATATCTGATATTAAATTGTGTTATAAAGCAGCAATCATCAAAACTACTTGATACTGGCTAAGAAATAGAGAGCTAGATGAGTGGAATAGTTTAGGTACACAAGACATGGTAGTAAGTGACTATAACAATCTACTCTTTGATAAACCCAAAGACCCCAGCTTCTGTGATAAGAATTCATTATTTGACAAAACCTGCTGGGAAAACTGGGAAACAATGTAGCAGAAAATGGGCATAGATAAAAGTCTGACACTGTTTGCCATAATAAAATTAAAAACGGGTACACAGTTTAGGCATAAAGTCTCATATTACAAACAATTTAGGGGAGCAAGGAATAGCTTATCTGACAGATTTATGGAGAATGAAAGACTTTATGGCCAAACATGAGATAGAGAACATTATGAAATGCAAAATTGATCATTTTGATTACATTTAATTGAAAAGTTTTTTTTCCCCCCACAAACAAACCCAACAAGGATTAGAAGGGAATCAGAAAACTGAAAAAAAAAAAATTACAACTGGTGTCTCTGATAAGGGCTTCATTTCTAAAATATATAGAGAAGTAAATCAAATTTATAAGAATACAAGACATTACCCAGGTGATAAATGGTCAAAGGATATGAACATGCAGTTTTCAGAGGATGGAATTATAGAAATCTCTAGTCATATGAAAAAAAAATTCTTTAAATGACGATTAGAAAGATGCAAATCAAAATAGCTCTGAGATAGCACATTCCATCTATCATATTGGCTAACATGAAAAAAAACAAACAAACAGGAAAGTGATAAATGTTGGAGATGATGTGGGAAAGTTGCAACACTAATTCATTGTTGGTGCAGTTGTCAACTGATCCAACCATTTTAGAAAGGAATTTTGAACTATGCCCCAAAGGCTATACCTTTTAATCCAGTAATACTGGTTCCAGGGCTGTATTCCAAAGAGATCATAAAAACGGGAAAATGACTCACATGTACAAAAATATTTATAACAGCTCTTTTTTGTGGTGGCCAAGAACTGAAAACTGAGGGGGTGTCCATCTGCTGGGGAATGGTTGAACAAGTTGTGGTGTATGAATTTAATGGAATAATACTGTGCTATAAGAAATGATGAACAGGCAGACTTCAGAAAAACCTGGGAAGACTTTTATGAACTGATGCTGAGTGGTGAGAAGAGTCAGGAGAAGATTTTACACAGTAACAGCCACAGTTTGTAATGACTCATTTTAATAGACTTAGCTCTTTTCAGCAATACAAGGACCTAAAATAATTCCAAAGAACTTCTGATGGAAAATGCCATCCATATTCATAGAAAAAACTGTGGAGTTAGAATGCAGAGTAAGGCAGACTATTTTTGTTTTATTTCATTTTTTTTCTCACAGTTTCTTCCATTCATTAAAATTCTTCTATGCAACATGACTAATGTGAAAATGCGTTTAATAGCAATGTATGTGTAGAGCCCCTATCATATTGCATGCCATCTTGTGGAGTGAGGGGCGTGGGAGGGGGAGAAAATGTAAAACTCATGGAAGAGAATGATGAAAACTAAAAATAAATAAAATAGTAAATTGAAAAAAAGTTGATGCTTTTATGACACATTGGGAATTAAATTAAATTAATATGAGAAATGATAATAGCTGCATTGGGGTTCTTGTTAGTTGGGGAATAAATAAAAAAATTATTATAGAAAAATGCAATTACTGTGCCTTAAGAATTGAAGAATATGAACAATTCTGAGAAACCTAGGAAGACTTATATAAGTTGATACATAATAAAGTAAAAGAAAAATCAGTAAAGCAATTCCACAATCACTGAAATAATGTAAAGAAAATAACATTTAAAAAAATCACATTTCTGGTCAATCTAATCATCAGTCTGCAAGTTTTCATTTGCAGGAGGCCTTAGGAGGAGAAGGCTCGGGGATGGCATTGTCCCCTGCATTGTTACTGTGTATAGACTTCTTTGCTGCCATGGTGGATTTGACTTTCTGGTGCTGGGATTTGGCATTATGATGTTTGAATAAACGTGTTGGTTCTGTTTTGCATGTTATATTTGTCAATCCAGAATTACATTGGCATATGCATAGCCACCATCATGTTGACACTACAAAGAGGTCTTTCCTTTCTGTTTGTAAACCCTGAGATGATTTCCAGAGGTATCAGTGGCCAATCTACATAAATATTGGACTCAAAGCTTTATGCATTTCTGCAGAATTTACGTTGTTGTACTTAGATCATAATCAATACGTTGAAAAAGAGGTAAATAAGTGAAAAGAGAATACCTGGAAATTATGGGGTAGAGGGAACAGGAAAATGAGAGGGATGAAATGGAATTGAATCAAGTTAATATAAAAAAGGACAAAAGATGAAGAATAATAAAACCAGAAGAGTTACAGATACCAAATAACATAATGAGTTTAAAATAATGATTAAGATTTATATATTGCTTTAAAGTTTCTCTCTCTCTCTGCATATATGTGTATATATACACACACATATGTATATGTATATGTGTGTATACATGCATGTACACATACACAAAATATACATGTGCACAAACACACCTATATACATACATATATTATACACACACATATGTGTGTATGTATATGCTGATGCTAACAATAACCCTATGAGGTATTCTCTATTATTATTCTCCTGTTACAGTTAAGGGCTAAGTGACTTATCCAGGGTCACAGCCAGTAAGGAGTGGGTTTTAAATTCACGTCTTCCTGATTCTGAGTCTAGTTCTCCATCTAGACACTTAGAAGCAAAAATATAGAAGAGACACAATTGTTGTCTCTAATTCTTTCAAGAGCCGTCATATGGAAAAATTATTAGGATTGTCATTGTTGGTTTTGTATTGGTTTTGTTGTTGTTACTATTATTATTTCCTTTTATACCCAAAGGACAAAATATATAGGAATGAATGGAAATAGCAGAAGTGGAAATTTTAATGTAATGGACAAGATGAAACTATGTGGGCTGGTTGTGAGTTTGAAGCTGGCTGATTTATAATACAGAATATTAATTCTTAGATTGCTATCAACCTGATATGAGATTTTTAATAGAATGTTCCCTGA
This sequence comes from Pseudochirops corinnae, assembly GCA_028646515.1. NCBI lineage: Eukaryota > Metazoa > Chordata > Mammalia > Diprotodontia > Pseudocheiridae > Pseudochirops > Pseudochirops corinnae. The sequence goes on from CM053585.1 coordinate 354,985,228, forward strand.
TTTGTTTTTAACTATATATAAACACAAACACTTACACACACACACACACACACACACACACACACACACACACACACACATATATATATATGTATGGAAAGAGATAGATATACATACACACACTATATGGGTAAATATCCCCAATATGTGGTTTTTATATCATTTTTTCACAATTTATCATTCTCTCTCCATGAATCCACAGTCCTCTTTGATAATAGAGCTAAGAAAAAGTGGAAAAAAAAGTTCAGCAAAAGTAACTAATGCATAAGCCAAGTCTGACAGTATACACCACATTCTACCTTCATACTTCCTCAATTCTGAAGTTATGGGAGGGAGTTACATTCTTAATTTCCTTCTTTGGAGCCATGTGTGACCATTTAATTGCACAGAATTTAGTTTTGGACCTATTTTTTATTCTTGTTCATATTATGCTCATTGAATATGTTGTTATCTGGTTCTGTTTACTTCACTTTGCATCATGCTTTCCTTTTAGTCTATATATTTGTACTTTCTTATAGCACAGGGATATTACATTACACTTACACATGATAATATTGAGGTATTTCTTAATAGATGAACATCTACTTTGTTTCCAGGTCTTTACTACTACAAAACAAAATGAAAACATTCCTCTATATGCTTTGGTGAGAAATGGATCTTATTTTCTACCATTGGTTTCCTTAAAGGTAAATACTTAACAATGGGAACACTTGGTTAAGGTGAATGGCCATTTAAATTATTTTCTTGGATTAATTCTAGATTCAGGGCTTTTTCCTTGACTCTTTTTTGCTTAAATGTTGATAAATATTTTAGATGAAGGAATAGATCACATGTTTCAAATGAGCAAATGATAAGAAATTGAAATAGATATCAAATACACTAGGTAAAAAAAATCTTAGGTCCAAAGAATCTTCACAGGACAGAACTTTGGGCAAAGGAAAACAATATGGAATGGAAGGCATTGGATTAAGGGAGAGGGAAGAGTCCAGGGATTGAGATGAGATCTGGGGGGAAGAGGGCTTCTGGTTAAACTGAAAGGAATGTAACACCTATGGCTCATCATCATGCCATCTGCTTTGGCCAAGAAGTCAGCCAAGAAGAAGAAAACCAATAAAACCAGGCAGTGGCCCAGAAAAAGACATGAAGAAAATAGAAGTGATGTCACTGAGCCACACATGGTAGAGGAGAAATATGAGGCAGCTGATGGCAAGTAAGCCTTAGAAATGGATTTGTTGATCAAGGAGCTGGAAGACTTTGAGATGAAGAAAGCTACCACCTGAGCTGTCACTGGAGTCTTGGTCTCTCATCCCAATAAGTACTGACATCCATGTCATTAATGCCTCATTCACATTCCATGGCCAAGAATTACCCTGAGTTCAGTGAGTTGTTATGTCCTTTTTGATCTTAATAGGACTGGACAATATATGCTGCTATCTGCTATTAGTAAGAGAAAAGTGCCTGTTCCAAAACATGTTGATATCTATTACCTGACTAGAGATGTCCTGTGGTGACAAGATACCCTTGCACTGTATGATGGAGGTAGATACACAGTGGCTTATGCTGAAGAGAGAGTTTGGGTGCTTTGCCATGAAGATGTGGAATATAACAAGCTGATAGAATCTTATGAATGATTAGAGAAGTTGGACGCTGACAATGCAGAGATGAGGGTCTCATGAACTCTATCTGGTTTGACCTTCACATCTTCCCTGCAACAAAAGAAACTCAAGACTTCAGTGGTGGCTGGAGAATGAGAGTTGCTCTTGCCAGAGCTCTTTTTATCTGGCCTGTCATGCTGTTCGATGAACCCACCTGTAGAGTTCTCCTTTTTTCATTTAGCAACTTCTGAATTTCCACATCATTTTCATCTTGGTGCTTGTGAGTGTTCTGATCCAGATGACCAAATGCAGTGCTATACACCAAATCTCTGAAAGTTGCCTACTCCTTTTCTACTCCACTGTTGCAAAATGTGTGTTTACCCAACTTTCCCTCCAAGTAAGCAACAAACTGTTCCCACTCACAGAAAAGATCTAATTTGTTGTCATTAATTCTTCTGATAATCACTTTACCTTGGGGGCATCACTTTTGATGAATGTGAGTATTTATCTTGGAAAAGATAAGTCTATGATCAGTCCAGTACACAGTCTGCACCACACATTGCCTTCGTCACACTCACATCTTGTTCATCTTTTCTCCTTACAATCACAGTCTACTAGATGCCAGTGTTTGCTGGAAGAGTGCATCCATGAAGTTTCATTATATTTAAATAAATGGAAGACAGTGTTGGTTATAAGAAGGCCATGAGATACACTAATTTTCAGTAGTACATGACCATTACTGTTGCTGTTTCCAACTCCATTCCTCCCTAGGACTCCCCGACAAGTCTGGTAGTCTCAGCCTGTTCTAGCATTAAAGTCACCTAGAATTATAAACTTGTAAGTTTAGCACATTTATGATAAGGGTCTCTAGTTCTTCATAAAATTTTTCTTTAACCTCATCAGGGTTCATCATGGTGGGAGCATAGGAACTGATATTGGTGGCATGACATTTTCCTGCAAATGGTAATCACATTGTCATGAGCCTGTTGTTCACTCCTTTTGGCAAGCATACCATCTTGTTGACCAGATTAGTTTTGATTTCAAAATCTATACCAGTTCCACAGCACTCCCCTTCACTGTGGTCACTCCATAAATATGTGTATCCAGCTCCGACTTCAGTAAGCATATGGAGAAGTTTTTAAAGTTGTGGATAAGTTTACTTACCTTGGTAGTGTACTTTCCAGGGATGTACACATTGATAATGAGCTTGACACATGCATTGCCAGAGCTAGCTCAGTTGGGAAGCTCTGAAGGTAGGTATGGGAGAGAAGAAGTATCAGACTGACTACAATACTGAAGGTCTACAGAGACATTGTGCTGACCTTGTTGTATGCCTGTGATACCTGGACAGTGTACCATCACCAAGCCAGGAAATGGAATCATTTCCATTTGAATTGTCTCAGAAAGATTCTGAAGCTCATCTGTCAGGATAAGGTACCAGTCACTAAGATCCTTACTAGAACTAAACTGTCAAGCATTCAAACTTTGCTTCAGAGAATGCAACTCTGCTGGGCTGTGCACTTTGCTCAAATGCAAAATGTATGCTTGCCAAAAAAGACTGTTTTATGGAGAACTCACACAAGTCAAGCATTCACATGGTCAAAAGCAATATAAGAACACTCTTATTGTCTCTCTCAAGAACTTTGTAATTGAGTGTGAGACGTGGGAGACACTGGCATGTTCACATCAGAGAAGGTACTGTGCTTTATGAGAAAAGTAGCATTGAAGCAGCTCAAAAAAAATACAGGATACACAAATTTGGAGAATCCATGCAAATTGATGACACAGACTATTTGTGCCTGATCTGTGGTAGAGAATTGTGAGCTCGTATTGGTCTTCAGTCACAGTTGGACACGTTGAGACTTGACTTTAGTATAGTGATGTCATTTTGGTCCTCTTTGAGAACATAGGACAATAACCAACCAACCAGATGAATCCTCCAGTCTCCTGGATCTGAATGCCTATGTTTGATTAGAAGAGTTGATGATGTTCAGAGGATTTCTGGTCCTCATCTTCTGTTCTCAGGACTTCTTGAATGGAGTTTGCACTAATATCAATGTATTGTCTGGAAGTCCAGCATGCATTGGCAGGAATATGTGCCTGGAATGACATGTTTACAATATGATACTATATGGTTACATGATGTAATATCACATCATTATAATCTTAATGCAGGAATAAACCTCACAAATGTACAATAAATTAATAAATTTACATTATGTCATTTTAAAAATTATTTTTAAATGGAACAAACTATAAAAAACTGTTATAGGGTTACAGAAAGCAGATTTTCTTTTTTATTATTAATTAATTTATTTTTGGTTTTCAGTATTCACTTCCACAAATTTTGAGTTCCAAATTTTCTCTCTGTCTCCTCTCCCCCAACGTCAAGATGGCATACATTTTGATTGCTCCTTACTCCAAAATGCCATCCCTTCTATCACCCCCGCCCTGCTTCTCTTAACCCATTCCCTTCTATTTCCCTGTAGGGAAAGATAGATTTTGATACTCCATTACCTGTATATCTTATTTCTCAGTTACATGTAAAAACAATTTTTAACATTCCTTTTTAAAAATTTTTGAGTTCCACATTCTCTTGCTCCCTCCCTCACCATCCACCCTCATTGAGAAGGCACACAATTCAATACATGTTATACATGTGAAGCCAATTCAATACATGTTATACATGTGAAGTCACACAAAACACTTCCATAATAGTGATGTTGTGAAAGACTAACTATATTTCCCTCAAACTTATCCCACCCCCCATTTATTCTATATTCTCCTTTGACCCTGACTCTCCTCAAAAATGTTTGCTTCTGATTACTCCCTCCGCCTATTTGCCCACCCTTCTATCATCCTCCCCTTTCACATCCACCCCCCGCCCCCACTCTCCTGTAGGGTAAGATAGATTTCCATACCCAATTGAATATGTATGTTATTCCCTCCTTAAGCCAAACCCAATGAGAGTAAGGTGCACAAGCACACACACATACACACACACATACACACACACACACACATACATAAACACACATCCAGATGTATATGTATGTATATTTATGTATGTGTGTGCATATATATACATATACATGCATACATATATACACACATATATACATACTTACATACACATACACACACGCACTTATACATTCCCTCCAACTACCCAAATAGTGAGAAATTTCTCATGAGTTACAAATATTGTCTTTCCATATTGGAACGTAAAAAATTCAACTTTAATAAGACCCTTGTGATTTTTCTTCCCTGTTCACCTTATCATGTTTCTGTTGAGTCTTGTATTTGAAAATCAAATTTTCTTTACACTCTGATCTTTTCATCAAAAATGCTTAAAAGTTCTCTATTGTATTGAGTGTCCACTTTTTCACCTAAGGGATAATACTCAGTTTTGCTGGGTAGCTGATTCTTCATTTTAATCCTAGCTCCTTTGACCTACAGAATATCATATTCCAAATCCTCTGATCCTTTAATGTAGAACTGCTAAATCTCATGTTATCCTGACTGTGTTTCCACGATATTTGGATTATTACTTTCTGGCTGCTTGCAATATTTTCTCCTTGATCTATCAGCTCTGAAATTTGCCTATAATAGTCCTAGGAATCTTTGTTTTGGAATCTCTTTCAGGAGGTGATTGGTGAATTCTTTCATTTTCTTTTTTCCCCTGTGGTTCAAAAATATCAGGGCAGTTTTCTTTGATAATTACTTAAAAGATGATGTCTAGGCTATTTTTTTTTATCATGGCCTTCAGATAGTCCAATGATCTTTAAATAATCTCTCCTGGATCTATTTCCTTGGTCAGTTGATTTTCCAATGGGATATTTCACATTTTAATTTTTCATTCTTTTCATTTTGTTTTGTAATTTCTTGATTTCTCACAGAGTCATTAGCTTCCATTTATACCATTCTAATTTTTAAGAAATTATTTTCTTCAGTGAACTTTTGAACTTCCTTTTCCATTTGGCTTATTCCTATTTTTAAGGCATTCTTCCCCTCATTGGCTTTTTGGACCTCTTTTGCCATTCGGTTAAGTCTATTCAGTAAGGTGTTATTTTCTTCATCAGTTTCTTGGATTTCCTTCAGCAATACATTGACTCACTTTTCGTGATTTTCTTACCTCGCTCTCATGTCTCTTTCCAATTTTTCCTCTACTTTTCTTACTTGATTTTCAAAATCTTTTTTGAGCTTGCAATTTGGCCTGCAACCATTTCATATTTTTCCTAGATGTTTTGGATATAGGAGCTTTGGCTTTGTTATCTTCTTCTGATTGTATGTTTTGATCTTTCTTGTCACTTTGATTTTTTTCTTCTCTTTGCTCTTTTTCCCAATTACTTGACTTTTGTAACTTATTGATAAGGTAGAACTCTGCTTCCAGTGTGGAGGTTGTTACTGTCCCAAGCTTCAGGGGTTTCATGCATCTGTTTTCAGAGATATTTGTAGGGACTTGTAAATTTTTCAATTCTTCCAAGGTTGCATGATTAAAAGAGAGTTGTTTATTCCTCTCTTGGTCTGTGCTTTGGTTTGTGAGTGACCACAAGGACTCTTTCCTGCCTTGGAACTGTAAGAAGTTTTCCCTGTCTACTGTCTCCATAAGATTCACTGTACTAGAACCCCTGCTACTCCAGGACTGCCACCCAAAACTGGTACCCAGATCCAAGCAAGGGCAAAGCAAAAGAAACCTCCCTCATTGCCAGCAAAAAGATCCTAGCAATCCTTCACCCCCAATTAGTTACTTGATCCCCACCACCATCTGTATACCAAGAGCTTCAGAAGTAGCCACTGCCACTACCATAGTCACTGCCAGCACCAATACCCCAGGATTGGGGCTGGGCCACTCCTCTCTCACCCAGGTCCAACAGACCTTTCCTATTGACTTTTTAAGTTGTCTTTGGAGTTTGTGGGTTGAGAAGTCTGGAAACTTCCATAGCTGCCAATGATTCAGAGCCGTAAGGCCTGCTCTGCATTTCCTGGGGTCAGTCTGTGTTGGTGCATTTTGCACTGTACTGTGCTCTTCTTTCAGACTGGTGCAACAGGCCTTTCCTGTTGACCTTTCAGGTTGGCTCAGTCTAGAAATTTGTTTCACTCTGTCATTTTATTGATTCTGTTGCTCTAGAATTTGTTTAAAGTTATTTTTACTGGTATTTGGAAGAGTTTGGGGGTCATTTCAAGCAAGTCCCTGCTCTTAGTCTACCACCTTAACTCCATCTCCAAGAAATTAGATTTTAAAGGGGGCACTTTTTATATTTTTAAAAAGGGGCTGTAGGCCAAATAAGTTTGGCAACCTCTGATCATAATGAAGGGAGTCTGGGTTCTGGGAGGTATGAGAAAGGCTCTAACCCCTTATTCCCTTCACTTTTGTTTCCACTTCTCTTTTCCCTTTCTGTTTCTGATCAAAAAGTTAGGACCTGGGGCCACACCACACTCCACTCTCACCCACGCCCCACAGAGTTTTCCCACTGACGTTCTATGCTGCCTTTGGCATTTGTGGGCTGAAAAGTCTGAATCTTCTTTTGACTTTTACAGTATATGACTATAGAAAAATGTTTTACGGAATTTAGAGTTTTTGCAATGGAAAATGAACTTTCATGGTAAGTGCCAAATTCTCTACCACAAGATTTTTTTCCCCCTGAGGATAGATGGATACTTATCTATCTAGTGAAAAAAGGATTCTTGTTTAGATGCGGATTTGAGCAGTTAGCTCTAAAGTTTCTTTTGTGTTCAAGATTCTCTAACATTTCTCTGATGCTTTTTGATACTTAAAATAACAGCAACTTAGTTCTTATAAGTAGGTAGCATTACGGTGGACCGTATAATTTTCAAACATGTCTCTAAGATTGATATGTTAATGATCTTAAAAATCATGAAGTTTCCTTAAAAAGTTATTTGGAAAAACATTTAAGAGAGTAAAGATCAGAGATGTAATCCAACCACTGTCAAACTAAATAATTTCTTTAGTAATCTTTAGTAATCCTGCAGTTATAAACCCAACATTTTGCTTGTCTTTTCATTCACTTCCATAAAAGTTAAAATTAAATTGAGAGACTACTATTTTTTTATTTGAAAACATTTCAAAATCTATCGATAAGCCTTTGTGAAGAAACTATCATATGCCAGGTTGTGGTAGACTGTGGGGAGAAAGATAAAAATCAAATTATTCCCACCCTTAAGAATGTTACATTCTATTAAAACCATAAAGTTTGCATCTGTAGGTAAACCTTCTTATCAGAGTATAAATTGATAACAGCAGATATTATTGGTAGTCATATTATCCAAAAATAATCATCTATGAAACAATGAATAGAAAAAAATGTTTCAAACAAGGATAAGTGAAAATATTTGGTGAAAATAATTGTTATTAAATTTGCAACAATTACTCATTTAGTTGATATTCTTTTCTATTTTTTTTTTGGCTTTTGGAGGAGGAAGGCAGGGCAATTGGGGTGAAGTGACTTGCCCAAGGTCACATGGCTAATATAGTTGATATTCTTAATGTGACATGTCTACACTCTGCCTTTGTTATCTTTTCCCACTTATCCTTCTCATAGATTGAGAGAGGGTAAAAAACATCTCCATCTTCTATTTGTTTCCTTGTTCACATTTGTAGTTGTCCTAGTTCTACAAAAGAGTATTTTTCTTCAAAAAGGTGACTTCGATTCAACCAAAAATTGCAAACTATTCCCCAAAGCATTCTGACTTTGGCTGCACTTTGATATAATCTCAAGTAACAGTTACTTCTGTTTCTCCCTGATTTATCAAAACAAATTCCTCATAATATAACTCTCTCTTAAATACGTCTTAAAAGAATGTCATATTTTTATCATTTGGTGAGACACAGAGAGAAATGCTTGATGATTTCATTGCAAAAGGGGAAACAAGGGAGGGCAGTGAAAATCAAGTATTTGTATTTATATTACATAGACTTTTCTTTGAAGAAGAAAGTCAAAAGACTGACTGTAGTATAACCTCAATGACTTTCAAATGAAAAGGAATTTATCTCAGCAGGAAGGAAACAACCTGTTAAGAGATATAGCAATCATTACAGATTCATTTCTCTGTGTAAAGTCACATCCTCCACTGGTTGAAGAAAAGGCTAAAATAAACCTTAATTTGGAAGAAAATCTAAAAATGAGAAGCCATTGAATGTCATCAAAGTAACTTCCAGCCTGGCTGATTAAAAAGAAAGAAAAGAAAGCTCTCAACTCTGAGAAACAAAGTGATGTACTTCATTGATTCAAAAAGGATTTATTGAGCACCTTCAGTGTAACAGGAATGACACAACAATCTGAGATATAAAGACAAAGAAGTCTACAGCTGAAGAACTCAAATTCTTCAATAAGCATATCATATGTATGCAGACATGCAGACATAAAAGATGCACAAAACAAACTGTGAAGTTGGAAGTGAGAAGGAAGCACTTATTAAAAGGAAAGAAAAGACTATGAAATTATCAGCATTTCCTATAGATGTGCCAATATATAACACCTGCAAATGGATATATGATCTAAATATAAAAGGTCATTTCATTCACAAATTATAGAAAAACAGTTTTTTTTTTCTTCTTCAGCAATTGACAGGAGAAGTCTTCTTGACTAAACTGATAGAGAAGATTTCAGGGGATAAAATGGAAAATTTTGGTTACATAAAATCAAAAAGATTGGCCCAAAATTGAAATACACACCATTGAAATGTGAAAGAAAACTGGTAATTGTAAAAGTACATTTATAAAATGTTTCTCTAGGTAGGGCTAAAGTGTTATATAGAAAAATATATAATTTATAAAATATATAATATTTAATTACATATTACATATAATATAAAAATATAATATATAAAAATATAGAGATAATGATTAGAAATACATAAGTTTAGCAAAGTTGACATGTTACTAGGGCTGTGCCACATGTGTAGCTTGGAGTGTTATTTTGTAGCTCTAAAGGGAGGCTGACTAGATATCTCTAGGCTTTTTCCAAGGGAGATTATTTTCTGCCAGAAGTGGAAGCAGAAGGGGCATTCCATTCCATGGAGTTGAAATCAGGCAAGGCAGAAGATACAAAGTGGTTAACCACTAATATAGTGATTAAATTTAACCATTCAATTCATAAACAACAAAAAGTTCTTCAAAGGGGACAGCTAGGTGGTCCAGTGAATAGAGCACTGTCTCTGGAGTCAGGAGGACCTGAGTTTAAACCTGGCCTCAGATGCTTGACACACCAACCATGTGACTTTGGGCAAGTCACTTAACCCCAATTGCCCTCCAAAAATAAAGAAAAAGGGGGTTCTTCAAAGGATAAGGAGAAAGACCTTCAAATATAAAGGAAAGGAAATTTGAATAATGCAAGAATATTCTATACTCACCTGCAAACATGGTCAGGAATGAAATAATGTGTTCCAAAAAGTAATGGAGAGCAAGACCCTGCAAATAGGAACTTATCCATATAGAAAGTTTAAAAAGATGGACATTTATAATAAAAATTTAAAAAAACATTTTAGAAAGAAAAACAGAACTGAAGCTATTAATTGGTTCTTGAACTTCCTGAACAACAGAAAGAAATACAGATGGAGTGAATAAATGCAGTAACCAAGGACAGCAACAGCAAAAGAGAGACAGCAGGGAGACCAAAAAGAAACTTTTTTTTTTCCTAACTATACAAGAAGACAAGGATGAAGGCTGAAATTTGGTGGATAAAGAGCATATTGGCCAGAATCTGATGACATCTGGCCTCCAGATGAATCAATAGTTTTTTTGCGGGGGGAGGTGAGATGAGAGAGTATATCACAAAATGAGAGGACATAAGAAAAAGGAGGAGTGGGGCTGAAAAGTAGAATGGAATGTGTGATGTGCCAAAGTAAAATCAAGGGTTAGCAATGAAGAGAAGGTGATTTGCTGTCTCAGAAAGAGAAGAACCTACAGAGGAATGGGTAAGGAGAAGGGTGAAAGAATTGAAAAAAAGAGGAGGGAAAGACTGAAGGCTCATTCTGATGGTAAGACAGGGTTCCAACGATTAATTACACTATGGGTGAGGAGAGATGATCTATAAAGAGAGAGGTACGTGTGCCTCATGTAACTTGAGGGATTTGGTGCTTGAAAAGATTTCTTAACCTTTCTTGGAATGGGGTAGTTGTAACTCTTGGAGGCAAGTGGCACTTAAGGGAATAGGGCAACATGGTTACAGAAGGAAAAAAATTTTAAGGTAAACATTGATGAGAGGTGGGCTGCATAATCTTCAACATGTTGGGGGAGGTTCCTTATCTCGAGGCAGTGTCTTTTCTGACACCTAAAGTAATTGGAGTGGTTTTTCAAGTGAAAAAAGGGAAGAAAACAAATGAAACAAAAACATAGAAATGATCACTTAAACTATAAATTCATTCTTTGAAAAGTCTAATGAAATCGATAAATTCTTAAGTAATGTGATTAAAAAGAAAAGAACACAAAATCAAATCAAGAAAATTGCAAATGAGCAAAGCGAAATCACAGAAAAACCAGAAAAACATAAGAAGAATCATCAGAACATATTATGTTCTAACAAAATTGAGACTATAGAATACATAAAGGAATACATATAAAAATATAAAATAGTCAAACTATCAGAAAACAAGATCAAGATAATAAATAATCCAATCTCAAAAATGGAAAAAATCTAATTGTAAACAAGCTAACAAATGTAAAAGAAGAATAATAACATCTAGTCCTCATGGATTCACAAGAGAATTCTATCAAACTTTTTAAGAAGAGTTACTACCTGTACAATATAACTTATTCTTAAAAACTGACAAATACAATAAAATACCACAATCTTTTTATAAACAAATATGGTCCTAATACCTAAATCAAGTCAAGATAAAAGACAAAAAGAAACAATAGGTTAGTAAATAACATTGACTCAAATATTTTAAACAATCCTATCACACAAACTACAATGACTTATCCAAATAATCTTTCAATGTGATTTATACTGAGAACTGTTAGGGGAAAATATCAGCATAATTAATCACCATATCAAAATTCAAAACATCCAAAACAATATGATAAACATAGCAGATGCAGAAAAAGTCTTTGTCACAGTGCAACACTATTTTATGTTTAAAATTTCTAAAAAGTATAGGCATAGAAAGATCTTATTTAACATAACAAAAATAGTCTGCCTAAAACCAAAAGCAAGAATAATATGCAAAGGAGTTACAGTAGAGAATCTTTTAGAATAAATGCAGGAATAAAGCAAAATGCCCACTCTGTGAACCATTATATGATATAGTTGTGGAAATTTTACCAATAGCAATAAGAGAAGAGAATGAGATTAAAGATATAAAGACCAGTAAAGAGGAGATAAAACTATCCCTATTTGTTGATGATATCATGATTTACTTGGAAAATCCTACAGAATCAGCAAAGATAAAATTGAGACAATTAATAGCTGCAGCAAAGTAGTAGGCTACAAAATAAATGTTCAAAATAGCATCTTTTTATGTAATAATCAAATGCAAGCTGAAAAAATAGAAATGGAGATTCCATTCCAGATAATTACAAAATGCACTTAAATATCTCTAGAGTAACTTTTCTTACCACACACACACACACACACACACACACACACACAAATTTGATTACAAAATGTTCATCAAAGAAATTATTTGTGTTATTCAGTCATTTTCGGTCATGTCTGAGTCTTCATGAGCCCATCTGGGATTATTTTGACAAAGATACTGAGGGAGTTTTCATTCCCTTCTGCAGGAGTTTTTCACACTGAGGAAATTGAGACAAACAGGGTTAAGTGACTTATCCAGGATCGTGCAGCTAGCAAGTATCTGAAGCCAAATTTGAACTCAGAAAGATGAGTCTTCCTGACTCCAGACCCAGCACTACATTCACTACACTATCTAGCTGTTCCTTAAAGAAATAAAGATAAATTAAAACAGCTGAATACATATTGAGTGCTCATGGCCAGATCATGCTAACATAAAAATGACAAGCTACCAAAATTAATTCATATTTTATATTATAGCAATACAAGTAACAAAATAATATTGTATAGAACTTGATAAAGTAGTGATAAATTTCATTTGGAAAAAAATAAACAATCTGAATATGCAGGGACAAGATCCAAAGAAGCAGGGATGAATGATGAATTGTATTTTTAGAACAGACTATATTACAAAGAAGCAATCATAAAAAAGATCTGATTTTGATTTAAAAAGTAGAGATGTAGTTCAATGAAATAGACTTAGAGAAGAGAGAATTCTGAAATGAACTCAATGACCCAATGTTTGATAAAGTAGAAAGCATAAATCACCGAAGGGGAGGAAAAAAAACCCTTCTTATTTGATAAAACATGATGGGAAATAGGAACATGCTCTGGCAGAAATTAAGCTTCAGCTAAAACCTTACAGAATAGAATATTGCACAACACATTTTAAATATATATGCAGATTTAACATTATAAATTACACTCTTAAAAAATGGAAAAACAATAAGTTTTATACCTCTCACAGTTTAAGTAGGGGATATTTAACAAAGCAAGATATAGAATCAATTATCAAAAAGGAAAAAAAAAACAAAGATATATTTGATTTCTTGAAAATGAAAAGGCTTCTCCAAGGATTATATTAATGTAACTAGAATAAGAAAGGAAGATTTAATGAGGAAAAAAATAATATTTGTAACAAGTGTGTCTCATGAGGTTTGAATAGAGAGAGATAGATATATACGCACATATATACATACATACACATACCCACACATTTGTATGTGTGTGTATATATGCATGTATATACATACTATACATGTAAACTTAAAAAAAAGAACTGGAAATCCTATTCCAGATAATTACAAAATCCGTTTAAAAATCTCTAGACTAACTTTCATATCTATATCTATATCTATCTATCTATCTATCTATAATATCCATGTGTACATGTATATATGTATGTAATATATGTATATTTATATCTATAAAACTCTAGTAGCCATTCTTTAACAGTGTTAAAAGGAAATGAACATATATTCTTAAAATAAGATTGCAAACTTTGTACAACCTCATGAAGGAATACTTGAAATCTCTAAGAATAAGAAATATGCAAAATCAAAACAAACTTGATGCTTTAACTCACACTTTACAAATTAAAAAAGAAATAACAAAAAAGGTGATAGTCAACATTAGAGGGGTCACAGAAGGGTAGGCACGTTAATATGTTGTTCGTGGAGTTCTCACATGGCAGGTCTATTTTGGATAGCAATTTGGAATTATGCAAATATCATGACTAAAAAATGCATACTCTTGGAAACAAAAACCCTCTTAATGTGTTTATATCACAAGGAAGCCATCAACAAGAAGAAAGCCCTATATAGTTCAAAATATCTACAATGACACTTTTCATGAAAGCTAAGAATTGGAAAGGGCAGTTAGGTTGTACAGTGGATAGAGTAAAAGGGCTGAAGTTAGAAAAACTCATCTTCCTGAGGTCATATACAGCTTCAGAAACTTACTGGCTATGTGACCCTGGGCAAGTCACTTAACCCTGTTTGCTTCAATTCTTTATCTATAAAATGAGTTGAAGGAGGAAATGTCAAACCACTCTAGTATCTTTACCAAGAAAACCCCAAATGGGTCCTAAAGAGTGCAATGCAACTTAAAAAGACTGAGAGCAGAGGCCCATTAATTGGGGAGTGGCTAAGCAAAATCTGGCACAAGAATGTAATGAAATGTTATTGTTCAACAAGAAACAGTGTATGTGATGAATAAAGAAAAGCAAGGAAAAGTCTATATGAATGGATGCAGTGAAGAAAGCAGAGACAAGAAAACAATATGCACAGTAACAAAAATGTAAATGAGCCTATTTGTAGCCAAAAACTACACACCAGAAGCATAAAGTAAATGTAACAAAATTGCACAGATAAATCAGAACTAAAAATGAACAAATATGAAGAAATAAAATAAATATAAAGGATACTTCTAGACTACTTCTTGGTGGAGGTGAAAAGTCTGCATGTATTATATATTTCATGGGAGATTTCTACTAGGTTTGGGGAAGGTGTTGAAAGATTGTATTTAAGCCTATGGTACCAGTATCCTCAATGGATCTCGTAGAAAGACAATTTAAAATTTCTTTTTTTTTCAATGAGAGTAGAAGTAATCATTCATTATGAACTAACATAGCTCTGTCTTTTAACAAAAAAAAAAAATATATCAACTAGGTTACATATGTGACAATTGCCCTACTTCTGAAAAGTATTCTAGAGTTCTGGGGAATGGATGAATGATTAAATGTTTAGTATGTGTAAAGCACTAAGTAATAATGTATTAGTTTCTAATGGTTAACCATATAACAGTGCCAAAAACTTTTTGGGAAAGACTTTTCTTTTCTGACTCTTCAAAAGATGTGACCATCACATTTGCACAAAACTCTTTCTAAATGCTATTTATTTTTTTTCTCAATTACATGTAAAAATTTTTTAATTTTTAATTTAATTTTGAGTTCCAAATTTATTACCTTCATCCCATCCTCCATGAGTGAGAATTCAAACAATTTAATACAGATTATACATGTGTAGGCAAGCAAAATATTTCCACATTAGCCATGTTGCAAAAGAAAACACAGAAGTGAATAATAATTATGTTTTTAAAAGTTTAAAATTATGATTCAACCTGTACTCAGATTTTATCAATTCTCTCTCTGGAGATGGATATCATTTAAAAAAAATCTCTTTGGAGTACAGACCTAGAAGTGCTATTGCTGGGTCAAAGAGTAGATACAATTTTACAGCACTTCCAGTGTAGTTCCATACTACTCTACAGAATGGTTTGATCAGTTCATAACTTACTAATAATGAATTAAGTCTACCTGTTTTTTCCATAACCCTTCCAGCATTTGTCATTTTCCATCTCTGTCATCTTAGCCAATAAGAAAGGTATAGCATATTACCTCAAAGTTATTTAATTTGCATTTTTAATTAATAATGATTTAGAATGTTTTTCATAAGATTAAAGATCAATTTGATTTCTACTTCTGAAAACTTCTTGTTCATGTTCTTTAAACATTTATCAGTTAGGGAATGTCTCATTCCTATAAATTTCACATATCCAATATTTTTGAGAATTTAGGTCTTTATTAAAAAGACTCTATAAAATATTTTTGGCAGTTTCCTAGTTCCTTTCAAATCTTGACTGCATTGGTTTTGTTTGTTCAAAGGCCTTTTAATTTGCTGATAACAAAATCATCAATTTTACATCCCATAATGATCTCTATTTTGGCCATAAATTATTATTTTATTGATAATTCTGACAGGTAAAATATTTCATACTCCCCTTATTTGCTCATTGTTTCATGCTATATGTCAAATCAGGAGTGGGGAACCTGCAGTTTTGAGGCCACATGTGGACACATTTGGATTTCTTCTGTGAAGTGTGGATTCAGGCAAAGGGTCACACTTGAGAACCTAAAGGGCTATATGTGGCCTCAAAACCACAGGCTCCCCTACCCTGGACTCTAAATCATATATCCAATTTGACCATATATTGAAATGCTATATGAAATATTGGTATATATTTAGGTATTGCCAAATTACTTTCCAGTTTTCCTAGTAATTTTTGTCAAATGGTGATTTCTTGCCACCAAATCATGCATCTTTGGGTATATCACAAACTAAATTACTATTTATCATTTACTACTATATATTGTGTACCTAATCTATGCACTGATCCACTAATCATTTCTAAGATAGTACCAGAGTGTTTTGAGGATTACCACTTTGTAATGCAGTTTGTGTTCTGGTATGACTAGGGCAACTTTCTTCACATGTTTTTCATTGATTCTCTTGATATTCTTGGATTTTTGTTCTTCCAGATGAATTGTTATTTTTTTTGTCTTTATAAAACACATTTTTGGGAGTTTGATCTGTATAGCGCTGAATAGTTAAATTAAGATAGAATAGTCATTTTAAAAATATAATACTCATTCCTATTTTAAAAAATTAGTAAGCATAGAAATTCATGCAGCTTTCCTTAAAATTATATATAATATTTATTTAAAACAATTAGCAACATTATTTATAATGGGGATAAGCTAAAAGCATTTGCAATTAGATCTGGAATGAAGCAAGGGTGCCCATTAACCCTATTATTATTTAATATTATCCTAGAAATTCTATAGAAATAAGAAAAGAAAAAAAAAGAAAAATAAATAGAATAGGTAATT
>CM053585.1:355020286-355041520 GCA_028646515.1 Pseudochirops corinnae
AACTGGAACTTGAGATACACAGGCACTGCGGTTGGGAGATCCATCCTGCCCTACCGAAAAGTGACATAGGAGAGAATAGACTGGGGGAGGGGGGACACACTGGGATGGCTGTTTTGGGGCAGTGGGTGGGGGAGAGGGGGAGAAAATATGTAACTCAAAATCTTGTGGAAATGAATGATGCAAACTATAATAAAATTTAAAAAAAAAAAGAACATATTACAGAACAGGGATCACAAAGCATCCCTTCCCTATGAGGGGAGATTCTTTAAACAGGATCTTCAAGTAGAAGGGCCCCAGGGTACCTGAGTCTAAGGAATAAACTCTTGCCATCTCCACCTTTGCTGGGTACATTTCATTGATTTTAAGATCATAGGAGCACAGATTTACAATTGAAAGGGACTTTAGAAGCGGTCTAATCAAAGCTCTTCATTTTGCAGATGAGAAAACTGAGTCCCAGAGAGGTTACAATTTCCCCAAGTTTACGCAGGTAGCAAGCAGCTGAACTGGAAAACTAAACACAGTCCTATGATTTCAAATCCAACGTGTTTTCTGCTGTACCATGTATTTCTCCCAACTTGCAAAATGGGGCCATTACAACATCTTCCTTTGGATATCAAAATCAGTTCCCTTTTCCAGGGCCTTCTTGGCCCTAGGCCCAAGGAATTATTGGATCCAAGACCAAATCAATAATCAGCAGACACTTAATGCACCTGAACCAAATGGATTTAGAAGATTGAATGACCACAAGCAACCTCTCAGGTGCCAGCAGACCTCATTGTCCAAGAGGCTCCAGGTTAGAGTTTCTTGACCACCATCAAAGGAGAGTAGCTTCCCTTCCCCCACCCCTTTCCCCAACTCCCAAGGAAAGGCAAAGAAGATCCAGAAAGGTTTATTGTATGAAAGAAAGAACATAACATCTGTACATCTATTTACAGAATGAACTGGACTTATATACAGCAAAATTGAGTCTCTTCCTGGGAGAGGAAGAAGAAAGGGAGGGAAATGGAGACCCAGAGTAAGGAATAAAAGGGACTCCAATTGGAGTATAAGGGATCAGAGAGTGGGGAAGAATTGAAGGAGAATTAAGGGAAGGAGTGAGAGGGAGGGGCTCTGAGGCCTTCTCAGGAGGCCCACTGAATGCGTCAGGGGAAAAATAGGGGAGTAGGTTGGGAGCAATGTCGAGAACCATCACAGGTGCTCAGGGAAGCTGGGGAAGACACCAGAGGAGAGGCTTAGGAGGTATTCCTTGAACAGTGTTGGTCAGGGCTACTAGGGAAGGAATCAGGGCTGAAGTGGGGGATTGTCTTGGGCACTACATGGCCCTTTCCAAGTCCCAAAGGCTCTAACAACCCCATGTCCCTCAGATGAATGCCTCCAGTGTGTATTTGGACAGTCTGGCTGCTTTCTGTATTGCAAGGGTTTTGGTTTGTGTCCGGCCCCAGGCCTGCGGGGGAAATCTGTATCTCCCCTTTTCTCCTCCTCCCAAATGCTGCCTGCAGCCATAAGGGTGGAGAGTATTGGGGTGATGGAGAGCACAGGAAGGCTACAGCTCACTGGAATGGACAGCAGGCTCCAGTTTGTGGGAGAGGGCAGTGAGGACCTTGTCAAACTTCTCATAGCGAAGGGCCTGGCTGCTGGATGACTCCTGGCTGCCCCAGAGAAGGCGCATCTGGAATTCTGTGCCGAACACTACAAAGTAGCTCTGGGAGGGCTTGGAATCCTGAGGGGAGAAAATGAGGTGAATTCCAACTCCCAGGATCCCCTCCCACCACCAGACCCAGGCCTTGGACCCCGAACCTGGAAGCCTGGGTGTCTGCCTTCCAGGGCTGCTTAGCCACCATCTTATTTATCCCTCAGGGCCCCTCCCAAGTCTTCCTTCTGCTACAAAGCCTTCTATGGTCATCCTAGCACCTACAGCCATCTCCCACCTCTGGACACTATATCACTGACTATACCCTTCACTGGGCAAAGTATTACTGTCTCTGAAAGAATGAATGAAAAAAGCATTTATTAAACGCCATACTATGTACAAAAAAAAAAAAAAAGAAAATATTCAGTTTATGAAATATGGGAGTAACCTGGAAACACTATAGTATGAATACTTGCTTTTCCAATCAGAAATAATAGTAGGTTATGGGGTCTGGGGGAGTGAATTAAACATGACATAGGACAATATAAAAGAACTATTAAGAAAAATGCATTTTTTTCTGATTTAATAAAAAAATGAATATGAAATTTGTAGAATCACAGATTTAGAGCTAGAAGGGAAATTAGGGATCATGTAGAACAGTGGTTCTCAATCTTCCTAATGTCTCAACCCTTTAATACTCATATGTGGGCGTATCTGCATGTGGGCGGAGCTGTCTGGAGAGGGATAGAGGAGCAGTGTCTCGGTTCATAAGGCCATCGGGAATATATGTTTTCTGACGGTCTTGGGCAACCCCTGTGACCATTGTGAAAGGGTGGTTCAACCCCCAAAAGGGTCGCGAGCCACATGTTGAGAACCACTGATCTAGAGTAATGCTTCTATTTCAAAGATGACAAAACTAGAGAGCATTCTGGGAAGATAGTCCAGTAGGTCAGAAAATTCCAGGCTCTTAAGATTCGCACACACACACATACACACACATAAGATGAAATAGCATCTAAGAGTAAACATAGAGCAGTAAAGATAAGTAAGAGTAGGGGCAGGAGTCATTGAGGGACAATTGGAGAAGATCTGAAGAAAAATGCCAGGATGAGGTTTGGTCCTTGTGAAAAATAAATACCTTTGGGCTAGGTCCTAAATCCTAGGTCTGCTGAAACAACAAGCTGCAAAGCCTAGTTGGTTTGGGAGGCTTCCTCAGTTCTAGTCAAAGGAACTTTTACTCCCAGAAAAGTAAGGGCAGTTGGATGTCTGAGCCCAGAAAGATGAAGGGAACTTCTGATAACATCGAGCATCAAATCCACCTATACTGCAGAGACACAACTGGGGGCAAGAAGTAACTGTCACATGCCTGGTGAGTACAGAAGTAGTAGTGCAGGGACACTACTGGCTATGGACACTTACAAGAAGGTGGAGGTCATGGTTCCAGTTCCAAGATAGAGGGGAGAACTGGAGGAGGATCAGAAACAAGAGGCACCATTCTTCATAAATCAGAACTAGAGGTAATTACAAAAAATTAAGCTATCGAAAGGAAGGAAGGAAGGAAAGAAGGAAGGAAGGAAGGAAATGCATAGATCAAGAAGAATTCAACCATAGAGAAATATTATGGGAATAGAAAAGACCAGGGTTTGTCTTCAGAAAAGGATATCGAAGCAAAAAATCCTCTTCTACCCCAAAGAGTAATGTCAAATGGTCACTTGCCCAAAAATATTCATATAAAAACTTTTAAAAGACTATAAAAATCAAGTGAGAGAGAATGAGGAAAAACTTTTTTTTTAAATTTAAAAAAAAACATTTTTGTCCTGAAAGTCTGACAGTTCATTAAATGTCCTTTCTTTATCCAATTCAGGATAATGCTTAGCTTTGCTGGGTATGCTATTTTCATCCAGATTGTGAAAAGAAAGTATAATAATTAGAAAAGGTGATCCAGAATCTTAAGGGGGAAAATTACTCCTTGAAAATTAGAATTGGGCAAGGGGAAGCAAAGAAAGGTATAAGAGTTCAAGAAATAATTAAACAAAATAAAAAGAATAAAAAAATAGACTAGAATGTGAAACATCTAATAAGAAAAACAACTGATCTGGAGAACAGATAAAGAAGAGAAAACATAAAGAACAATCAGGCTACATAAAAGTTATGGTCAAAAAATAATCTTGATATGAAAATGCAAGAAATAATTAAAGAAAATTTTCTTGTAGTATTAGAACGAGAGGGGAAAGTAGAAATTAAAAAAAAATCTACTGAGACCCTATTAGGAAATTTCATGATTAAATTCTAAAACTCCCAGGTCAAGTATAACATATTATGAGCCACAACAACAACAACAACAAAATTAAATATGATGGTGCCACAATTAGAATCACACAAGATCAAGCAGCAGTGACACTAAAAAACCACATGTCTGGGAACAGTGTATGTCAAAGAGCAAAAGAAATCGAGTTCTGGATGAAAATATCACACCCAGCAAAGCTAAGCATTATCCTGAATTGGGGAGGGGGGGGGGAAAGGACATTTAATGAAGTGTCAGACTTTCATGACAAAAACCAAAAACCAAACTGAACTTAATAGATTTAATATATAAGAGCTAAGATAAATGTAAGGTACATAACAAAGACTAATTATAGGGAACTCTATAAGGACCCACTATTTGTCTTTTAAATATGTAAAATGTAAAACATATGTGTAAGATTGTTATTAGTAATTGAGTAGTTTGTAGGAAAGATTGGGGTAGACCTGAATATGATATGACTATAAAAGGTAAAACCATTTAGGAACAGCTAAAAAAAGAGTAATTATCTTATACAAATGAGGGGTGAGAGGAAGGACCAAGACAGAATAATTAGATGGGATAGGAGGGCTGGTAGTTCTAGAAACATACTTTCATCAGGAATGGGTTCAAGAGGGAAAAATACATAGATATTTAGAAGGGTGTAAAAATCTTCTAAATTCAAAAAGAAATAAAACACTAAAGGGATAGGGAGGGAGGGAAGTATAAAGGAGGGATCTCTAGAGGGGAAGGTGAGGGGATAGATTAAAGGGAATCTACAGAAGAGTGTTTAATGAAACTAGGAGGTCAGGAGAGGGATACTTGGATAGAGGGTAGGTTAAGCAATAGGAGAGCAAAGAAGCAGGTCGAAGTAAAGTAGAAGAGTTAGGAGGGATAGTAAATAAGAATTATGCACAAAGATAAAAACAAAGATCAAGAGGAGAATTTTAAAAGGCAAATATAGGGGCAGGTAGGTGGCACAGTGAATAGAGCACTGGCCCTGGAGTCAGGAGGACTTGAGTTCAAATCTGGTCTCAGACACTTAATACTTACTAGCCATGTGACCTTGGATAAGTCACTTAAGCCAATTGCCCTGCCTTCACCCTTCCAAAAAGTTTTTTTTTTTAAATGAAGGAGAAAGTATGTGTCTACATACATATGTATGTATGATATATGCATATGTGCATGTAAATATCTATATGTCTAGATATATCTATATCTAGATATCTATAGATATATAAAGATATCTAGATATCTAGATAAAGGTATATGTAGAGATAGAGATAGAGATATATCCTTGCTTAATCATAGCCTTGGCAGGGGGTGGGGGTGGGGGTGGAGAACAAAGTTAAAACTTCACAGCAGAGACAAAAAGAAAAATTACAAGGAAGCAAAGAAAAGATGGATAGCTCTGAACATAATGCAAAGTATTTATTATACAGGTTTTGTTGAAATGGAAATTTATTGTAATATATTTTGAACCCTTTGTAATATTCTGCTGCTCGTGAGATTTTTTTTCTTTTCTTGTTTTGCCTTTTTTTAATATTTAAGTTTATAATATGTTCCTTTTTCTCTTATTGTGCATTTAAGTTTTAGTAATAAAAAGAAGTGGGAAAAGATGAAGAAACTAAGTTCCGAAGAGGTAAGAATCATTTATCCAAGCTCACACAGGTATTAAGTGATAAAACTGTCATTTTAACTCAATTTCTTCGGATTCTAAATCTAGCATAATTTCAATTGTATCATTATGTCCTTTATACAATAACATCTGCATAGTAAATAAATGCTAGGGAGGATTTTCAACATGAAAATGATATTTTCAAAAATACTAAAGATGGAGAAAGCAAAAATGTCTTGGAAGCAATTTCTTAGTTTAGTGACAATATAGACAGACAGACAGACTGGACAGACTGACAGACAGAGAGAAAGACAGACTGGACAGACTTACAGACAGAAAGACAGACTGGACAGACAGACAGGCAGACAGAAAGACAGACTGGACAGACAGACAGACAAAGAGACTGGACAGACTGGACAGATTGACAGACAGACAGATAGATAGATAGATAGATAGATAGATAGATAGATAGATAGAATAGACTACCCAGTGAGACAGTTAACATATGATCACCTTTCTTGTTCAAGCAAGCTTTCTTTTGTTGTTTATGTTTTTCTTTTTGTTTTTTATTTATTTTATTTTACTTTTTAAGCACGCTTTCTCAAGCTAAAGTTTGTTTGTCTGTTTATTTGTTTTCCTAGAGAATCTAAATGGTTTTACAGAGAAATAAATTTGCTTATGACAGATCTTGGTCTGTTTGATATTTTACAATCAACATTACATACAACCAATTATACATTTGTATTCTTAAATTGAACTGTTATGTCACCATCAGTGGTACTTTCTTTATTATCACATTTCTTCCCCCTTTTCTACCATATTATCCTGTTTTGATCCATTACACTTTTTCATACTTTTAAAGCTTAACATTTAGGCTCAGTTCATGATCCATCTATAATGCCTGTCCTACTTATAGTTATTGATAGCCTGTCAGAATCCCAAAGGCTGGATCATCTTTGAGAAACCATGCAATTCTCTTTGCAACAAAGACCCATTATTTTAACATTAATATTCATCAGGTGATACTATTACAGTCTCTAAACTAAAATTGCAAGCTATTCACAGCATGATAAAGATTTGCATGGTGGGTGTGAGTAGGCTGTGAAATACTATTGATAGAGAACTACTCAACATAAGTAGCATATCATCAAAAATATACATAAAGACCTCTGGTAAAGATGCTTTTATGAAAGGTTTTAGGTTAGTCTACTTCCCCTAGGAAACTCCTCAGTATGAGAAAACATGGAAAATAAATGAGCCAGCCGAATAGAATTGTGGCAGAATAACAGTAGCATCTAGATTGAAAAAGGAACAAGAACAGCCAAGTGATCCTAGCATCAGACACTTTCTGGTTGTGACCCTGGGCAAGGCAGTTAACCCTATTTGCCTCAATTTCCCCATCTGTAAAAATGAGATTGAGAAATAAATGACATACCATTCCAATATTTTTTGGCAACAAAACCCCAAATGGGACAATAAAAAACCAGACATGACCAAAATGATTAAACAACAAAAGTATAAACTATGCAAATTATGAACCTGGAGATATGAGCAAAGAAAAGAAAACTAATTCAATAAGGATATTCCATGGGATAATAGAAGGCCAAGACCTATACCCAAGAAAATAAAATAATAACACAAATAAAAGTAGATAATTTAACAATCACAGTACTCCCTGAAAACATGACAAAAGCAAAGGTTCTCAACAACGTATTTGATGAAATCATACAATAAAACCACATAAATCTATCAGAATCAGCATATACAGTCAAAATTGAAACCAATGGGCACCTTCTGTAAAGAACCATGAACTAAAAACACACAGAAATGGCATATTCAGACTCTAGAAATAAAAAACAAATAACCAGTAGCTAGAAAGGATTCACATGTCAAGGAATCACCTTGGAAGTTATGCAAAGATGTATAGTGCAAATATATAAAAGAGAGACAATCTTAGAGCACAATATTCCAAAAAGCAAAAACAAAAGACCACTTATTCTATCTGTGAATAGTTTACCTTACGAAACTTATGGGGTAGAAAAAGAAGATTTTTAACAGAAAGGAGAACATCAAACCTTTCTGATGAAAAAAAACTAAAGCTAGGTAGATACTTTGAAATGCTAACACAGGAAAAAAAGAGAAACTTAGGAACATGATTAATTTTAGGCAATTTGAAGGAACTAAATAACAATAAAGTTTATGTTCTGAAGGCAACAATACAACCATCTTCCCAGAATATTAGTTTTTAAAAGTCACACAGGGATTAAAGATAGGCAAATGTAGAGGTTGCGTCACTGTGCATTTTAATGGGGGGGTTAATTAAGAATAGGGAAAAACACTTGAAATGAGGAAGAAGGCAAACATATATATACATATGTGTGTATACATAGATATGGGTGTATATGTGTCTACAAAAACACAATTCATCTGAAGGAATAAAGGATCAAGAATCTCAAGGGAAGTTATGTTTGTGATTTTTTTTTTTTAATTTGAATAAAGGGATCTAGTATTTCCTGGTATCACACTATTCTCACAAGGAAGTATTCATTAAAACTATTTTACTGGGGGCAGCTAGGGGGTGCAGTGAATACAGTACTGACCTAGAAGTCAGGAAAACCTAAGTTCAAATTCAGTCCCAGACACTTGACACAACTAGCTGTGTGATCTTGGGCAAGTCACTTAACCCCAATTGCCTTGCCTTCCCCCCTCAAAAAAAAAAAACACAACTATTTGGCATATATTAGCATTACCATAAATGTATAATAATTACAGCCAATTTTATATGTGTAGATAGATAGACTGAGTATATATGTGTGTGTGTATGTATCCAACTCCTCTTCTTGAACAACTTCTATTACTTCTTCTTATCTCAGAATCAAATATCTTAATCTAAATATAAAATTCTATGACCCTAAGTATATACACACCCTTGTATAAAAGAGAGACAGAAACTTTTAAAATATATCAATGAACTTTGATAAGCTTATTTTTCAATTAGTCTAGGGACAATTTAATTGAAACTTATTTAAAAGGAAAAAGAGGAGATATAACGTGATTCAGAAATTACTCCAGATGTCTTTAGATTTTCTTATTGTGATAAACCAAGTTCTGATTTGAATTTATGTCCCTAATTTCACATTTTATTCCCAAAATATTTTTGTATACTAACAAAGATTTATTAATTTAATCCTTATGAAACATAAGAATATTGTGTTGAAGCTCTTCTTAGATTTCTGCAAATCATTGATGTTATATCTATAAAACAAAAATTGAATCATTTAATTTCAGCCCTCGTTATTTTTACATAGAGGTTCCCCAAGTCCGGAGCTTCATCTCTGCCTTTTGAAAATTCTATTTTACAAACATTTTAGTTCAGTTCAAATGTGGTAACCTCCATAAAAACACTGCTGAGCTTTTCTTCTCTACCAAATATAACACCTCAGTGCCTCTCAGGTTCATTATATTCTAATCTACATTATGCCTACTGAATAGTGACTTAATTGTCTTACATTTCTACTGTATTTTCTTTGCTAGACTATAATCTCCATCAGGACAAAGATTATGTCTCAGATATATTTCTGTCTCTCTAAGCATCTAACACACATTCTTCTCTATCTCATAAATGATTAGTGAGTGAATGAATGAGTGAAATTTTTACTGCCCTCTGGGATTCAAAAGAGTGAAATAAGACCAAATATAAACACAATTTGAATAATATGGAAATTGACTTACAATTTAAATGTTCAACAGTCTGATTGCAACATTTTGCATACACATATGTGACTGATGATATGTTATTTTGCTTACAGCAAAATTCTCTCTGTGTGCTTTGTGATATTTCATGATAACTATACGAAAGCCATATGGCTAGAAAAAGCTTGAATATAGACCAATAAGATAGATAGCTTTGCATTGGCTCTCTTCAAAATTTCCATTAATTTTAATAGAACTAAGATCCTGATCAAATAGAAACCCAGTTGATAGATAGAAGGCATTTATGAATGAAACCCAGAAACAGATTCTTTTTTTCTAGTCAGTATCAATCAAATTACACTCAAAATGACAGTAGCCATTCAAACAAAATACCACCAATGAACAGTGACAACTGCAAGAAAGATCACAGGGGAAACACACACACACACACACACACACACACACACACGGATATGTGAATGGATATGGATAGATAGATACAGAGAGAGATAGAGAGATAAAGATATAAATAGATACATACACAGATGGATAGATAGAGAGATTTACAACTTGTACACACATGTATTTACATATATAAACACACATACATACATGCATGTGCATATATACACACATGTAATTGTGTTGTTGTTCATTCATTCAGTTGGGTTGGACTCTTCACAACCCATAGCTCTCTTCATGAACTATAAGGTCTATGGAGTTTTCTTGGCAAAGATACTAGAGTGGTTTGTCATTTCCTTCTCTAGGGGATTAAGGCAAAGAGAGGTTAAATGACTTGCCCAGAATCAAACAGCTAGTGAATATCTTAGGTCAGATTTCAACTGAGGTCTTCTTGATTCCAGGTCTAGTGCTATATTCACTAATAATATAACTGCCCATATAGATAGATAGATAGTTGGATAGATAGATAGATAAATAGGTAGATAGATAGATAGATAGATAGATAGATAGAAATATATCTATCTATAAATATGCACACATACATATATATGCATATGTATGTGTATGTATATATAGATAGATATAGATATAGATATAGATATATATAGAGAGAGATATGATATGTGTGTTTATGTGTCATATAACAATTATTTCTATTTTGGCCAGAAACCCTAAGGGTCTTCCCTTCCCAGATCTCTGTCTCTGTCTCTATCTCTCTCTGTCTGTCTCTCTGTCTCTGTCACTCTCTCTCTCTCTGTCTCTCTCTGTCTCTTTCTCTGCCTCTATTTCTATCTCTGTCTCTTTCTCTGTCTCTCTGTCTTTAAGAGGTCATTCTTTGCTTTATTTTTAACTAAGCCTTAATCAGTGAATAGGTGTTGCCACAATCAACTGAGACTTGTTGAAGACATTAGTTTAAGAAAGCCAAGGTTCCCCACTGCATCCTAGGACATCTCCAGTTGTCTTGATCTATATCTGGCCACTGGAGCCATATGACTCAGGAGGATAAAGTGAGGCTGGTAATTTTGCACAGCTTTCCCTCCCTCAAATCCAATTGACTTGCACATCATGGCATCAGCTCCCTGATATCATGCTCCTCTTTGAGAACAGAGGGCAAACAGCAAGCAGCAAGTCATGTGTGTGTGTGTGTGTGTATATGTATACAACCATATATATTCCTATTTATACATATATGTTTATGCTCAGCAAAAGCTATTGATGAGTTTTATTTTTACCAAGACAATTTGCTAACATGAATGTGAATTGAAGCATTAGAGACATGCAGCAGGTACATAGAGCCTCAAAGACAAGCAGATATTAACATGTAATCCACAGCTCTCTTCATTGCCTCATAGTGTCTATGCAAAGGCCCATCCTCTCCTGATACTCTTTTTAATCTCAATGATACTAAATCTATGGATGCCTTAATGTAGTCCACTTGCCTTGGTTTTCTCAATTCCATTCACCTCAGTCCTATACCTTCCATGGCCCACTCCAGCACTGACTATCCTTCCCATCATGCTTTCCATTGTTAATAAATTTTTCTTGATTTTCCACCTCTTCCTTTCTTTCTTCTTCCTTTTTGGGGCACTCATGGAGTTCTAACTCTGCCAAGAAAATTATTGTATTCCTGGCTATTTCTTTTAGTACTGGTTACATCATTTTATTGAAATATTAGTGAATGGGGGTGGCTAGGTGGTGTAGTGAATAGAGCACCGGCCCTGGACTCCGGAGAACCTGAGTTCAAGTGTGACTTCAGACACTTAACACCAAACTAGCTGTGTGACCATGGGCAAGTCACTTAACCCCAATGGCCCTATCTTCCCCCCTCCAAAAAGCAAAAAAGCCAAACAAACAAACAAAAAAAGAGATATTAGTGAGTGAAAATAAACTAATTTGCTTCTTTTTTTTTTTTTTTGGCTTGACATATTGGTAAAAGAGGAAAGTCAGAATAGTTTGTGTCCTACATTTCCACTTCTAGATTCTCCTGATAGCCAGTTAGATGACACAATTTTCAGAGCACTGACCTGGAGCCAAGAAGATCTGAATTCAAATATAGCCTCAGGCACTTGGGCAAGTGACCTAATTTCTGTTTCCCTCAGTTTCCTTGACTGGAAAATAGGGATGATAGTAGTAGTTAGTTCCCAGGGATTTTTGTGAAAAATCAAATGAGAAAATATTTGTAAATTACTTAGCACAGGGCTTCACTCATAGTAGGCACTTAACAAATGCTTATTTTCTCCTTCCTTTCTATAGCTGTCATTTAGCAACCTATCTCTGCTTTGAGATTCACTCTATTGAAACATATCACCCAATCCTAATCCTGGGGGCAATTATTTGCTGTCCAGAATGACCTCTTTTCTCATGGAGTTCAATTATAGGTTCATAGTCTTCATTCCCATGCCAATTCCTGCCTTTGTACTAGAAGATTAAACATCTAGGTTGAGGTGCCTTCAAATACCCTTGTCTAAAATTTCCTCATTCCCCTCAACTCCCATGATCTGACATAGTGTCCCATGAATGAAATGATATTCCATTCAGTTGAAGCCATACATAAAGATGGTTAACACCACTGAATTCAAAATCACTCACAAGTTTTATACTACTATAAGCAAGCATTCTGAAATTCCTCTAAGACTGTTACCTACCATCATTCTTTCTCTTCTTAAACCTTAATTCATTCAAATTAATTAACTAATCAATCAAATCTATTCTTCACTCTCATAGTTTACTTGAGTCTCTCCATTGCTCAGCATTCTCCCAGGTCATCAGTCCTGCTCTCGTTTCTCTTTTCTCCCATTACAATTTCTGTCCAATAGTTAACCAATTCAATATTACACTTTCTCTACTCTCAAATCCTTCGTTCCCTTTTGATTTAGCCACTCACATCTTTCCAAATTTCCATAATTCAGCTCTTCTATTCCTATTTACATGATGTTGAACAAAATTTGAGGAAGTCACACAACTGTGTTGCTTAGGTCAACAACAAATGTATTTTATTTAAGCTAAATTGGATCTTCATAGTAGCAAGACGATCTTTTAATTCTTTCTTAATTGATTTGGCATCTGTTCTAACCCTTTGTCTTCAGGTCAGCCACTGCACCTCCTTGATACACATTCTCAACTGTATAATAATAAAGTAGCTAATATGTATATAGCACTTACTATGTGATAAGAACTGTGATAGGCACATTACAATTATCACATTTGATCCGCATAACAACCCTGGGAAGTAGGGGCTAATATTATCCCCATTTTACAGATGAGAAAACTGAGGCAAACAGAGAAAAAGTAGCTTTCTCAGAGTCACACAGGTAGTAAGTACCTGGGGTCATATTTGAACTTAGGTCTTCCTGACTCCTTGGCCCAGCACAGTAAGTAATAGTTGCCCAATGCTAAGTACCTCATCTAATCCTCCAATGAGAAAACTGAGGTCATTTTCTCTGAGTAACTTTTTTCCTTTTCTCTATATTTTAAAACCTCTGAATATCACCCCCCCCCCTTCATTTTCTTACCTTTCTCTCTAGTTTCTAACGAAGAGTTAGACCTTCTTTTTTTTTTTTTAATATGATCCTATATCCCAGTCTCTGCCATCTCCTGCAGGTTGGCTGCAACTCGTGAGCCTGATCTTCAATTTCTTCCAATTCACTGATCTATTTCTTGTTGCCTATAAACACTACTGTCTTTAAAATCCCTCCCTTGACTGCATCTTTTGTCCTCCCAAATTGATTCTTCTTCAGATTTCTACACACAATTGTCATTGTCTCTATTCCCTTTTGTATTCAAACTCGGGGGAGGGGAACCCATTTATTCTTGTTAACTCCACCTCATTTCTTCTTACTTATTACTAAACTCTTTATAATCTAACTTCTAACCTTATCTCTCCACTAATTCTACACATTACAAAGTTAACAGTGGCCCTTTTTTTATCTAAGTTTGGTCAAGGTCGCAAATACAGGCAGCAAGCCAGTCAACATTTCTCTCCAAAATCCAATTTTATAATGGTAGAGCCATCAAAAGGTCAAAGTAGGACATTTTCCAGTCCAAGACAACTTAAGAAGCCTGCCAGAGAGCTCAATGACCAGCCTGGGGGCTAGCCCAGAGCACAACTGGTATAGCAGCAGTGTTACGCCTTACAGGTAGCTGTTAGAGGGGCAAACGGCAGCTTTAGAAGCTATCAGACCAGAGACAGAGTCAAACATTTGGTCAGAAAGAGATTACAGGGAACTCATTTCTGGCACTGGGGAGAATTGGTATTGATTGGCAACTCTGTTGCTATTTACAGTTTCAGGTTGTAGTATCAGGGTAGAGAGGAGTGCTTGTGATCAGTCCGAACCAGGTAGGGTCCCTGGTCACCATTCTAAGGCAGAGAGAAGCACTGGAGCTTGCAACTAGAAGAGGAAGGCAGAAAATATTGTTAGAGGTCCAGCACCAAAAGGATCACTAGCATTTGTGGCTGCAGGGAAACAGGGGCCTTTCTTGGTAAAATGTCAGTGTAGACCAAGAAAACAGTAACTGCCCTTCCCACAGATTAAACCACCTTGGAAGCAGGAAAAATTTCAAACATCCTAGATTAGCTCTGAAAATAGCAGGAAAAAAAAAAAACAAGCTAAGGGCAATGCCTCTCCACTCCCAGGTCAGCAAAGCACAACTTTAACATACAGATCAAAATGAAGGAAAAGGCTGGAAAAAGTGTGCAAATAAAAAACAAATACTTGGCAAGAATAAAAAACCTACTATAGTGGAATGTAAGAGCAACATTCAGACTCAGAAGAAGACAGCAATATGAAAATAGCTACAAGCAAACCCTTAAAGAAAAATGCTATTTGGATATAAGATCATCAAGAAATTTTGGAAGGGGTAAGAAGAGAAAAGCATGGTAGGGGGAAAATTGGGGAAAGAAATAAAATGATGCAAGAAAATTATGAAAAGAGAATTAACAGTTTGGAAAAAGAGGCACAAAAAGTCTTGAAGAAAATAACACTTGAAAAACAGCATTGGCCTAAAGGCAGAAGAAGCAGAAAAATTCACTGAAGAACTCCTTTAAAAGGAGAAGAGGCCAAATAATAGAGGAGATACAAAAGTAACTGAAGAAAAGAAGTTCTAAAAGAGTAGAATTGGCAAAATGGAAAAAGTGGTACAAAAGTTCACTAAAGAAAATCCTTCCTTAAAAATTAGAATTGGTCAAGAGAAAGCTAATGATTCCACAAGACATCAATATACAATAAAATAAAATCAAAAGAATGTAAAAAATGGGAAAATGAGAAAATCTCATCAGAAAAATATGTCCTAGAAAACATAGTGTGGAGAGATAAGTTAAGAATTATTAAGCTACCTGAAGATCAATATCAGAAAAAGGAGCCTAGACATCATATTTCAAGAAATTATTGAGGAAAACTGTTCTGATATCTTTCATCCAGAGAATAAAATAGAAATCAAAAGACTGTATCAGTCACCTTCTATAAAATATCCCAAAATGAAAACCCACAGGAATATTATAGCCAAATTTCAGAGCTCCAAGGTCAAGCAGAAAGCATTGGAAGCCAGAAAGAAACAACTCAAATGTTGTGGAGTCACAGTCAGAATCACACTGGATGTAGCAGGATCCATGTTAAATGACAAGCAGGCTTGGAATATGATATTCTGGAAGGCAATTACAACCTAGAATTACAACCAAGAATAACCAACCCAGCAAAACTGAGTATAATACTTCAGGGGAAAAAATAGATATTTAATGATGAATAATTTTCTATTTTTAATGAAATAGAGCATTCCTGATGAATAAGTCCGGAGCTGAATAAAAAATTTGACATTCAAGTATTCAGAAGAAGCATAAAAATGTAAACATGAAAGAGGAAACATAAGGAACTCTATGAAGTTAAACCATTTACATTTCTATATGGGAAGAAGATACCTGTAACTCCTATGGACTTTATCATTATTTTGGCTGATGACCCCAGATAAAATTTAAGAAGAGTTCTAGACAAACCAAACCTCACATCTCATAGTACCACCTATGAAAGTAATATATTGTACCAGTTATTGAGAGAGAGCATTGGAAATAAATAGCTTGTGGTTAAGTAGACATTTTAGTCAACTGTCATTTATTAAGCAAAGGCTATGTTATCAAGCACTGTTCTAAGGTTTGCAAGTACTAATAAAGGAAATAATAATAATAATTCCTGC
Organism: Pseudochirops corinnae; assembly: GCA_028646515.1. Lineage (NCBI taxonomy): Eukaryota > Metazoa > Chordata > Mammalia > Diprotodontia > Pseudocheiridae > Pseudochirops > Pseudochirops corinnae. The sequence continues at coordinate 355,036,154 of CM053585.1, forward strand.
TCTATGAACTCAAAGTCTAATTTCACATTTTCTCATGCTTCTCCTCACGCCCCTCCCAAACATTACCACCATCCCAAAAACCCAGAATTGAAATTTCAATTACCTTCTGTTTCTCTCTGTCCCTCCCTCTCTCTCTGATTTCCCCTTTTAAATTTCTTCTATTGTCAATTCTACTTCTCGATATCTATTCAATCTGCTACCCTCTTTCCACTCCCACTGCAACCACCATGACTCACTCTATATCTTCACAGAATTCCTTTCCAATTGTTCTCCAGTTTGTTCCCTCTGCAGTTCGTTCTTTGTAATTCTGCCTGAGAAAACCTCCTCATCTGATCATGGAAATCCCCTAATCATAAACCAAAAGGGATTTCCTAGGTTTCTAGTCCAGTTTTCTCAATCAGACTCCAAACCCATACTTCCAACCTAATTTCTCACTTTTATACTGCAAAAACAATTTTTAAGTTAAATGGAACTATCCTCCCTTCCCCACTGTCTTCTGTCTCTGTCTGGGTCCAGACCCAGAATGGATTCTCTCCCTCTGCCATCTTTTCTAGTTGTAAATAGTACATTCTCTTCAAGTCTCTACTCAAATGTTATTTCTTCCATGAAGACAGATAAGAACCTGACATCTCTCCTCCTCTTCAACTAGGTAAAAGTGATTTCTCTGTCCACGAATTCTCATGGCACTTTGCCTGGACCTCTCCTTTACACTGATAATAGTTATTTTTGTAGATGTGCTTTCCAAAACTACTCCTGACATCCTATGCTCTTTGTCAGCAGGATCTCTGGCATATTGATCTTGGTATCTACAGTACCTAGTCTAACTATCGTTCATGTAATAGGTTCTTGGTAAGTATATTTAAAATTGATCTCAATAGATAGTTGCCTTTATGGTAAGACTGAGAAGAATGGCAATGCTTTTAGCATGTCATTCAAAAAAAATAGCTGTTCTTTGTACAATTTTCTTTTTAGACTTTTAATTATGATTCTATGAGATCACATTATTTAAGAGCTAAATCATTCCTTGAGAATGTGCATAGAAATATTTTAAAATGAGCAATGAACTCCTTTCATTCAGCCAAAGAATATTTATTAAGTACCTGCTATGTGCCAGATACTGTGCCAAGATCTGGAGATACAAAAGTAAGTATTGGCACTTATACCTCAAGGCTTCAGTGGTTTTATCGTCTCATTCATATGGGTAGTCTCTCCACCAGCACCTTTCTGTCTTGTGCAACAGTTGTCCATACCCTACCATAAGCCCCCACAAAGCATTACAAGATTGTAAATCTAGAGTGGGTAGGGACTTCATAGGTATGCAGTACATTTTTCTCAGTTAACAAATTAGGAAACTGAGGACTGTAGAGATAAAATGCATTGCCCAGGATCACAAAGCAGTTGAGGCAATATTTGGACCTACATCCTCTGACTAGAGAAGCAGTGTTCTTTCTATTGTACCATAGATGTCTCTGAATAATGATAGTTTCCATTTAGATTTTCTAGTATTTTATTGAGAATGCTGCCACATTTAGGTTATACATCTGTCATCCCATACTGTTGCTATATGGCCTATCTCATCTTCCCTTCATATTTTTCAAAACTAACCTTGTCAATTCACATAAACAAGTTCATGTGGTATCTTCCGTTCTATTCTTTAAAATCTTTGTTTATCATGTATATATAGTGTATGTCTACAATCCACAAATGACTCCACTAATATTGAATAGTACTAAAATGTCTTTTACTGTTCTATTATTAGGAGTAAAATCATTAATATTTTTACATTTGTGTTTTGAAACGATAAACTGAATGCCTACCATGTTCTCTTTGGCAGTATTTTCCCCACGCATTTGTCCTTATGAATTTGTCACATGGAAATGTGAATTACCACTCATATGAATTCACAGTCTATACCCCTCACTGCTCCAAAGAACCTATTAAATTGACTGCATGACTGCCAAGCATACACACAAATTTCCACTAAATGCTGTCAATATATTGGTTCAATGAATGGTCACCCCCTCAAATACAATATTTATCATCTGTGTTCTACCAGAATCAGATACTCCTATCATCTGCTAAATGCATTACATAAAAACATGCATACATAATATAATGCACACTATGGGATCCAACATGTTTAAAGTTGTTTTATTTTTCTTCTAATCTTCTAAAACTAACATAGGCTCTTTGTTTCCAAATATATGAGTACAACTGTTATGCAATTTGAGTAACTAGATGGTGCAGTGGACAGAGTATTGGCCTGAAACCAAGAAGACCAAGATTCATGAGTTCAAATCTCACCTCAGATACTTTAGCTGTGTGACCTTGGGCAAATCATTTTCTTTGCCTCATTTCCTTATCTGTAAAATGAATTGGAGAAGAAAATGGAAAACCATTCTAATATCTCTCTTTAGAAAGCCCCAAATGTGGTTTTGAAGAGTCAGCCAGAACTGGACAAATGAATTATGTAATATAAATGCACTGAGGTACAAGAATAACAGGAACCCCACCCTCTCCCCACAAACTTTAAGAATTGGAAGTTACATATAACTTTGCCAAATGCATTCCAGTTATTTTCCCGATGACTACAAATATGTAATAGCAGTTAGACTATTATGAGTATAATCAGGAACCAAACTCTCCCACCTCTTAGCCTCAGGTCTCCAGTGACCAACCCATGGAATGTGTTCACATTGGCTTACACTCTAGCCCTTTCCACTAGTTCCCTTCTTAAAATGTATCCAGAAGAGATTTAATTGGTGCAACTGTACTTATGTGCAGCTGAGATGTTGGAAGAAGGTCATTAAAGCTGTTTGAATTAGGGATATGTTTTGTCTTTGCATCCCTATTGGTTTGCAAGGTGTCTTGTAGTTAGTTGGTCTATAATAAATGTTTGCTGAATTATTTGGAATTGATAGGTTCAAGTCATATGGGAAGTTCAAGAAATAGTGATCCTTGTCATGTACTTCAAGTAGTACTGGATTAATAAACATTAATGGGGTGAGTGGTGAAAGAAGCAGAAAATCATATTTCCCATTTCCTTTCTTCTATTCTGAGAAGACTCTAAGTTACAGAAAGGCCTGCATTGCCAAAGGGAGTTTCACCATAGAGGAGTCCTGAATACCATGGAAATTGGAGGTCTAGTTGTGAATCCCAGATGATATGCCAACAAAAAGTAATTCAACGTGTCAATATGAGAGAAAAACCTGGAAATATGCACATGAACTGATATAAAGTGAAGTGTGAAGAACCAGGAGAACATTCACAGAAACAACAATATTGTTCAATGAAGAACTGTGAATGACTTTGTTTTACTCAGCAATGCAATCATCCAAGATGATCCCAAAGGACTAATAATGAAGCACTCTATCTACATCCAGAGAAAGAACTGATATTGCTTCAATACAGACTAGAACATGCTATTTTTTCACTTCCTTTTCTTTTATTTGAGTTTTCTTCTACAAAATGACTAACATGCCAAAGTTTTACATGATTGCACATATATAACCTATATCTTATTGCTTACATCTCAGGAAAGGGGGAGGGGAATGATTGAGATAATTTGTAACTCAAAAACTTTTTAAAATGTCAAAAACTGTTTCAACATGTAATTGGGGGAAGATAGGTAGATCGATCAATAGATAGAGACAGACAGACAGACAGATAGATGGATGGATGGATGGACGGACAGATAAATAAGATAGATAGATGTATATGTATGGATATGTTTGTGTGTATTTATATATTTTATATGTGCATATGTCTTATTTATATACATATATACATATGTGTATTGAATAACATCTAAGTAATGAAATAAGACCATATGATTAGGCAGCTGGAAAGGATGCTAGCATGACAACTCATGCTTTTTGAGTCCTTTATTCTTCCTAATTTAGTATGAAGGATCAAAAGACCACTGGGAACTTAAAGGTTCATGAATGTTAACCTCTCTTTCAAGTGTGACAAGATGTGTAAGCCAAAAGCAACATTGTTCATTTTCTCCGTCTGACATGGGGCAAGGATTTTCACCTCTAGCTAGCAGCCTCTAAAATTGTTTGAGATTGACTCCAGTGTTTCGTTAGGTTTGGAACCACACTTTCAATGGCCAAGGGGATCCTGTGTCGCTTACTTGCCATCTGACTGAAATGATAATTTGATTCACTCAGAAGTATGTCAATAAAGCAAAATTCCTTTGAGATAGAGCAGAGAGAGAGAGAGTTGGAGGAGAGGAGGGGTAAGAGAGAGACAAACAGAGATGGAGAGAGAGAAAGGGGGAGAGAGAGAGAAAGACAAAGAGAGAGAGAGAGAGAGAGAGAGACTGATGTAATAAAGAGAGAAACAGACTTGGACTCCAGGAAACCTGCACTGTTTGAATACAATCTCAGATCTTTACTAGGTGTGTGACTCAGGAAGTCATTTAACCTCTTGGCCTGTCTTCTCATATGCTAAACGAAGAAGTTGGACACATTTACCTTTAATTTTCATTGCAATCTATGGTTTCATTTGAAAAAGAGACACTGAGATGGAGAGACAGAAAGAGAAAGTCAGAAAGAAAACCAGGAGACAGAGAGATAGAGATTGAGACAGAGACAAAAGAGAAAAAGGGAGTCACCAAATCAAGAGACAGAGATAGTTCATAGATTAGGTAGAGTGGGAAGAGAGAATAGTAAGAAAGGTATTATTTCCCTTTTTCTACATGAGAAATTTTATTGGTTAATTATGTTTCCTTTTTCTTAACTGACTTCTTCCCATTTAGCATTTTTTCTTATTCAAATTGATTTAGCCCCTATACTATTAGATATTTTATTTGCAATTCTTATATTTAAGCCCATTGGTATGGGGCAGGCCCTTCAACTCCACCTGTAGGGAGAGAGTTTCATATCAGTGGACTTTGGGATAGGAGGTTACATATTAAATACAGGAATCAGACCAAAGAAGAATATCTTATCTGAAATGATCAGACTAAATTAATTAAAATATGGCCTCACACCATTTGAGTTTTATTCTACCTGACAGTGGTGCCATCTGGAACAAAACCTTGCCAAAATCTTCCATAGTTGATCTGAGGGGAAAGAGGCAGATTTAGAGGCATGACTGGGTAAAAGGGAAATAGGTAACTACTCCTCTGATTTCACAATTATTCTTACACAAGGACCCTCCATAAGTATGAGGTTCTCATAGTAAATCACTATATCGCCAGACTCTTCTAAGTAACAATGAAAATGAGGCGAATGGATTATGAGGTCAGCAAGAGATATGGAATTGGGGGGCGGAGCCAAGATGGCGGCGCAGCAGCAGCAACATATCCCAGCTCTCACATAGCCACCCCAAAATACCCATAAAATAAGACTCTAAACCAAT
>CM053585.1:355050753-355089704 GCA_028646515.1 Pseudochirops corinnae
TTTTAAAAGATAGATGATTTAATAATACTACAAAAATTATTTTTAAATATTGAAGGAAAATGAGTCTATTAAATTATTTCTTTAAAAATAAAAAAAAGCCCCTTAGTGGATCCATATAAGTACATTGGCTATTGTACTCTCTTTGTATAAAAACTACTTAAAAGTGAATCTGTAATAGATATTTCCACATACTTTCTCTTTAGTTCTCTACAGTCTGGCTTCTGAGCACCCTTAAGTCTCTTTTGCTAGATCCTTCAGATGCTCCAAAAGTGAGTGATAGCATCTCTCTGTGGGGAGGGGATCAGGGGGAGCGCACTGGAACAATCCAAAGGGGCAGTAGCAGCCTCAGATGCAATTGGAGGGCATTGAAAAAAAAAATAAGGGAATTGTGGAAGCTTAATGAAAGAAGAGAAGAAAATTTTGAAAAACGATTTGTACATGTTTCATCAGTAATATAACAGTTAAAGTCCTAGTGATTACACTATTTTCCAAAGAAACACACAAAAATGGAACTTATAATTGATCAGTGGTCAAGTCCACCAACAGATCTTAATAGGAAAGCATTGGCAGGTAAGTGTGTTGAGCATTGTCAAGAAGTTCATCATGCATTGACAAGAATATGTGGATGTAATGACTTGTTTACCATACAATTCAACATGGTTAAATGACACAATATTAAATGACACAATACAAAATTTCAATGAAGAAAAAATTCCACAAATTCAAAATGAATTATTAAATTTAAGTTGTCATTTTATTTTAAAATATTTTATACTTTTTTTTTTTTTTTTTTTAGCAATGACACAAATAAAAACCATTAAAGGATTAAAGAAAGTAGGTTTCTCAGGGGCACTTTTTTTTAAATGAGGCAGTAGACTAAATAAGTTTGGGAACCTCTGATCTAGGTCATTTATGAAAAGATGAGCATTACATGGGACTCTGTCCTGGGAACTTTTCTCTTCTTTATTTTATTTCACTTGATGATAACATCAACTCATATGGTTTCAATTATCTTCTGTTAAACTACACTTTCTCATCCCTAACATCTTAAATTGGACATCATGTACATCTTAAACTCAACATACCCAAAACTACACTCAATATCTTTTCCCAAGACCTTCCTTCTTTCCTTCCAAACTTCCCTGTTGTTGGTCAAAGAGGCTTATCAATTTCCAAATCACTTGTCTGAGGAAAGGGAGAACCCATATTTTCCCACACATGTTTGAGTAAATATAATAAGCAGGAATCCGTAGTCTTTGTTCAAAATTTCCCACACTTTTCCCATTCTTTTCTGAATAAGGAAGAAAAAAATGAAAAATGGCTTAGTCCTATATCAATAATTAGTTATTAATACAGGAGAGAAATATTTTTTTCTCAGTAGTAAATACCAGAGTTGAGATTTGAACCCGGGTCCTCTAAATCCAAAGCTGCTATTCTTTGGACTTCAGTGTACTGCTTCATCTGTCCTATTGGTTTATCTGTGTACATGTTGTATTTCCTGATTTAATGAAAATTATTTGAATGTATGGACTTTTTTTCTTTTCCTTTTGTTTTAATATCTAAATCTGCCTGTACTTAAAAGTCACACTTACTAATAATATCTAACTGGGAAAAAGAAAAGGAAAAAATAGGTTGGGAATGTAGAATTCCAGGTTCTCCATTTTAGAGAGCCCTCTATGTTATCTGGAAAACGAGAATCTGCATGACCAAGAAATATGAAAAAAAATTTAGGGGAAAATAACAAACATATCAAAGATGGAAATGTGCTTCAACGTATGGTATACGATAGGTATGCAGATTGCTCTGGGCAAAAGTTTCTGTACAAATAAGAAGGCAATGTTCTCTTTGACACTTTTAATGGCAATAAGATAATTGCAGTGAGAATGTGTGGTCCTCCTTGTAAACACAAAGTTATTTTCAGAAGAGCATAGTGAGCAGTTAGCTATTCTGTAATAGACCGAGCAAGGGTACAGGATTGCTCTGTTGTTCACAGCTGCCCAGGAAATCGTATCTATTTTGGGGTCTCCTATTTGTAGATCTGTTGATCAGATTATCTACTGTGACCTCAGTTCCAGATCCTTGACAGAATCAGCAGAAACTTTGCCTTTGCTCTGCACAGAATAAAGCAAGCCAAATAAAAGTCAGTTTCAAAATCCATTAACTCAGCACAGACACAATTTATGGGGTTTCTTTTGCTTAGCAAGCAGTTGTGCTATGAATTTTATCTTGAACATTTTGGTGATAATGAAACATTGCCGTAATTTAGAATGGACCACACATGTATAAGGAAGAGAGAGCAGAACTCTCCCTTCCTTGGCCCTGTTAAGCTTAGGTGGTATGAGTGTGGGGGTATGTATTTATTAAACTAATTAAAATATGTATGACTACCAAGGGGCTATCTGGATAATTCATCATATATAAAATCAATAGAGACACTTTTTTACATCCAAGGAGCAAAGATTTGTTTTATAAAATATCAAAATGCATTAGACTCTATGTAAATAATGAGAAGGAGGAGGAGGAGGAGAAAGAGGAGGAGGAGGAGAAGGAGGAGGAGAAGAAGGAGAAGGAGAAGGAGAAGAAGAAGAAGAAGAAGAAGAAGAAGAAGAAGAAGAAGAAGAAGAAGAAGAAGAAAGTTTAAGTATTCTTAAGGTTTAAGAGGTTTAAGCACCCTTAAGTATTCTTAATTATATTTGTAAATATAGCAAGATTTGTGGGATTGCCACACTCACTTGTTGTAGGTGTAAGGTCAAGTGTTTACCCACTTGTCTGCTCCTTGTTATCCTATTCATTCATATTGGCTTGATATGAATAATACAAAATATTAAAATAATGAAATACTAAAATAATACAAAGGTAAGTTTGGATATTTCATATTAATTAATAACACTGAAATATCTCTACTATTCCTTCAAAAGATGTGAGCTCTAATCCCTCGCTATTTCATATTTATTTAAAAAACTAGAGAAATATTTTTTCATTAACACTTGTTCATGTCTCTTAAATACCAAAACTTATTTTCCTAGCTTTAATTAAGAATCAAAATTACTGACAATAGAATTTCTTTACTGTGTAAAAATAATAAAGTAAAGAAATAAATAATTTTTTACAATGTGTTGACTATAAGAAAGATCAAAGCCAAAGTCACCTCTAAGCCTTACTTGGATATTTTTCTACTCCTCACTTCTGGGACACAGTGATACCATTCAGGCCCAGGATACTTGCCAAAGTCTCTCTACAATCCTCTTCTTATCTATTTTCAATAAAGTACTAAACTCAGTCCTCTGAGGGAATGAGATCTTTCTTTCTGACCTTTCACCTTATCTCTTCAACATGACAAGGACTTTTGAGAATAACAGATAAAATTCTCTAGTCTCCTTTCAGACTCTTCAAGGAATTCTCCTTAAAGTGCTTCATCATAAGATAAGGGTTAAAACAATCCTCTCACGATGGTGAAAAAAAAACAAAACTTCACCCTCTGTCTTCTTAAAGTTTCTCTCAAGTAATCACTATTAACAGTCTCTTCAGAATGGCACCTAAACTGCCAATCTCCAAAATTCTATATTCTCTCAAAGATAATAGTAAATCTATCCATCCTATCTATGGAAAAGGTTCTTGAAGCTGGTATTATATAGCAATATATATAGAGGTTGATTTTCAGAAAGATGTAATCACACTATGATGAAATGTTAACAAGATGTTAACACCTTAGAAAGAAGGAAGTCTTTCATTGAATAAGAAGGTCAGTTCCCATTAGCTGAAGGAAGATGGGCACATCAACCAATTTCCCTCAAAAGTCAATTAATATGAGCATATTTTGAGGCAGTCCACGCTAGAAGCTGCTACATAGATGAGACGATCTTGTCCATATTAGAAGAACACAGGGCTAGGAAGAGAATTTTTCCTCCTCCTCCTACCTTTGACCATGACATGCAAATGTAGGGTTACTCATCCAGTAGGAAACACTTCTTCTAGCAGTTTGAGAATTGATCACTCTAGGAAAGTATAATATGTAAAGCAGAGATACTTCGTAAATCTAATCTCTTTCCTGAAGTTCAAGCATCTATCAAAAACTATTTTTGGGGTATGAATGTCTCACAGACATCTCAAATTCAACATGTTCAAACTATAACTCATAGACTAAAGTCCCCCTAATTCCCACGCTCCCAACTTTACAATTATTATCAAGGGTATCACAATTCTCCCAGTCAAACACCTTTGCTACTTTAGCATCCTTCTCAAAATTTTATGAACACTAACTCCATATAACAAATCTGTTGTTAAATTGTGTCTTTGCTAACTTTGTAGCATGTCTTATAAATGTCAATCAGTAAAACAATACAAAACAAAATAAAACACATTTATTAAGTATACCTACTATGAACCAGGCACTGTGCTAACCCCCAGGGATACAGAGAAAGCAAAAGATAGGCTCTCATGGAGTTTATTTTCTACTGGAATAGATAACATGAAACAAATATGAATAACCAAGCAATATACAAGATAAATTTGAAACAATCAATTAAGGGAAGGCAATGGAATTTAGAGGGATACAGAAAGGCATTTTACAAAAGGCAGGATTTTAGCTAGGATTTGAAGGAAGTCAGGGAAACCAGGAGGTAGAGATGAAGAGAGAGAACATTCCAGAAGTAGGGAACTGTCAGTGATGCAGTTGTGACATGTAGTGTTACATTCAGTGGAACAGCAGACGTCAGTATTACTGGATTACAAAGGACCTGGTTGTTGTTCAGTTTTTCTCAGCTGTGTCTGACTCTTCATGAGCATATTTGGGGTTTTCTTGGCAAAGATACTGTAGTGGTTTGCCATGTCCTTCTCCAGCTCATTTTCCAGATGAGAAAACTGAGGTAAAAATGATTAAGTGATTTGTCCAGAGTCAAACAGCCAATAAGTGTCTGGGTCCAGATTTAAACATAGTCTTCAAACTCCAGACCTGGCATTCTATCTACTTTGCAACCTAGTTGCCTCAAAAATCTGGGGCAAGGTTTAATTTGTAAGGTAGGCGGGGACATGTTATGGAAGGCTTTAAAAGCCAAAGGATTTTATATTTGATCTGGGAGGTGATAGGGAGCCACTGGAGTTTATTGTATAGGTGGATGACATGGTCAGATCTGCATGTTAGGAAGATCAACTTAGCAACTGAGTGAAGGATGGACTGGAGTAGAGAGAGATTTGAGGAGGGAGACTAAGCAGAAGGCTTTTGCAATAGTCCATGCATGAGATGATTAAGGCTCGCACTATGGTGGTAATGGCAATATCAGAAGAGAGAAGGGATAATATATGACAGAGTAGTTATGACTGTAGAATGACTAGACCTACCAACAGATTGGATTTTAATTGAAAGGAGAGAGTGAGAAATTGAAGATGACACCTAGTTTGTGAGCGTGATTGACTGGGAAAATGATGCTACCCGTAAGAGTATTAAGAAAATTAGGAAGTGGCTTTGGAGAAAAATTAGTGAATTCTGTTTTGTTTCCAATGATTGGTTCCCTAAAAAACATTGAATGACAGGTGTTTTATAGGGAACTTAAAATTCAATGAGACAAGTTAATACTCAAAATATTTAGACTTGGAAAGAAATGCAAAATGGATAATTGTGATTCCATTAAATTGAAAAAAAAAATTGTACAGAAAAAGCCAATGTATTGAAGATTAGGGGGAAGCAGAAAATTGGGAAAGAATTTTTACAAACAATGTCTCTGATAAATCCTTTATTTCTAAAACATACAGAGAACTGAGTCAAATTTATAAGAATACAAGTCATACCCCAACTGATAAATGCTCCAATGATATGAGTAGGCAGTTTTCAGAAAAAGAAATTAAAGCTATCTATAATCATATGAAAAAAGTGCTCTAAACCACTATTGATTAGAGAAATGCAAATCAAAATACCACTTAAGTACCACATCTTTCCTGTCAGTTTGGCTAACATGAAAAAACAAAAAAATTATAAATGTTGGGGAAAATGTGGAAAAACTGCCACACATTGATGGTCGAGTTCTGAACTGATACAGCCATTCTGGAGAGCAATTTGGAACTATATCGAAAGGGCTATAAAAAATATGCATCCCCTTTGAATCAGTAATACCACTTCTAGGGATGTATCTCAAAGAGATCATATAAGGGGGGAAAGGACCTGTATGCACAAAAAAAAAAAAAGTATTATAGCTCTTTTTGTGGTGCATAGAATTGGAAATCAGTTGAGGAATGGCTAAATAAGTTGTGGTATGTGAATGTAATGAAATACTATTGTACTATAAGAAATGAAGATCAAATGAATTTCATAATAACTTGGAAAGAATTAAAGGAATTGTTGCTGAGTGAGGGGAGCAGAACTAGGAGAACACAGTACACAATTATAGATACATTGCGTCTGTGATGACTAACTTTGGTAGACTTGGCTCTTCTCAGAAATGCAAGGTGCTAAGACAATTTCAAAAGAGTCATGATAGAAAAGGCTATCCACATCCAGAGAAAGAATTAGAGTCTGAATGCAGATTGAAGCAAACTATTTGCTCTTTCTAATTTTTGTTTTGTTTTGTTTTGTTCCTTCTCTCTTGTGGTTCCTTCCATTGCTTATAATTATTCTTTATAGCTTGAAAATGTTTAATGCGAAGGTATATGTAGAACCTCTATCAGATTGCATGCCATCTTGTGGAGGTGGAGATAATCTGGAACTCAAATATTTGTGGAAAATATTTTAACTAAAAATAAATACTGTTAAATAAGTGTAAAAAATATCAAATAAATCTTGAGAACAAAAAGGTTCCTGACTTCCTGTTGCAACTTATCCTGCAATATATTGATATTTTTTAAATGAAGCATGGGAAGAAATTATATTGAATAAAATGAAAACATGAAGGTTTTCAAGAAAAAAAAATCAGAAAGGAAACTTAAGCACTCTTGTTTTTTTAAAATCTATTTTCAAAATATAATTAATGCAAGAATTGATTCTCAAATGCAAATCAAAATAGCTCTGAGGTACTCCATCTTACCTGTCAGATTGGCTAACATGACAGAACAGGAAAATGATAAAAGATAGAGAAGATGTGGGAAAATTGGAACACTAATGCATTACTGGTGGAGTTGTAAACTGATTTAACCATTCCAGAGAGCAATTTGGAACTATTCCAAAGGGCTATAAAAATGTGCATACCCTTTGAACCAGAAGTATCACTTCTAGGGCTGTATCCCAAAGAGATCATACAAGTGGGAAAAGGACCTGTATGTACAAAAATATTTATTGTAGCTCTTTTTTGTGGAGGCAAACAATTGGAAATCAAGGGGATGCCCATCAATTGGGGAATGATTAAATGAGTTTTGGTATATAAATGTAATGTACTACTATTTGGTATAAGAAATGAGGAGCCCATAAACTTCATAATAACCTGGAGAGACTTACATAAACTGATGCTGAGTGAGAGGAGCAGAACCAGGAAAACATTATAAACAATTACAGACACAGTGTATCTGTGATGACTGACTTTGATAGACTGGGCTCATCTCAGCAATGCAAGGTTAAAAGACAACTCCAAAGGACTCATGATGGAAAAGGCTATCCACTTCCAGAGAAAGATTTATGGAATCTGAATGCACACTGAAGCAAACTACTTGCCCTCTCTCTTTTTTGTTTTGTTTTGTTCCTTTTTCATCATTGTTCATTCCATTGGTTATAATCCTTCTTTACAACTTGATTAATGTTTAATGTGAAGGTATTTGTAGAACCTATATGAGGTTGCCCTCTGCAATTTGGGGGCAAGGGTGGAGGAGAGGGAGGGGGAGAAAATTTGGAACTCAAAAGCTTGTGAAATTGAATGTTGTAAACTAAAAATAAGTAACTAAATAAATTAAACTAGAAAAAAAAGAATTGATTCACAGTGAGGAAAAATTATGAAACTTTTGATCAAGTTTCAACGTTTTTTTCCAATTGCTAAATGAAAGCAATTTTTGCAAATACAGTTTTATAAGTGAATGACTCATAGTATATTTTGTATAGACTGTGAAAATGGACAATGACATGAGGCCAGGGAGAATTAGATAAAAGAAGGAGGAGGAGAGCTGACAGGTTACTTTTGAGAAGTTGTAAAGCTCTTTTAAAAATACTTAACTTCTTCCAGTAATGAAGGGCCATATTTTAATACCAATATTCTACTAAAGGTGACAAGAGTGTGAGTTATGGAACAACATAATCTGTAAAGAATTTAAGGGAATAAAAAGGACAAAGCTGTGTAAAAGACTTTATTAAAGAAATATATGATGGAAAAATATGTTGTTTGTTGTTGGTTGGTCAGGTGACAAAGGCAAAGCAGACATATTGGAAAACCATTGTCCTCCAGTGGTATCTGAATGTTAGAAAACACCAAGGAAGGCAAATTGGAACTCATGGTAAGGAGTTGTATATGAGAGTCAGACATGGATGAGGATTTTTTTCCCCTATATTATTATTTCTGGATCTAGAATAAGCATCTCAGAGGACAGATTTATAGAATTCAGAGAACAAGGTGGTAGCAGCCAGAGTCTAACTCCAAATCCAAAATGAATCCTCACTCAACAAGATTTTTTTTTTAAATGGTCATCTAGTCTCTGAATACTTCCATTTTCACTCTCAACATATTTCATTTTACTTCAGAAGAATTCTAATTGCTTGGATTTTTTTTTTAATTTACATTTCTTTCATTTGCAACCTCTATCCTTTGCTAGTGATTCTGCCTTCTGAGGTCTAATCCTGTTCCTCATGACAACCCTCCAGATAAAGTTATCAAGTATACGCTGAGTCTTCTTTTCTTCAAGATAAATGCCTTAGTTCCTACAAACAATCGTCATATGATATTGATTCAAAACCCTTCAGCATCTTGGTGGCCTACTTCTGGACATTCTCAAATGTTTTCATATTGTTGAGTTCAAAGATTCATTACAATAGTCACATATTTTTCTAACTGCTCTCCTATGCAGGCTTTTTTTTTTTTATTAGTAATTTACAAAATAAGAAAAAAATTATGAGAAATAAATACATTTAATGAATTCTAAGATGTGTGCATTAGGAGAGAGGAAATTGAAGGGATTGAGGGGATTAGGATAGCAAGTGGTTAATTGTGAGAACTGAACAACACTGACTCCATCTCGTGATGAATTCAAGAGCTAGTTCAGTAACCTATCTATTCAATTATGGGTCTAGCCCAATTTCTATCTTGTAAAAAAAAAAATCATTGAACTTTGGAAACTGGAAGAAAAATCTGTTGAATTTTTTGACCCCAGTCTTCATGGCTGGGAAGCTGGATTACCCATACCTGCTATTTAGAGACCTTTAATCAACGACCTAGGTTATACTGACCAGAAACCCGGGCAGATCCAAAGATTGATATGAGAATTTTCTCAAAATTGTTTATCACACAACCCATGTATCTTATCTGAAAACTGGCCCCATACTGCTAAATCAATTATTGTTTCCATGTTCCTTTGCTAGTTTATGAATATTTGCAGAAAGTGGGACATCTCTTTTTCTGATTTCAAGAAATTACACCTGTTCACTCTCTCTATCCCAACATGGAAAGTCCCTAATACTTCATCTAATTAGAAATCAGATTACCTAATGTTGTACCATTTCCTTTTAATTATTTGGCCATATTTGATTAATTGTTTTTAATATATAAATGTCTGTCTCTCCCTGAATGCAGGGTCCAACCCTAAACTGGGACAACGTCCTGGTCCCAATTTGTTAGGCAATTGGCATGCATTGTTTTATAAATCAATATGCTTGGGAGTTCAAACATTTGTTTCCTCAGTTATTTTATTTTTCACCTGCTTCAGGAGCAAAATAGACCATGGTTGGTAATTTCAGGAACCATCTTTATACAATGATTTCTAAAGATTTTCAGTAAACTGCCCACATTTATTAAGACCCCAGGTAGTATAAAGAGGTCATGTCTTCATGAGGAAAGGATAGATTAAAACTGAGAGAGGTTTTAAGGTATGCAAGAGAGATGAGGGTGTTCACACTAAGCATCCTGATCTCAACAAGTATTTTTTTTTACCTTCTTCTGCTCTTGATTATTTCATTATTACACCATTGTTCCCTTTCTCATAGAATGGGTAATTGAGAGTTGACTGTCCCTTTTGATTGTTGACAGCACGTCAAAACATTTCCAATGTGGAGATTAGGGGAGAACACTTGTTTTACATTCTCCTACTAACCACCAGGAATATTCACAGTGTGAAAAATACAGCTGCCACCACTAAAAAAAAGTAGACATAGTTTATCACCCCTTTTCAGCACTTTAAAGCATGTAATATTTTATCTTCATTATCATCTAGTTATGTTCACCTATCATAAAAACACACATGAAACATGGACCCATACACATGACAAAGAAAAGTTTCAAAATCCTTATCAATACAATGATCTCTTGCATTTAAACTTTAATATCCTAGATTTAATTTGAATTTGACCTGAGTCACATTCAGCTTCTGTACCAGTGACAACAGTATTCCATTTGAGAAACTGTTTCATCAATGTCATCTGGAAGTTACATATGAGGGCACAATATCATCAATAATGTAACTTGGAAGCACACTCATTGTAACTGAATTGCTAATGTTTTTAAGATCTATTGTTATACTTTACTACATTCTTTTGGCATAAGAATTTCCAGTTTAGTTTATAGCCACAGGAATCCCTTTGGACCAGTGTCAGTTTGGGAGATATATAAACTTTAAAACAAGTTAGGTTGAGAAGGAAGTAGCAAACCACTTCGGTATCTTTGCCAAGGAAACGTCAAATGGGATCACGAAGAGTCAGTCATGACCGAAATGACTAAACAACAAGAACAATGGGCTTATAGTGATTCAAATGCCAAGCTTTACCCTGATCTAAATCCCTAAAAACTAAGTCACATTGGTTAATTGGAAATAATTTGGTTTTGCTGGATAATTCTGCCTATGAGTTATTCATTCAACTAAAAAATACTAGACAAAACCTATAAAAATAGATCACTCAAAGGGTTATCTCCAAAATATCTCAGGATCTACACAAAAATACCTAACACTAAATATTGTTCTGATATGAGATTATTAATAATCAAATAACTTATCTAGAAAAGTCACATTTCAAAGGTTCTAGGAAAGAGTATTGCCATTACAGGGGATGCAAAACAATATTTAAAGTATTTGCCACTTGTCAAATTTGTGTAGTGGGAAAGTCATTAACCTCTTAATCTCAGTTTTCAAATTTGTAAATATGAAGGTAATAACTCTATTGTTTTTTTTCACAGTTAATAGGAGCTTTAACTAAGATAAGAGAAACAAAAGCATTTCATAAGAAGTAAAGATGAATTCACATTTGTCAGTGTAGATTAATGGACAATGATTTGGTAGACAATTGAGTAGAAGCCTGGGATTAGAAAGATTCATTTTTCTGAATTTAAACCTGGTGTTAGACACATGGTATGTAATCCTGGGGAAGTCACTTATCTCCATTTGCTTCAGTTTCCTTATATATAAAATAAGCCTGAGAAGGCATAACTCACACCTGAAAAACAAACACCTGAAAGAATAACAATACCTGAGGGTCAGGTAACTTGCCTACAAGCATAGGGATTGCAAGCAACAGAGTCCAGTTTAGAAATATGATCCTTCTAAATACAAGTTCCATGTTCTATTCATTATGGCATTCTACTGCTTATAAAAATGTAAGCAATCACATAATTTCAGTATTCTATCTCACTAATTAATATATATTTTCATGCACATATTGCCATAGTTATGTTCATTTCTCATTTGTATATGATACATGCCAATAGTTTAAAAAAATAAATGCATAGAAATTGGTGAATATCTCAAAGGTCATCAAAGCTCATTCTCTCACACAATGGAGGAGTCCCCTATGAAACTGTGGCAGATGACTTTTAAGATCCCTACAATTTGAACTTTTTTTCACCATAAATGACTCCTCCTACCATCAGGAATATTTTGAATATTACTGAGACAAAGAATGTGTTACATGTATGTTGTGCAGTCCCAAATGTGTGTATACTTTAAAAGTTATACCTTAGAAACTGGTGTATTTTGTAGCCATTCGAAACATAAACACTTTTTCCCCTTTCACTATGTGGTCATTTATTCTTTCAGTACTGGAATCATTACAATTAATTGCTATGAGACTAATAAACTCAATGGTAATCTCCTTCAGGGGAAAAAAAAACTATCTTCACTTATCTGAGAGATGCTAATACAGTGCCTAGTAGTAGAAAGTCATGAAATATTTAATGAAGGAAGAAGTGAATGGTAAAACACGAAAAAAAAATTATATACATTCTGTGTGTGTGTGTGTGTGTGTGTGTGTGTGTGTGTGTGTGTGTGTGTGTGTGTAAGCTTCAAGACTGTTAAAGTAGAAGAGATGATGTTCATAGAAGTGAATTATACTAAAATGTACAATTGTTCATTCATTTGTTTTTTTCATTTCTATCAAACTCCTTTCTTCTACCTTAACAACTCTAGGGTTACTTTAGCACTTTGGAAGTAGAATGACATTAAAAAAAATGAATATAAAAAATGAACCGTAAGACTTATTACAGATAACATCTTTTTAAAATGCATTAGAATTCTATCCACTATCATTATCTTGTGGTTTTATTAAAACAACTGTCCCTTATATCCATGGTCCAAAAAGTATGTCTCTACACACTTTAAATTTTTCTCTGATACCTCCTGTAGCTGCACAGATGGATCTGGGGCTCTAGGCTTACAAAGGCTTTGCAATCAAAGCACAAATTTACAAGATTGTTGAATTAGGACATGGGGAAAGGTCATGTAGCTCAACATCTTCATTTTATGGATATGGAAACTAAGGCCCATAGTATTAAAATGGCTTGTACAAGGTCACATGAACAGCAAGTGGTAAAGCTAGGATTTGAATCCAGATTTTTTGTTTTCCAATTCAATGTATTTTCCTATACACATTTTGCCTTACTCTAGTATGAAGTTACCAATATAGCAAGCCTCCAAATGTAGACCAGAAGGAGGTGGGTGTCATGCCTGAGAACCAGAGAAACTAAACACACACACATAAACACACACTCATACACACACACACACACACAATTTGTTTTTCGTGTTTTACCATTCATTTCTTCCCTCATTAAATATTCAATGACTTCCTACTACTAGGCACTATATTAGCATCTATCAGAAAAATGAAGATAACTTTTTCCCCTAAAGTTCATCACCAGAAAGTTGGAAATCAAATGATGGTGGTGATTTATTTTGTGTTCTTCATCATCATCATCATCATTGTTGTAATAATAATAACAACAATAACAACGATAAGAATTACTTTCTACTCTGTTGTAAAGAGATTAGCATTGTCAAGGGTAGAGGAGGTGTACTTTCTGAAGTTAATATTGTTGGTTTTTGTCCTCATTCTTGAAGAGTACATGACATCAGGAAGGTGATGTCATGACACGAAAATTAATTGTTTTTAAGTGAGAGATTACTAGGCAGAGTCACCAGCCTCACTTTCTCATCTGGAACCAGAATCCAGTGAAAAGATATGGGTCAGGACAATTGGAGATGAGCCTGGATGCAGTGGCACACCCTGACTTTTTTAAGCTAAGTCTTTAGCAGGTCATAGGCAACAGTGAGGCAACACCCATTCAGTGATTAATGCTAAGCAAGAAATGAAGCAGAGAATTGTCTCCTTACCTGTCAACCCAGATCTTTCGAAGTACTGAAGTCTTAAAATTAGGATATTATTACACTTAGCTTATGCTACATACAGTATAAGAAAAACAACATGATCTCACTCTGTTCATCTTCAAATCTGGAAGTTTAAGGTGCCAGGAACTGTGCTAATTATTGGACATATAAAGAAAGGCAAAAGGCAGACCCTATTCTCAGAATCTAATGGAGTAGATACCACAAAAATGACTATATATAGAAGCAAGCTATATCCAGGATAAACTGAAGATGAACAACAAAGGGGACATAGTAGAATTAAGGTGGACTAAGAAAGTATTCTTGTATAGGAGACTTTAGCTGAGATTTGAAGAGGAATATCCAATTGAAAATGCCCAGAGTTGGAACATTGAATATCATGTTTGAGGAAAGTGAAGGGAAAAGGGTACAAGCATTTATTAAGTACTTATTATGAGCTAGGCACTTCACAAATATTTCATTTCATCATCACAACAAAATTTATAAGGAAGTGCCATTTTTTTTAGATGAACACTATTATTATACTTATTTTACAGTTTAGGAAACTGAGGATGAGAGAGATTAAGCAATTTGTCCAGTCACACAGCTAGTAAGGAGTCACATAGCTAGTAAGGATCTGAGGCTGCATTTGAAGTCACGCCATACTGATTCCAGGCCCAGTGCTCTCTCTATTATACCACTTAGCTGTCTTATGAACAGAGAGGAAGACAGTGTCACTACATCAAAGAGTTAGGGTTAGGTGGGAGGAATGTATAAGAAGACAATCATGGAAAGAGAGGGACAGGTTGTAAAGGTGTTTGAGTACAAAACAGAGAATTCTGTATTTGACCCTTGAGGTAATAGGGAGCCAAAAGAGTTTATTGTGTTGTGGGGAGTGGGAGAGGGCAGTGATATGGTCAGGCCTGAGCTTTAAGAAGATTAATTTGATAACTAAATGGAGGATGGATATGAGAGGAAAGAGGAGGCAGGAAGAATAACTAGCAGGCTATTGGACTTCTCTAGGCATAAAAATATGAAGGGATGGATTAAGATGATGGTAGGTAGTATTGGAGGAGTGGAGGGGGTAAATCTGAAAGATCAATTATGGAGGTAAAGTCAACAGGACTTGTCAATAGCTGGGTTATAGCGAAAGGAGGAAGACTTGAAGTGAAGTTCTGTTTCTAACACATAGTGACAACATAACTGATAAGAAAACATTTAATTTTTCAACACCTTTGGCAAAGGAAGGAAAGAAGGGAGGGAGGGAAGAAGGGAGGAACGAAGGAAGAGGAGGAGGAGAAAGAGAAGGAGGAACAAATGCACCCCCTTAGATGGAGGTTGCCACACAATCATTCTGTGAGTTAAACAGTTTAGGTACAATTACGTTCATTTTATAGATGAAGAAACTTAGTCAAACAGAGATTAAGTGACTTTTCCAGGCTGACATATCTAGTAAGTTTCTGAGGCCAGATTTGTATTCAAGTCTTCATAACTCCAGGACCAGAGCTCTAAACACTGTGTCAACAGTATAATTGTAGAAAAGGTGCTGTTGTGAATTGTTAAAAGTAACTTCCTTGTGAAAAAGGAAAATAAAACCATACATAATGGCATAATTGGTATGGGGACCTACTGGGGACCACTTATATCTGAAATCACCCTACCATAATATCTTCTTCATTCAGCAAGAACCAATTACTTTAATCGGTCCAAGACTAAAAATACAAAAAACAAAAACAAAAACATAAAAATAAGCAAGTACAACTAAGAAAAATGTTTCGGTATGTTTCTACTTTCCTGCTTTCCTCACTTAGACATAATTCATTTATAACATAAAAGATCAGTTTGTATGTCCAAGAAAATCTCCATTTAAAAAAAAACACAAAAGGGAAATATTGATTGAAGAAAAAAGCTCTAAAAGCCCATGTGGGGAAGCAGATTCAAGTCTACACGTACTGTTGTAACTTTCCTACACTCTTGAAATGTGTATTATATGCAACAAAGAATAGAATGACCAGGGAACCTGAACAAATTGAAGAGATATTGACTGTGAAATTCTTAATGTATTGATCATAAGCACAATTCAATAGCATGTAATGCTTTTTCATATTTTTTGAACTTCACCTCAGAATGCTGCATCTTTATTAACAGTTACTGAGTTATCAGATAATAACTGAAGATAAAAGGAACTGAGATGCAAAGGAGAAGATGGAGAGGGTGAGGAAACAGAAAATAGCCACTTCAGATGGAGATGGTGCAATTGAACAAAAAAAGAAAGTTTAAATAAAAGCAAGACTAAAGAAGCAAAATGTAGGGAGCAAGAGATTATTGGAAAGAACTGTATCTTCATCATTACCGTAGTTCCACTGTTTCTGTGTTTATTTTATTTTTTGTTTCTTTCTCTGAAAACCTTTGATGGTTTAACTGCTGAACTATGTGGACCTAGTGATCATTTTTCATTGATTAACCTCTCCTATGTGTGTCTGCAAGTATCTTTTGCTTGTATACAGGTTATTTGTCTCTTGGCTTTCTCATACATTCCGTAGGTTAACAAATTTAGAGAGAATGGAGAACTTGTATTTAATGGCCTTACCATTTGGGCTCCACCTCACTCTCTTAGCTATACCTCATGCTTCTTACCCTTTATATATTCCACTCTTTACTCAACCTGGTCTGTTCACCACCCCCCAGCACATCTCATACCTTCCTCTTTCTATGTTTGCCCTCACACCATTTTTTATACTGGAAATACTCTCTACCCTGTTACCTCATTGATACTTAGGGAGGAAGGGTTGGTATCCCTTCTTCAGTGCCTGTCTAGGCACTTCAGTATTTCTATATATTTCTTGAGGTCATCTAAATCTGTATATAATTTGTTAAATGGAACTCCTGAAATGGAAGCATTTTGGTACTAATGCTGATCAGTAATTTATCTGTTTCATACATTCCTGGCTGCCCAAGAATAGGGAGAGATTAGTTTAGTGACTTGCCCATAATCACACAGCTGAAATGTTGAATCATTCAAATCATATCTGACTCTATGTGACCCCATTAGAGGTTTTCTTGGCAAAGATACTGGTACGGTTTGCCATTTCCTTCTCCAGGTCATTTTACATATGAGGAATTGAGGCAAATAGGGTTAAATGGCTTGCCCAAGGTCACACAGTAACCTCTGAGGCTGAATTTGAACTCCTGATGGTAGGACCACAGCTCTGTCTAGAGTACCACTTAGTTGTTCTGATCACACACCTAGAATGTGTCAGAAAGGGAACTGAATCTCAATCTTTCTGACTCTAAGGCTTCTTTCCTATGTCTTTAGCATATATTAATTTATATTGTAGGTATCACACCTCTTCAATTCTCAGCTTCTTGAGGATAAGTATTGGTCATAATTTAGCTCTGAATCTATCTCACTATCAAGTCAGTTATTGAATATATTCAGAGCTAAATAAATGTTTTTTGAATGAGTGGATTATTTTAAGACTAAACTATTCTTAGTCATATGTACTAAGCATCAGCCACTTCAATCAACAAAACTGTTGCTTGGTACATTAGAGATCAAATAATCAACATTCTTGGTTTTTTTTCTTACTGAATGAACTGGACAAATTGATCACACTGGTGCTATGAAAACATAAGCTATATTAAATGAAGATTAAAGCAATTACTGAATAGTCTTTACAGTTATATTTTATTAATTATTTAAGTTGCTCTAATTTATGCTGAATTTTTCACTGCCTACTGCCATAATCCCATTTCTTATGAAAACCTTAAGTGAGCTTAGTGGCAAAGAAGAAAATTCTCAGGATGGCTGGAGGACTGAAAGAAACATGGTGTTCATGAAATGAGTGATCTATATTTGGCACCAAACAAACCTATAAATGACTAGTTTCTGTTCAAATAAAACTCAATGTGCAGGGCTGTCATTATTTAGGACTGAACAGATTGTGTGGATAAACACTCTAGCCAAATGAAATATCATCACAATCTTCCTACCAAATGACAGCAAACAGATGATATAAATGTGAGACTTTAGGACAAAGAAATCTAGCAAACTGAGATCATGAAATATACTACACATAGCATAGTGTCTCATCTTAAAGTCTAAAATCATTGAGGACAATCACATGAATGAATAAATGAATGAGTTAATGAATTAATTAAGAGTAAATGATCCAAAGGCAAGCACTGTGCCAAGTGTTTGGGATACAAATACAAAAGTAAGCTAATCCCTTCCCTGCAGGAGAATATATCCAATTAAATGGAGAAAGAACATATAAAGGAGTGGTAGTAAGAATGGTTGTCCCGGTTTGAGAATTCACAGGAAAGATGAGTGGAGTTCTGTGTCAGCTGGCACATCATTTTCAGAAAGAAACAAAAAAAAATAGTATTTAACTATTTAATTACTGTACCAGACCAACATGTGACAGGGGCAAGGGACATGCCTATAGTGGCAGGATGGACAGCAAGGAGGTGATTGTCTTAGATGATTAAATGGAATATGAAGCTGAGTAAGAAATGAACATAAAAATGCACATAATAATTCATATAGAAAATATAAGCTCTATTGCTTGTTAGCTTTCTAGATGTTCCAAGCCATCAAAGGCACTTTGGATTCTTATTATAACTTTCTGCGTGATTTAATTTGTTTGATATTCTTTATTGCCATGTAAGTTAAGCAACTATCTTACCAAGTGAAGAAATAGAAGAGATCAACCAATGAATTTGGCAATGTTGATCATCGTCATCATCATCATCATCATCATCATCCTCATAAAAAAAACCTAACATTTATATAGTGCCTGAAGTGTTGACAGGCATTACATTAAGTGATTTACAAATATTTTATCTGATCTTGACTGCAACCCTGGGAGGTAGATGTTACTATTATTCCTAAACTTTCCTTCTTACTATTCAGCCAGGACATTCCATATCCTACCCTATCCATGCCTTTTCACATATTGCCTTCCACATTTTTGTTTCCTTCATTCCATTCCAGATTCTGTTCAAATTCTACCTTCTCTGAGAGGCTTTTACTGATCCCTCCCACCTCCTTCCTTCTCTTTCTCCCTCCTTTCCTCCCTCCCTTTCTCCCTCTTTCTCTCTCTCTCTCTCTCTCTCTCTCTCTCTCTGTCCCCTCTTTCTCCCTCCATTTGTCCATTTCTTTGTTTCTCTAAAACTTAGTACAACGTCTCTCAAATATAGTAAGCACTAACTTCTAATTAATACTCACCACCTGTGACCCCTGCCCCACAAAGATAAAAGATTTATTTCCATCATTTGTGAAATAACATTTATTGAATTAAAAATTACCAAGTACATTGAACTGGGGCAAGAGAGATGATGTGAAGAAAAGGAAGAAGGTCAGAACACAGAATGAGAGAAGGGTGAGGGGACCAAGAGAAGATGCTCTTTCAAGGCCAATAAGGACATTTCATGAAGAAGTCATCATACCTAATGGAAATGAAAGCCTGCGATATGGCTTAGTCCTGAATTTATGCCTCTTCACCTCTGGGTAGGATACAAACTGTGCCCTATTGATGTCTATATTTCTCATAATGCTTATCACAATATCTCACACATAGTTGACATTTAATATATGCTCTTTGAATGAATGAATGAATGAATATAAAAATGATTGGAAGAAGGACAAAACTTAAAGATATAATCTTAACCTAAAATTCAGTCTTTGGCTTCAGCAATTATTATGTATCTAAATCAAAATGCCTTTATAAAAAACAAGGTATGAAATAAAGGCTCACCAAAAAATGACTTGACCTTTAAGCTAAAAATGTAATTACACTAAAGCATGGATATTTTTAATCCAGTTCTTCAATATTAAATGATTATTTCTGTCCTCTCCAGGTAATATGGGCAAAACCAGATGGTCTCGCACAAAACAATATTAAAATCTCTTTTGTTTAAAAAAAACAAAACTCAAATACAATTTGATATTGATCCAGAATTGTTCTTCCAGTAATAGTGGGAATTCACTGCAATTTATGCTTCCAATAAGGATTCATTGCACATTAAGGTCATGTATACATTTACCAATGAAAAACTATTCTATTCAACTATACAATGTTTTCTTAATGTTCTCTACCCAGAGAGATTAAGTGAGGCAGTAGATGGATCATAGCTAATGACACACATAGAGAGTTACAGAGACAAAATTAGAACCCCAAACCACTGATACTAAATTAAGTACATTTCCCACTAAACCACAGTGTAACAAAAGTGTGAGTAATTCACAAAATTTCATTATACTAAGCTTCATTTGGAGGATTAGAATAATAATAATATTGGTAATAATGCCTAGACAATTATATAGATATATTAAGATAGATACATATAGCTATATATCTAGAGATACATTTAGATCTGTCTATCTATCTATCTATCCACCTGGATAAGTGTGTGTGCATATATATATATATATATATATATATATATATGTGTGTGTGTGTGTGTGTGTGTGTGTGTGTGTTTATGTATCTATCTCTATATATAGTTATCTTATAGATATATCCATATGTATCTATATATCTCTGTATAGAGATATATCTATATTTATATTTTTCTATCTCTATCTCCCTATCTCTATAATTATCTCTCTATCTATCTAACTCTCTATCTATCTACCTATTTTCTATCTATCTATAATGAGCACCTTGTTGGCACAGTAGATAGAACACTGGCCCTGGAGTCAGGAGAACCTGAGTCAAATTTGTCATCAGATGCTTGTTAGCTGTGTGACCCTGGGCTAGTCACTTAACCCTGTTTGTCCTAGCTCCTTATCTATCAACTGACATAGAGAAGGAAATGGCAAACTACTTTTGTATCTTTGTTAAGAAAACTCCCAATGTGATCACAGAGTCAGACAGAACTAAAATGACTAAATAATAATAGCGGTAGCTAGCATTTATATAATGCTACTATGTAACAGGCTCTGTAACAAACACTTTCTGATTGTCTCATTTGATTCTCACAATAACCCTTTGAATTAATTTCTGTTATTATCCCCATTTTGCAGCTGAGGAAATTGAGGCAAAAAAAGGTTTTAAATTATTTGCTCAGGGTTCCATAGCCAATAGGAATGTGAGGTCAAATTTGAACTCAGGTCTTCCCAACTTCAGGCCCAGAATTTTAACCATTGTACCAACAGCTGTCTTTTTTCTCCCCCAGTTTACATTTCTACTTTTCCATGATGGAGATAGAGGGAAACAAATATGTCTTTTGTATATTTTTTAAAAAAAAGCTTGATATAAAGGAAACTTTTGCTAATTTTACCAATGAAAATATCTTTAAGCAGATCATCTGAAATGTAGCATGCTACTTAGAGGAAAAAAACTAAACAACTAAAGGTACAGATATTTCCAAAGCAGAAATTTACAGCCTTCAGAGAAATGGTAACTTACATTAGTAAGATTACAGTTTTCTGACTAAGAAAAGTCACATCTATTTTCATGAGTAATTTACACATATTAGATGTCTCATCAAAGAACTATGAAGTCAGTTTGTACATTGTGTATGGAATACCAGAGAGTGATTAAGCAGAAAGTGGTGTGTTATAGATGTACACAGACCTTATTTTTTATCTTGACTTTGCCTACCTGTGTGATCACTGGGCCTTAGTTTACTCATTTTTTTTAAACCAGTGGGTTGAAATAAGTAATCTTAAAGGCCCCTTGTAGTTCTAATGCATTACTCATTCAAAAAAAAAAATGTATTAAAGTCCTGTAATGAGCAGGACAGTTCACTGTGCTGGGGAGACAAAGATGTGACAGATTCTGCAATCAAGAAGCTTACATATTAGCAGGAGAAAAGACAAACAAAATAATCATTCATTTAGCAACCATTTCTTAAACATTCACAATTTTCTAGGCATAGTGCTAGGTTCTGGAAACACAAAGCAAAAACTTAATAGTGACCTACTTTCTTAGACAGATTCTACTGGGAGAAATTTCATGTACATGGATAAATATATTTTTAAAGGTTTATCTGCAAAATAATTGAGAGGTGGAGCAAATAATTGTTTGGGATAACATGCAGTATAGGATCAGGAAAGGATTCTTGTAGAGAGTGAGCTGAACCTTGAAGCAAATTAAGGACTGTGCTTAAGGTTTCTATGAGAGAAATAAGAAGGGTGTGCATTCTAGACAAAATGGACAGATGCCGAAATGGCATAT
This sequence comes from Pseudochirops corinnae, assembly GCA_028646515.1. Lineage (NCBI taxonomy): Eukaryota > Metazoa > Chordata > Mammalia > Diprotodontia > Pseudocheiridae > Pseudochirops > Pseudochirops corinnae. The sequence goes on from CM053585.1 coordinate 355,072,644, forward strand.
TGACTGTTGTGTAGAGGAAATTATATGTGATCAAGGAGAATATGATAGGTACAAAGGGAACATTCAGGTAATCTGTTTTGAAAATTGGAAAAACAGAGAAGCTTCATGGAGAAATTGAAGTCAGTTGATCAATTACAGGTCATTTATTAAGCAAATACTGGGGATACAAAAACAAAAGCAAGTAGTCCTTGCCCTCGAGGAGCTTATGTTCTATTAGAAATGACATCATGTAAGAATGAAAGTATGCATGAACAAGCCTTTATTTGGTGCTGTATTTCTGTCAACCTAAGCATTGGAGATTCAAATAAAAAAGTAAGACTGCTAATATTCTGAATGAGATTAAATTCTAATAGAGGAGATAACAAGTAAGAATCAGTAGATGGTAAAAAGAAAAAGACCTCATAACCCTCAGGATTCAGGGGAGGGGCACATGGCATAGTCCAAGGGTCTAGCAGATCTGAAGCAAGGAGCCTCTCTAGTTACTACCTACTTTCTGGGCCTGGGAGATAGTGGTGCATAAGCAAGAGAGACTGAAAAGAGGAAGATACTATGAAAGTTAATAAGGAGGAAGAAGTGTCAGGGGATGTTATGGAAGCTGAGATTATGCCAGCAGGTTCCTATGAAGTGAAAGTACAATAACTATAGAGAAGTTGTTACACATCAGCCCTTTCCCTGTATTGTTTCTGTTGTTATTCACTGGTGCAGCTCTCCCAGCGAGTGGGATGATGGGATGCTTTCATTCTTATTGTAGACCACCTTGAATATCTATGTACACATATCATAAATACAAATAGATGCAAATATCTATAAGGTGCTTTTTGCCACTAGGAGAAGGGAGATAAGGAATGGATAGTGATTTGAGGTAGAGTTTAGGTCTGCGAAGCAACATGAACAAAAATCAGTCTGGCAGGCAACATCAGCACAAAGATTGTGTATAACTAGTAATCTAATTTGGCTTCAGTGTTTGAATGAGAATCATACAAGAATGATTGCCTCAAAGAGCACATACTGCAAAAGATCCTGAATCTCAGAATCATGAGTCTAGATTTATTTTATTTATATTAATTAACTCTCTCTTACCCAATTCTAATCTTTTAAGGAATTATTTTCTTCAGTGAAGTTTTGGGTCTTTCTACCAAGTTTTAATTTCTCTTTTCACATTTTTCTTGCATCATTTTCATTTTTTTTCCCTATGTTTCCCCCACCACTCTTATTTGATTTTTAAAATTTTTTTATTTGCTCTTTCTTTTTTTTTTTCATATCTTGCAGATATTCTTGTTGGGATGGTCTCAAACTTTGAGACTTTGCTTATAGCTGTTTTCACATCCTTGTCTTCTTCTGACTTTCTGTCTTGCTCTGCCCTTTCATCAGAGTAGATTTTTATGTTTAGTTTTTTTGTTTGTTTTTGTTTTGTTTTAATTGATTGCTCTGCTTGACTGAGGATGGGGTGGTAGGCATTGTCTTAAGCTTCATGTTTCTTTATTCCCCCTTAACTGCTATTTTTTTTTGTTTTGCTTTTTGAAAGGGGAAAGGCAGGGCAATTGGGGTTAAGTGTCTTGCCCAGGGTCAAGTAAGTATTACTTACAGCGCTAGTAAATGTTAAGTGTCTGAGCTCAGATTTGAACTCAGGTCCTCTGGACTCCAGGGCCATTGTTCTATTCACTGTGCAAACAAGCCACCCCTTTTAACTGCTATTTTTACAGATAGTTCTTGAGATTTAAAAATTTTCAGGGTTTCCAAGGTGGTGAGATTTGAAAAGTGGTGTGGTCACTGATCTCCAGGTTTGTTCTCTGGTCCTCATCTAGGAAGAACCTCAGTTCCCTTGCATCTTCAAGTGCTAGCTTCTACTCTTGGAACTGCAACCTGGAACTGGGTTTGCACAATAAAAATGCCAAATACCATTTACTTCCATGCTTAGTTCCTAGGTCGTTGTGATCTCTTGCTAACCAGTTCTCCTTATTCTTTCTGGTTTGCTGCTCTACTGTTGCAACCACCTCCAAAGCCCACACTACTATTACAGACCTGTCTTTTTGGCAACCAAGTTGTTTTGAGTTGGGCAACTATCTCACTCCAAATTTTTGTTGGCTGTACTACTCCAAAATTCAATTTGATGATTAATTCAAAGATTGAAGGGGAATGTTGAAAGAGCTCAGCTGTAATTGCTCCTCACTCTGTCATCTTGGCTCCATCTACTCCATTTTACTCATTTATTCCCTCATATCTGTAGAAGCATGGGCAAAAGGGGGACATTGACTTTTTTTCCCACTAAAGGTGTGGTACATGTGATGATAGCATTGCATCAAGAATATTATTCAAACAGTAAAGGATGGTATGGAGCCATTAAATTAGTAGTAGGAAAACCAATTCCACTTCATTTACTTGGCAATGTGTAAAGCCAAGTATGAGCAGCTTTCCAGAGGACTGCTGCTCTGAAAAGCTTCAAGGTTCTGATTACATAGTATAGTGAATTCTCTATTTATTCAATGATAAACTAAGACAAAACATTAACAGAAATCATAGTACAGCCTTCACAACGTTATGACATAACAAGTTATCACTAAAACGGCCACATAATTTTCCCTTTAACTCAAAGACTTGATATAATCATGGGCAAGTCTTAAAAGAAACTTGAACTGGAAGAAGGTGCTAAATAATTAAATAGTTGAAACAAGGTGCTAAGTATTTCTTTGTTTGCCCTCACACAATGAAAAGAGAGGGCCTGAAACAGAGCAATATATAATTCTGTATGATTCTAACACAAGGATCTAAGGATCTGGTTCATGTTAAGAATGCATTCATCCTTTTGAATAGAAAAAGAAGTCATTTAGAGTAAAGCCATAAGAAACCAGATATTATAACATTTGATTTCTATTCTTTCATCTTTATTTTATCATCAACAGTCTAGAATCTCATGTGTAAGTGTGCATACATATGTACATACATACATACATATATGTGTGTATATGTACACGTGTGTGTATATATATAATGGAATTTCAATATAAGTAGTTTTCTTAGTAATCTAAGCATTTAATTTATGCATTTAAATATATTATTCTGAGAAGAGGTCCACAGGTTTCGCCAGACTTCCATAAGGGGTCCAGGACACACAAAAAATGTTAAGAACTTCTGATCTAGATTGATCTATATACATGTATGATAATATCTGTTAGTTTATCTAGTCACAAAAAAATACTTATGACAGTTGTCTTCTGGTTCTTTTGCTTAAAAAGAGAGGGGAGAGTGGGAGGGAGGGAAGAAGGGAAGGAGAGAGAGAGAGAGAGAGAGAGAGAGAGAGAGAGGGAGGGAGAGAGAGAGACAGGGAGAGAGACAGAGACAGAGACATAGAGAAGGAAAGAAAGGAAGGCAGGAAGGGAGGCAGGCAGGAAGGAAGGAAGGAAGGAAGGAAGGAAGGAAGGAAAGAAGGAAAGAAAGAAAGAAAGAAAGAAAGAAAGAAAGAAAGAAAGAAAGAAAGAAAGAAAGAAAGAAAGAAAACAGGAAGTAAGGAAGGATTTGGAAAAAGAATATTTTGTGTTCTATGCAAAACCTACATAGAATTTCATATAAAAAGCATAACTCATCTTCTTAAAAAAGTGTTCACTTTTATAAGATTTTAAGTCCTAAATTACTGCCCCCCTCTTTCCCTTCCTCTTTCTCCAACACAGCACGCAATCTGATATAAGCTAATCATGTACAATCACATATTTTCACATCAGTCAAATTGTGAAAGAAGAATCAGAAAAAAAGAGGAAAAACATGAGAAAGAAAAAAATTTAAAAACATAAAAGAGAACAAATACAATGCTTTGATCTGCATTCAGACTCCATCATTCTTTTTTCTGAATGTGGCTAGTATTTTCCATCATGAGTCTTTAGAAATTGACTTAGATCTTTGCACTGCTGAGAAGAGTAATGTCTATCAAGGTTGATCATCACACAATATGGCTGTTACTGTTCTTCTCAATTCACTCAGCCTCAGTTTATATAAGTCTTTCTAGGTTTTTCCTGAAGTGTACCTATTTATCATTTCTTATAGAAAAATAATATTCCATTACATTCATATACCACAACTTGTTCAGTTATTGTCCATCTGATGAGCATCTCCTTAATTTCCAATTCTTGGACACCACAAAGAGAGCGGCTATCAATATTTTTATATATGCAGATCCTTTTCCCATTTTTATGATCTTGTTGGGATACAGATCTAGTAGTGGTATTCCTGTATCAAAGGCTATGCAGCTTTATAGCCCTTTGAACATAGCATCAGATTGCTCTCTAGAATGGTTGGATCAGTTCATAACTCCACCAACATTTCATTAGTGTTGCAATTTTCCCACACCTCCAAAATTTATCATTTTTCTGTTTTTTCATGTTAGCCAGTCTCATAGGTGTGAGGTCATACCTCAGAGCTATTTAAATTTGTATTTCTCTAATCAATGGTAATTTAGAGGTTTTTTTATGACTACAGTTTTAATTTCCTCATCTGAAAATTGCCTGTTCATATCCTTTGACCATTTATCAGTCAGGGAATGACTTGTATTCTTATAAATTTGACTCAATTCTCTATGTATTTTAGAGGTATGGCCTTTATCAGAAACACTGGCTATAAAAATGGTTTCCAAGTTTCTGCTTCCTTTCTAATCTTTATTGCATTGGCTTTGTTTATGCAAAAACTTCTAAATTTAATGTAATCGACATTATTCATTTTGCATTTCATAATGTCTTGCATCTCTTGCTTGGTCATAAATTTTTCTTTCTCCATAGATCTGACAGATAAACTATCCCTTGCTCTCCTAATTTACTTATAGTATCATCCTTTGTATCTAATCATGTATGCATTTTGATCTTATCTTGGTATATGGTGTAAGATATTGGTCTATGGCTGTTTTCTGACACGCTATTTTCCAGAATAAAACAACTTCTTAAATCCAGAAAAGAAAATACATGATTTGGAAGCTTTCTGCTTTTTACTGGAAGGGCCTTGATTTTTGCCATTTTTTAAATTTACTTTTCATTTTTTAATTATTACAATATCATTACATTCAAAAGCCTAGTGGACTAGGATACAAGCACAAAAATTCAATGATAATGCACAACAAATCCTATGCTGTTTTCCATTTCCAAAGTAGATATTTTTAATGACTTTCAATATCACTGCACATGAAGTAATAAATCTCTTCCCAGACAGTTATTGCCTTAATCCCAGTGAAAATGGGAAGAAAATCTCTCTATTCCCCATGCTGTGATGGATTTATTATTTCAGTACCAACACACTGCCTGAAATGTGTCACCCAGAGGTAGATATATAAGGCCTAAAACAATGTCGGTACCTTTAATTCAAATGTAGTGCTACATTTTAGAAACCTAACTATCTGACTGTGAACATGTCAACTCTGTCTCAACTCCAGAGAGCACCAGTGCCTTCTTCAAAGGAGGATTTCAAGTAACATTGTTAGATGTTAATTCAGTACTTTGTGTTTCCCTAGCTTAACTAAAGCACTTCTATTACTTATGTACCCAAAAATTGCATCAAACCATGAATGTGCAAGTAGGTTTCATGTCTATGTTCTCTACCAAGGTGGAGTCCAGGTATGTGCTGGAGCCAGTTTAAACCAGTTTGTGAGAACCAATTGCTAAATTTTCAACATGAGCGTTTACACCTTAGAAGCTGGTAGATGCTACAAATGAGGGCTTGCTTACTTGCTTACATGTTGAATAGACTGATTGATTTTTTTTTCTAGATTTAGGGAAATGATGGGGAAAAATATAACTCAGATTAAACTTAAAAGAGTATCAGGGCATACATTCCTGCTCCCAAACCCCAAGTTGCTTAAACATTTATTAGCACATCCTGAACTTATGAGGAGATAAAGAATGAATTGGGGGTGGCATTAAGTTAAAATACAAGCAACACAATGACCTAATTTTGGTCAGAACATACTAGGAACAAATGCTGCAAGTTGATTGGCTGCTTCCCATTGTCTTGCCTAAGGGACACTTTCTTTTCTACATTATCACAGGTTTCCACATTTCTCCATGTTAGCAATATCTACTTTATTTTGAAAACTGTATAGTGATGCCATATGCAAGAATGGGGCTTTTTTACCTGGGATCCCTGAAACTTCATGGGTTTCAGGGATATATTTCACGCAGTCTATAAACAAATCTGTGGACAAAAAAAAAAATCATCTTTATTTTCACTAACCTCTAGCTGAAATTTAGTATTTCATTCAATTACTTATTAAGATAAAACAAAACAAATAATGTTCTGGTAGGAGTCCACAGTTTTCACCAGACTGCCAAAGGGGTACATCATGCAAACAAAAGGTTCTCCTGTCCTAGAAGCAGAGCTAAAGAAGACAATCTTAAGGCATTTAGACAATAATTAGTTGAATGTCATAGTAACAGACATATATAAACAAACGAACCATTTTCATTTTTCATTTAAAATTAACTTAAGCTTCTAGAAAATTTTCAGATTGCATTTTCACATGATCAAATTGTCTGAGTCGCATTAGCACTTGAAACAACTCTGTTCTCTTCTTATAAGATTATCCCAAACTTTGGATATCAAGTTCGTAAATGGAGATTTCACAAGCTTGGTTTCATTGCTTTTTAACTCCACAAATATAGAGTATTATTTTCCACAGTGGAGTATTTTCACGTGCAATTTATGCCTATTTCATAAATTCACATACTGATTAAAAATGTCATCACATGCCTTATATTAATGGTGAACAAATAAATGTTTAGTTTCTTAAAAGTTATTTATTCTGTGCCATTACATTTATATGTGTTCTTATTGTATTAAAATAGTTATATAAAACCATCATGTACTGCTATACAATTCACTCATTCCATATCTCTTTGATTAACTATGCCATAACCAGAGATAGATAATCAATAATTTTTTCTAAATAACCTATATATTTTGCATAGACTTAGTTTGGGGAAGTTATTTATTCTGAAGAGAGGCAACTGTAATCTAGTGGATAGAGAGCTGATCTCAGATCCCAGAAGACATGGGTTCGAGGTCTGCCTCACATTCATATCAGCTAAGTTACCCTAGGTGAGACATTTAATCTCTTAGTGCTCTAAGCAATTTTCTAAGAATATAAACTACAATGAAGGCATGCTGATCTGAATTCATAATAGAAACATCCCCATATGGGATTCCCCTGTACCAATGAACCCACACCCCTTTTCCTTATAGTGAATTTGAGTTGGCAGTGGTGAACATACTACCTTTGCTCCTAAGGTCTTCAGTTTCTGGCCAAGGAATTATTAATCCTTAGCATCCTTAGCAGTCTTTTTTTTTTTTCTGGGTTCTTTCTGGTCATATGATCTGTCTCTATGTAAATGACAAGGAATGAGTTTTAGATTTGACCAATATGGGTAGGATATTAGTCAATTCAAAATACATGACCCAGGAAAGCAGTGATATATCCCTGTTACTCAGGTGACATTGACATCTGGCACATTGGTATTCATCAAAATATTGAGTGACCAATACCAGAATCTCACCCTTTCTTCTGCTAGGTAGTATTTAACTACCTTTTTCCAGTTTTTACTAGTAAAGACACATTATACTTCCTTAGAGGACAAGAAAGTATTTCTTTCTTGGAGAATTCATCTCTGCACTCCACAGGAAAAGAATCATGTCTATTATATATATAGATCCAGATGTCAATGACCTTTCATTTTTCCTTTCTTTGGTGCGGCCGATTTTTCTACCCTCATATCTCCTGATCAACACTGGTTAGAATATTCCTTGTATCTTACAAGGATCCTTTTTACTTTGTTTTTTAGAAGTTCTTTGAAGGAATGAGTAGGCTGTAACATGTGCACAACAAATAATTGTGTAGGAGAAGTAGTATAAACAGAAGAATGTATAGCCAGAAGAGGAAGCAAACTGGTCATGTAACTTATAGACAACCATATGGTTCCTTGGTGCTTTTATGAAATTAAGAGGTCTAGAGGAAGGGTCCCACATATTGGATAGGACTCCAGTAAACAAGAGTTTCACACAATAAATGTTAAATAGATTTCAACCTGTACAAACAGAAAAAATGCCCACATTAATGAGGTCACAAATCCATCAATATGTCAAGGCTATTTCTATGTCTATGGAAGACTTGTTTCAATCTTTCAAGAAATTTTTCATTTTCTATTGATCAATAAAGAGTAGTGAACTATTCTCAGTATTTTCACCTTCTCTTGTCATTGGCAGATGAGTTTCCACATTGTTAGAGCCCAGTTGTTACTTGGAACTGGCAGAATCATTAATGTAGCATAGACTCTGCAAAACTTCTCATGTTCTCTTTGGACTGGAGTTATATCCCTCAGTGTCCCCTTGTTCTTTTGACTAACTCATGCTTGCTTGCAACTTGGTTTAACAAACCATTTGAGTACAAAAATAACAATTTCACAAATACAAAATGGGGGAGGTGTGATTAGGTAGTAGTTTATCTGGGGAAAAACGTTATGTGGATTTCAAGGGGCTCTTGCTCAAACTAGTTAGTAGTGCAATGGGTCAACACAGAAAGCAAGTTTGCCCTTAGTCTGTATTGAAAGCATATAGCTTCCAGTAATCTGGAGATGATAATCCCACTGTACTGGATCCTTGTCAGATCATATGGGGAATATTGTGTTTTTTTCTGGGTACTATGGTTTAAGAAGGCCATGGAAAGGTTGGAGAGTGTCCAGAGAAAGGCAACCAGGATGGTGAATGGCCTTGAGTTTATGTCATATGAGGACTAGTTGAAGGAACAAAGGAAGTATATTCTGAGGAAGAGGAGACTTAGGGATACATGATAGCCTTAACCTAATATCTGAAGGGTTAATATAAGGAGAGAAGTTTAAACTTGTTCCACAGGGCAAAACCAGTAGCAATGAACAGAAGTTGCAACAAAACCATTTGAGGTTTGTTTTTAGGAAAAGTGAGAATAAACGAAATATTTCATAATAATTTGAGCAATCCAAGAGTAGAATGGGCTATCTTAAGAATTCGGTGAGTTCCTTGGCCTTCAAAGTCTTCAAGAATGACTGAATGACCATATTTCAGGTATGTTTTGGTGAACATTCTTTTTGTATGAGCTGAATGAAAGAATCACAAAGTTCCTTACAGTTCTCAAATTCTGAGATTATACTATATCTTTCCTTTGTTTTGGGAGTAAGGGGAAGGAATTATCTTCCTCTATCATGATTAAACTGAAATATGTATATAATAAATGATCTATAAAAAATGGAATCTTTGCATCCTTCAAACATTTAAGAATTTCATGAAGAGTAGCATAACAGATCTCCTAATTATATAACCAAACTTTTTTTTTAGTATTGCTGGAGAACCAGAACATTTTGTTCTCTTTGTCTTTCAAGTTTTATATAATTAATGAAGACAAAATGCCCCTACATGTGTGTTACCTTCTACAATGGGTCAGTTGGCGCTATGCAGGCTATATAAGGGTTAAATAGATAGCTGTAAGGTAGGGAAATATCAGCATGTATCCATTCAGTTAGGGAGGAATCAAGTAGTGGAAGTAATCATTAGTGTGAACCAAAAGAATAGCAAAAAATGCTGTACAGTATTTGAATTGGGAATATAAAGAGAAAGAGTTGACAAATCACGGAACCATGAAAAAGCAGGGATTTCAGATCATATTGTTAATGCAGGGTTGGCAATGATGCTGGAGAGAGGCTGGTTTCCAAGATCTGAAGCCAGGTAATAGTATTAACTAAAAAGGCTTTAGCCTACTCAGAACATTTGCCAATAGGAGCTTTTGTATGAAATCAAGTTCCTTTGAATTCTTAAATGGCCAATATTGCCAGCTCTTAGGAAATGCACATTCATCCCCGATTCCATTCTAAAATTTTGTCCCAGAGTTTTCTGATATTGCTGCCAGTATTCTCATCATACAAATGTAATTTGGTATAGAGGTAGTATAATGCAATGGACAGAACATATGTGACATAGAGTCCAAAAGGCATAGGTTTAAATCCCTCCTTTGACAGTAGTTATGTGACTCACTTAATCTTTAAGTCTCAGACTGACTCACTTAATCTTTAAGTCTCAGACATTTCAGAATATAATTTATAAAGAGGTTATGATCTGCATCAATGGTGGGAGCACCAACACTGAGGATGCCTAAACCAACAAAATAACACATTGATGTATGTGACTATGTTAAATCTCTGATCTCTCTTCACATAAATTTCCTCAAATCCTGGGTCTGATTGATTCTCCAATGACCTCAAGAAACCTCACATTTCTTACAATGTTAACCCAGGTTCCATAGACAACATGCCCAATTCTATTCACCCTTGACCCCATACTATAACTTATCATTTGGTGGGTTTTTTAACTAGATGGTGACTTGTATCCTTTCCGTTTCTCCAACTCTGATTCAGCGATTTGAAGAGCTGGTACTGCCAATGTCAGCAGACTGACAGCAAAATGTAATAAAGAGAGATTGGATATCCTTAGTAGTCATTTAGAGGAATGAGAAGAAAGGTAAATTAATGTTGGGTATTAGGCATAAATAAAGTGATATACCTCTACATTCCTGGCTTTTGATCTAGCATTAGAATGTTACAAAGCAAATTTTCACTAGTACCAATGCAAATGATTCTCTGCAGCTGGGGAGGAGATGAGGATATCAAAAATCCACTGGAATAAAATGGCTATTAACAAAAATTACATGTTTCACTTGTTACTAACATTTAGGCTACAATCTTCATTCACTACCACTGATTGTTTCCCATCATCACCACCATCATATCTGGCATTTACGTAGTACTTAAAGGTATGCAAAGTGCTTCCAAATAGCATTTTATTTAATCCACACAACAACCCTGTAAGGTAGGTACTATTATTATTTCCATTTCACAGCAGAGGAAACAGCCTGAGAGGTTAAATGAATTGTCCAGAGACACAAAGGTAGGAAGTTTCTGGGGCAAGATGCAGACCTAAGTTTTCCTAACTCTATCCACTGGGCCACCAAACTATTGCTGCTTCAAGGACTTGTGTTTTCATCAGTCTGATATTCCTATCTTTGTGACAACTCTTCCATGCATTCAAAGTCTTTGTGAGTTTCTGTGGCCAAGAAAAAAATACAGTCACCTTCCCTGTGATAAGATTATTTGGTGAATTCTCAGAGGATAACACAGAGTCTGTCACTGAACTTAACTTGAAACCTTTCCAGCTTCTAGGACTTGCTTGTGCTCTGCTGACACAGCCTTCAACAAACCAGGGTCACCTCCACCCCGGGATAAGGCATCAGTACAGGACTTTAGAGGAAGAACACTGCCAATATGCTGCATTACTCTGCTATATTATACTGTATTAGTATGTGAATAAATAGTGCTTGCTGCATTTCTTTTAGAATTTCGTGAGGGAAACAGATGGTTGTGTTAGTAAATAAGGTGGAAGCTTTTGACTAACCGTTATTCCTATTACCTAACCTTCAAATATAACATGTATACATGACAGAACTCCAAATAACAGGCTTTCTAAAAAATATACCTGTCCTGCTTTTCTACAAAAAAAGCATATACATCAAGTTGAAAGAAAGCTTAATAGACTTACAATAATGGGCATGAGAAGTTAAGTCTAAGAATGATCAGGATTCCAATTAAGTTCCTCTGTGTAGTTTTTAAAGTCCTTCACATGCTGTACCCAATCTGGCTTTCTAGTCACATTATAGATTACTCTCCTTTTTGCAATCTATAATTCAGTCAAACTAACCTTCTCCCTGCTCTTTAACTAGGACATGGCATCTCCTGTCTGAACCTTTCAACTGCCTTTTCCTGTGCTTAAAATACAATCTCTTCTAACCTCTTTCTCTTAAATTTATTTCATTTGAGATTCTCAAGTGACAGCTTCTACATGGAGACTCACCTGATCCTCCCAGCTGCAATTATCATAGCTTCCCCTTCCCCCCCACACACAAAAAAATACCTTGTATTAATTTTAGATTTATTTATTTATTGATTCAGGGCTTCCTTGCTCAAAGTGTCCACATAGTTCTGTTAGTAGATAACATACTAATTGCATATCAAGAGCCAAAAGAAAGCAGAGCCTCCTGAAAGAGACCTGTAATTATTCAAAGAACTTTATATTGTTCATCCACAGAAAAAAGACCAAGTGGATGAAGAATGTTTATTATCAAAATTTCAACATGTATTTGTCTAGACACCCTATAGAACTTGTTCAACAGCAGATAGATGGGGGGGGTGAGAGAGAGAGAGAGAGAGAGAGAGAGAGAGAGAGAAATACAGAGAGAGAAAGAGAGAGAGAGAGAGATTTATCCATCTATCCAAAGATACATATCTACATATACTTTTATATATTTAGAAGCATGAAACTTGAAAGACATTGGTGTTTAGTCATTTCACTTGTATTACTCTCTGTGACCCTCTTTTTGTTTGTTTTGTTTTGTTTTTGGCAAAGATATGGGAGTGGTTTGCTATTTCCTCCTCCAGTTTGTTTGCATCAGTTTTCTAATCTGTTAAATAAATGACTTGCCCAGGGTCACATAGTTGATAAGTGTCTGAGTTAAATTTGAATTTAGATCTTTCTGACTCAGGATTGGTATTCTCCCTGTGCCACCTAGTTACCCATATGAAAAATATATTCTGTGTGTATATGTATATGTATATGTATATGTATATGTATATGAACAATAATATACATATAATATACACACATACATATACCATAATATATACATTATACACATATATGTTTCTTGTGAATGTGTGTAATGCATCTATTTATAAATATGTGTGAATATTCATGTGTCTATGTAATGTGTATATTATACAATATGTATATGCATTGCATATATGTATATAACATCTATATATATATTGCATTCTATATATGTATATATGTTTTAGATATAGAGATATACATAAATACATATAGATGAGTGTGTGTGTGTGTATGTGTGTGTGTGTGTGTGTGTGTAGACAACTAGCTATTCTCTGAGTTGAATGGGAGAAGGAATGTGTTTAGAGGAAATTTTTTAACTTTTCTACTAATATCAAGTTTTATATGAAAGTAAAGGCCCATCTTTTCTACAGAAACATTTTACTGATTTTACTATGGGGCAATGATTGAAGAAACCCTGCTGAATCTGAAGAATTAAAACTGAGTAATACACACACACACACACACACACACACACACACACACACACACATACACAAACACCATAAAGCTAACCATGAGCAGTTCTCCTGAGGACTGTTGCTGTGAATAACTTTAAGGATCTAATCACATAGTATAGTGAACTTTCTATTTATTGAGCAATAAATTAAAGCAAAACATTCAAGAAACTAAAGCACAACATTCACAACAATATAACATAACCACTTATTACTAAAGTGGCCACAAACATCATTCAGTAAGTCACAATCTCCTTAATCAGTATAAAGTACCCATCAAAAGTCTTCTTTTATCTTGACTCCCAAGGCTGATTTTCAAGCATCCTTAAGCCAATCATCTTTAAATGGTAATGAAAAAGTATAAATACATCATCTACCCCTAGGTCACAGTAGGTTACAATATCATCAGTCAGCACTGAGTACCCAAGTAAAATTCTCTTTCATCTTGACTTGAGGCTGGCTTCCAAACGCCATGGCTCCTCTTCCATGCTCCCAGCCTTTGCCTGGATTCACAGATAGGCCACTCTCCACTCCTGTTACATATCACAGCTCATGGGGAATGCTCCACTATAACTTCTTCACAGCTTCTGTTTCTAGGAAAACAAAGCTCAACAGGGCTACAACAAAATTTACACACATTGCCAGCACTATTATCTCAATTCACTTTCTATCTGAGAAATCAACACAAATCAACAGAGTTCTCCTGTCTAAGTAACACAATTCAACAGAAAGAGTGCTTCTGTCCATCAAACATCAACACAGAACAACAGACAGAGTGCTGACATCACAAACATATTCACTCTTTTCTCTGCTTGTTCCCAGCTGGTGCTTGAACTTTTATCTGTTCTGCTCCTTCCTGCTCCATTCCTCTTGTTCCACCCTTCCTGTTCCATTCCTTCCAAGCTCCTCCCACTATGGGCTCCATGTGATGACCTTAGGCCTATTAAGAGCAGGGAAGATCTCTGAGCTCTCTTAAGCTTCTTAAGGGCAACATAATATATACTGTTTCCAAAAAAGACCTGATACAATCAAAGGTGAAGCTCAAGGCACTTGATTAGCCAAAACAAGGAGCAAAGCACTACTTTGCTTGCCATCACACACACACACACACACACACACACACACACACACACACACATTGTAACGATACTGAGATTTGAAGATCTTCCATGTCCCTTAAGCTTGCTGACGTAGCAGGAAGGGGTGGAACAAGAGAACACCGGAACCAAGCTAGTCTACCTATGGTGCGGACTGGAAGCGGCATCAGAGGCAGTGGCTGCAGTTGCGAACTCCTTTTGCTTTGAGCAGGGCAGAATCTCTATTAAGGACTCCTGCTGAGGACTGCCTGGAGCAGGAACTGCCAGGGGCCGGAGCTGCTGGGACCAAGCTGCCTGGACGCTGAGCAGTTGCATGCATGAGGAGAGGAGGATCTTTGCCTGAGGTAGCCTGTCCTGTTTGAAGGCTTGAGGATGTGGGTGTTTACTACTTTGACCACATGTGCCAACTTCATCACTACTGGGTTGGCTTTGACTTTCTGGTTTGGGGACTCAGTTTTCTGGTATTTAAATGAATGCACTTATCTATGTTCCTTATGTAGAGAGCCTGTTCCATTTTGTGATTAATAACTATATCAAAATATTTATAGTTACTGTAGGCATTGTTAATACTGCATTGCTGATACACACACATACGCACACACATACACACACACGGAAAACAACAACAGTGGAGTGACTCATTGAGGTTTGGAGTCAATGCCATCAAGAATTATATAATAGGAGACAAAGATGGGTTTTTCACAAGGTGATGACAAGGGATGACAGGTGTACAATCAGTGCTCCCTTGGTAGTTGTGGGATACTTAGAGAAATGAATGAATGACACCAGGACTTTGGTTTGACCTACTTGTGGTAATCTTCTAGGAAAACATGGATAACAATTGCACAGGGATTATTATCGTATCTGTTCCATTTCACATCTATTCTAGTTTCAAATTCAAATACTCTTGGGAAAATTGGAATTCATCATGGTATAGTAGCATAATACTGAATTTGGATGCAAGGCATTTAGACTGAAATCTTGGTTCTGATGCTACTAGGTTTGGGACTTTGACTTCTATAAGACTATGTTGTCTCATCTGCAAAATGGAGAGGATTTTATTTGTAGTTCCCACCTCACAGAATTTTTTGAGGAAGGCACTCTAGTAAAATTGAAGACAATATAGATATTAACTATCATGATTAATTAGTAGATGAACTATATAACTTTGGTATTCCTGCCCACACAGTTTTGTCTTTTTCAAATGGTTGTCAAGCCATGTGTCCTCCATTTTATGATTATAAAGTTGATGTTTTACTTAAAAAGGGCATGTAATATATTTGGCAGAATTTATTTTTCCTGATTAGTTTTAGAGAAATCATGGAATTGTTTTTTAACCTTCTTCCAATCTACATGACTTAGATGAAAAGGGGAGACCTTCAATTAAAAATGAATGATTCATCTTGAGAAATTTCTACTGAAGATTTCCCTAATTGGTGTGGAGAGCAAGAAGAATAAATGACTGAGAGGTTTGCAATAGGAGATAATGAAGAAATTTTTAATTGGCTGCTGAGCCAGAGCTCAGTGGATTTTCAAAAGTAAGAACATAGCCCTCTATCTTCCTCATTCCTTTTTTGTCTACAGAGTATAGGGGTACTTAGAATTGGTTTCAAGGAGAGGATGGGGAAAGAGGAGTGTTCTCTATATTTTATCTGACCTCTATTAATTATTAAGCTGTAAACACATGGCTGCTTTTATCTTTGTGTCTGGTCTTTCCTGATTTTAAATCAATATTAAACCTTTGGTTAATTTGATTTTTTTTTAAAGAAGAAAAAAAGGGGGGGTGGAGCCAAGATGGTGGCATAGGAGCAACAAGGTATGGCAGCTCCCACACAGCCACCTCAAAATATCCATAAAATATGACTCTAAACAAATTCAATGCGCTAAAACACACACAAATATACTTCCTGCTGAAGACAGCTCGGCTAGGAGGGACCATCTCAGCACTGGGAGCTGAAACCAGCCCAGCCTGAAGTGGTAGCTTGGCCCTGGGGGCAGCCTGAAGAGCTGAACCAAGCCATAGCTGGAGCTTCAGGAGAGCAGATCTGCATCAGCTGTGGCAGTTTCCAGAATTATCAAGCCAAAAGAAAAAAAGGACAAAGTGACAGATCAGGGAACTTGGCTAAAATTGGGGGAGAAAAGTGGGTCTGGCCAAACTGCCTCCAGGGCAAGGAAGTGGCAGAAGCGGAAGCCCTGCAGCCACCTCCACCTTGCTGCTTCAGAGCTTCCAGACTGCAGACTGCAGGGGGGCCAAGCAATCGTTCAGAGGCCAAATTTTCTTGTGCTGAGCAGCCTAGATCCTGACCATGGCCTTGGGTGGTGGTCCAGGAGTGCGTTTTCAGTGAGCCTAAGCTGGTGGGGGCTGCAGCAGCCTCCTAAAAGCTCTGGCAACTGGGAAAACCCCAGCAATTTGGGACAGAGCTTTCCCATCTGGAAGCAGAGTTCCACAGAGCTAAAAAATCATTGACTGGCAAACAATGAGCAGACAAAGGAAGCAAAGTAAGAACAGCAACCAAACTCTAGATTCCTTCTTCGGGGAAAAGAAGGATCAAAGCAGGGAATGGGATGAAGACAACACAGTAAGAACTCCCACACCAAAAGTTTCCAAGAAACATGAAGATTGCCTAAAAGCTAGAGATCAGCTTAAGAAGGATTTTGTAAACCAAATGAGAGAAGTGGAGGAAAAATTGGGAAGAGAAATAAGAATGATGCAAGAAAATCATGAAAAGACAGTCAACAACCTGACTGAAGAAATTAACACCTTAAAAAATAGATTAACTCAAATGGCAAAAGAGGCC
>CM053585.1:355090204-355114031 GCA_028646515.1 Pseudochirops corinnae
AAGAGAGACAAATATGTCTCATGGATAGAGATATGTTCGAAATCAGGAAAACCTAGATTCAAATTCTGTTTCTGACACTACCTCTGTGAGCCTGAGAAAGTCACATGACCACTGCTGGTTCAGGAAATTCCTGAGGATTTCTCCGCCAAGCAATAACAATGCTATAATTCAGATGGTCAGGTTCTCCGACTTCAGAGTCAGTGCCTCAGCAGGATGTTTTATTCTCTTATTGCTCTACTTTTAGGTCAATGTAACAGTAGAGTGTGGTCTGCTGTAGAATATGATTTTTGAAAGCCTCAGACCTTCATGGAGGATGCCCTTGAGGCATGCATAGGGCATTTTCCTAAAGATTCTGTAGAGCTGGGAAAGTAGGAAATAGTTTAACCTCTCAGTTGTCTTTTGTGAAGGAAAGAGGTGGAAAATATCTATGATGCTTTCCAAGACTGGCAAATCTATCATCAACTGATTCCTCAACACCCAACTCTCCTTGTCTCTACTAGCATAGATCCCTCCCGTCTTCAGGTCGTAGAGAAAATACTCCATTTGTACATTTCAGAATTGTTTCTTTTTAGAGTGCTCTGAGGAAAACTGGAAATAAGCAAGAGTTAAACAGCACTCCTTAAAATGGAAAGCCAGTTTATATTGGCCAGGCACTTTAAGTACTGTCCTGTCAGATATCAGAGGAGAGCATGCATTCACCCTTCGGGGAAGACAATTTTAAATTCATTTCAGTCATTGCTTGTAATTGAGTTTAACATCCAAAAATCCTTCAGCTGACCTCCTGTCTATCTTTGTTTTTCTTTTAATACAATTGCTCAGGACAAAAATAGTACATGTAAATGGCTGACAATGACAGTAAATATTTCCTGGTTGCAGTTGGGGGGAGGGAGGAGAGAATTTTGTTGTTGTTTTAAAAATCAGAAACAAATAAAAGCCAAAAAAAGTGTCAAAGCCATCTGTTTGGGGGACATCAGAACTCACAGGTAAATAACTGAAACTGCTTAAGTGGTCTTTTTTTACACACACAAAGAAAAATTTGGAGGCACACAGCACAAATAGATCACATATGGAAACTAATTAAAACACTGTCAAAGTAAGCTTGTCATCTCTTACACCGCAGTAATTGAACAAGAAAATAGGACAAGACGGCTTGCAAAATGGGCGCAATGGTTGGCTTTGAAATCTGACAAATATTTGAGAAGAAACACACACCTCAGTAACCAGAGCTGCTTATCTTGGGAGTTTTTGCTTATTTTGATCAGGCATTAACCCAAATTTGGAACAATTTAGCCAGGGTTTACTCCAGTTCTTTGTCACAGAAGACTTGAAATGTTCTGACACTTAGCTTTTGAGCATCAATTCACATTTAAAAAATATACTAGCTTCTAGCACAGTAAATTTTTGCACAGAAAATCATAGATTCATAGATATAAGAAGCAAAAGCAATCTATTCCAACACTGATTTATAGATGAGATACTTGACTGGCTTGCCATCTCCTTTTCCAGTTCATTTTACAGATGAGGAAACTGAAACAAATAAGGGCACGTGACTTGTCCAGGGTCACACAGCTAGTGAGTGTCTAAGGCTGGATTTGAACTCAGGTACTCTTGTCTCTAGTGTTGGTGCTCTATACACTATACCACCTAGCTGTCAGTGTATGGGGTGTTCATGGAAGACTGGCTCTTCTGGCAAGCCATTTTCATGGCTGTTAATTTATCTTTGGTGTCTGCCTGTCACCCAATTCTCACCTGTGGCTCTAATAGTAGTCCTGGAATGAAAAGGACCTGAGTTCAGATTTGAACTCAGACACTTAATAACTGTGTGACCGCGGGCAAATCACTTGTACCTATTTGCCTTAGTTCTTCATCTGTAAAATAAACTGGAGAAAGATGTGACAATCCACTTCAATATCCTTACCAAGAAAACCTCAAATGAGGTCACAAATTGTTGGACACAACTGAAACAGCTCAACAACAACAACAACAACAACCACAACCACAACAACAACAACCTTGCTTGGTTTGTTGTGAGGATCAAATAAGGTTATATTTGTAAAGCCCTTGGCATGATCTCTGGCACATAAGTGCTATATAAACAATTACTCCCTTTCCTATACCCCTTCCCCTCTACCTACACACAATAAGATTACAGGCAGTGGTATGCTGGTAAATATTTAACAACCCGCTCTCCAGAATAAAAATGTTTTTAAATACATTTTTATGTTTAATCTTCATTATTAATATTTTCTCCATTACTTTCTTAAACTTGGACAATCACTAAAACAATAAATCAGTCCCTGATATCTAGCACTTGTTGATTTCTGAGGTGATTTAACAATCTGACTTAAGTCAAGATTTAACAATCAGATATCAAGAGCCAGTCCAGACTGCTGTAGAACACCCTTGAAAGAAATTACATTCATTTTTTATATAATCATTATCTGAGATGGCCTATCTTTTGATCAATATCTTGAGTTTTATTCTCTGTTTTAATAAAATAAGCAATTTGCCCCATATGCCCATTGTCATAAAGTAAACATATGTCATCAATAATTTTGCTATAAAATGTAGGATCTGAGGAAGAAAGAGATACAGTTCTAATATTATTTGAAGCACCTGCCTCTGTGAAGAAAATGTTCTTTAAGACAGTTCATAGTCTTCTTCTCACAGAGTGGGGTGACTGCCAATAATCCCTTACCCTTTAGGTCAATCCTTCCCTGAGCCTCAGACTGTTTGCTTTTGAAATGGAATCCTTTAGATCTGAAATTGACCTGATGGGCTTCTGAGAGTGAGATCTTCCAAAAAGTAAATGAAAAGAGGAAATGAAAGCTAATCACAGAGTTTGAGAAATCAGCTGTCAAGTGAATATGTTAGTATGACAAGGTACAGATACTCAAACAATTACAGTGCTGTTGCCGTGGAACAAACATCTGATTCCTGTTTGCTGGTAGCAAAGATATCCTTGTACAGAGAGAAGTGTGGGATAAATAAAAGTAGAGGTGTGAATGGACTCCCTAGGGATCACCTTGTTTGTTATCTCTGTCCTTTCTGCAGATTGTTCTATGCTGATACCATCCCCAAAAGATTTGTCCACCTGCTGTATATCTCCCAAGGGGGAATAAGGAAATACAGATTTATAAAGTGCTTACTAATGTGCTAGGCACTGTGTTAAACACTTTGTACAAATATGACACCACCTGAGCCTCCAACAGCCCTGCAAGGTAGGTGCTATCAACATTGCCACTTTACAGTTGAGGAAACTGAAGCAAAAAGAGGTCAAATGACTTGCCCAGGGTCACATAGCTTGCTAGAACTGAACTCAAATCTTTCTGATTCCAGGCTTAGTGCTCTATCCACTGTGCCACCCTATGGCCAACAGAAACTAGTCCAATGACCTCACTTGTTCTGACTTTTAGCCACACTTACAAAAGCAATTCTTCTTCTGATAACTCACAAAAAAGGATTTTGTTTGAAACATTTTAGGCATTTAATATATTTGGTTTAGCATTATACATGATTTTGCATGTATCTTAGCAGATGCTAGGTGGCAGGGTGAATAGAGCACTGGACCTGAAGTCACAAAGAAGTGAGTTCAAATCTAACCTCAGACACTTAAGAGCTGTTTGACCCTGGGCAAATCACTTATATTCTGACTGCCTTAGGGCTATTGTGAGGATAAAATGAAATAGTCTTTATAAAAGTATTCTGCATACCTTAAATGATATATAAATGCCTGTTTACACTGTTGGCCTCTTCTGACTCTAAATCTGTGATCCTATTCTCCTATGATACCCAGAAAAAATTGTATATTATTTAAAGACAAAGATGTTATCCTATTTTTATTCTACCTCCCTGAATGCCTGAAACAGGAGCTTACAAATAGCACATGTTTAACAAATGTCTGTTGCATTTTTGATTTGGAAATCTAACCTAAATCCGTACAATGATCGTTAAAGACTGATTTTTATCTTGTTTTATCCTGTTGGAGAAACCATGACAATGACTCTATGCATATTGATAATTTCAAAATAGAAACCATGAGATTTTAAAAGTAGAAGAGTTCATCTATCTGACAGTTCTCATTTAACAGATGAATACACAAAGACCCAGAGAGACTAAATAATATGCCAACAGTTACACAACAAATCAATGTCAGAGATGAGCTTGGACATCAGGACTCCAAATTCCAGTTTGTTAGTTTGTTTGTTTCACCAGGACAAGATGCCATGTTGTATATTTAGTAGGATTCTTTTCTCCATCTTAATTCTTATCCCACTCTATTCTACCCTATGCAGCCTGAAGATGAATAAATCCTCTTATATCCATCGTTATGTCAGAAAGACCTGAACTCAAATTTGACTTCAGGCATTTACTAGCTGTGTGATCCCCCAACATCCTAATGATGCATTCATTCATCACTGGAATTCGTAGAATCCACATCCTTTAATATACAGTTTAAAAACAGAAAGCTTCTCTGGGTGACTCTAACTACTAATTCCCTCTCTCCTAAACTACCTTGTATTTATATGTATCTATTCTCTTTATATTTTTTCATTACTGGTGTTTATATGTACTTGTCTCTTACTTTAGAATATAAGTTCATGGCCAATGGGGATTATATTACTTATTTTTCTCATATCCTCAGAACCTATAATGGTGCCTGGCCCAATGTAGATGCTTGATAAATACTTGATGATTGCTTGATCCCTTATGTAAGCCTCTCAAAAACTCAAAGGTGATAACTATTTTCCTACATAGTTCTACCCTCCCAGTAATCATTACCTGTGCTGTCCACAGTAAAACCCAATAGAACTTATGCACATGAACTAAATGTAAAGGGCTGAAGATCTTTAGGAACTAGTTATTCCCCTCATTAGTTGTCGCTATTAATTGTTGTTGCTATTAACTCTGTATTCAGTTTGGGGAGGTACAGTTTAAGAATAAAAGGAATCTTCACTCTATTTTACCTTAAAAGAACAAGGAACCTACTACCTTTTGAGGCTGCTGACATATTGAGTTTAGTGTCCATGAAAACCCAATTCTATTTTTTCTGCGGAACAACTTCTATCTATCCATATCTCCCCATTATTCACTTGTGAATTTAATTTCTTCTTTGATCCTCATTTTTTCTCATTCTCTTCTTTGCTGATTTTCAGTCCCTTCCTCATTCTGTTCTTCATTCTTTGGATGATCTCCAATTTGTTGGAGATTTCCTAAAACATGTTGCACAGAACTGAACACAACATTCTAGATGTGTTATGACCAGGGAAAGGATAAGGAGATTCTATTTTTCTGTATGTGTGAAAACAATAATGGTTTGCGCATCTCTAGAGGTTAATTTGAACCACATATGTATCACTCAGTACTGTCTTCTCACTTACACTTTCTTTATAATCCCCCTCAACACCTATGACTGCAACATTCTCGGAATAGGACACTCAACAAGATTTACTGATTGAATAAATGAAATTACAATTATGTATGGCAATTGCATAATCTCAGTAGGTAGCATGCTTCTGTTCAGAACAATGGGTTGAGTGCTAGGTTTAGCATTATAAAAACCTGAGCTCAGATCCTCCCTCAGAGATTTATTAGCTAAGTGACCCTAGTCACTTAATCTCTGCTCCAGTAGTAGCTATTTCTTAAATTTGTTGTGAGAGCCAAATAAGATAATGTTTGTAAAGTGCTTTGCAAATTTAAGAGCTCCACATAAATAATAATAGTAATTATTATTATTATGACTCCCATGAATTGGTAGATAAATTGAGAACTGGGGAAAATATTATTTTCCAAAAGAGGAAACCCTACCTTTTAAGAACTGAACAAAAAAAAATAATTTCAAGGAGTAAAATTGCAGGTGGAGTTTTGAAGGAAAACAAAGGAAACCTTACCAAAATCATGAAACTCTCTACAATGTTCCTAGCAAGTAGTTATCTGAGGTCCCACCTGAAGTATTCCAATGATGGAGAGCTCAGTACCCCACAAGTGAATCCATTCCTTTTTTTCTGATAATGCTTTTTGAAAGGTGTATTTTAATTAAATTGAAGTCATTCGGCCATGTAACACTGAGTCATTGGTGGTACTTCTTATGTTGCAGATGAGATAGAACAACACTGAGCTCAGTTTCCCCATGACAGCCCTTCAAAACCTTGAAGAAAACTATCATCTTTTTGCCTAAGTCATTTCTTGTCTATGTTGGACTTTCCTAGCCTGGAGTGCATGCCACTAGAACCTCTTAGAAATAAAATGAAGCCTCAAATATGATAAATCATCACTGAATCTCTCCTCCAGAATTAGAAATCCCCAGTAAGGAGAATGAGCTCAGGTACCTCTACATGGAGTTTCCATAGCAAAATCAATCAGAGCTAGCATGTAGTTCAGAACCAAGAATACTCACAGACTAAATCATTACACAAATGAAGAGACCAATAGTTAAGGTCCAATGATCAGTCTTGGGGCAAGAACCATGATATAAGTATTGGACTGTCCAAACTACCCTCCATCCTGACTGAAATACCCTCCCTCTTCCATTCTGATATTAACCCCCGTGGCTTCTTTTAAGTTCCACGTAAGATCCTGCCATCTTATATGAAGCCATACATAGCAAATATATGTTTGCATGTTGTCCCCCTTATTAGCTTGTGAACTCAAATCTTCCTTTCCTTTTTGAAGGGGTAGAATTGTCATTAACTCAGACCATCAATCTTTCAGAATATCTCTTCTCTCTGGTTTTGTTAGGTGGCCTATTGTAGCTTAAATAAGAGAATCTCTCTCTTACCAATCTTACAAAGCATCATCTTTGAGATGCTAAAAATCAGAATACATTTCCATTTTCTATACAATGATGATGTAGCCAGTAGAAAAATGATGCTTCTTTAAATAGATTTCCGCAACCTTATTCTCTTCAAGAATAAGAAAAGGCAAAATTGGCATGGATATTAATGAAGCCTTATTATGAAATCATCATTAGAGATGGTGGTTTGCTTTTTAGAATATAGTTTAACAGTTCACTATTTAAGATATAGTTTTGAAATAAACATTTTGTATTATTTTGTTCCCTTTCTTCAACATCAGCTAAATGGAATCCATTTCTATAGACTGAAAAGTAACTTATTCCAAGTTGCCTGAGGTAGACTTAAATATAAATTAACTCTGACAGGCGAAACTTAATTTGCATACAGTAACTGAAAACTTCGGGCACTACAAAGGAGTGGCCAACAGAACCTCCTGATACTGACAATTAGTGGAACATATAAAGTTGGAAGTTAGATTCTGAATATGTGTGCATCAAAGTGTCCTGAAAGTTATGGAATAGGGACTGTAGAAAAAGCAAAGTAGTAAATGTTAGTTTTCCTTGAGTGTTTTTTCTAGGGTTGTTCAGATACAAGTGCATGGGCTGTTGAGATTTTCAAATCCCAAGATATTTTTGAGTGATTGTCTGGTTTTACGCTCCTAGCTTCATTTCTGCCAGGGTAGTCATACAAAGTGTAGTTAATTCTGACTGAGGACCTCGTGTTCTTTAGACCTCTCAGATTTAGAATATTGACTAGAAATTTCAATCTTGGTGATGCAGTGAATAGAGCACTGGCCCTGGAGTCAGGAGGACCTGAGTTCAAATGCAGCTTCAGAGACTTAATACTTACTAGCCAAGTGACCTTGGGCAAGCCACTTAACCCCAATTGCCCTACCTTCTGCCCTCCAAAAAGCCAAAAAAGAAACAGAAATGTCAATTTTAGGGTCTCTGCTTAGTCCACATACTAAGGAAACAGAAAACTGAAGAAAATGGCTCAAAACCTAAGCAGAGGCTGATCTAGACAAGACAGTCTCCAAGCAATTAGAGCTCTCAAATTGCCTGGACATGAGAAAGGCCCCAATCCTGCCTCCAAACTTAGATAGGGAGTGACTCCTAATGTCTTGTTGTTCTCAGGAGATAGGAAGGTAAATATGTATATATAGATATGTATATATAAAGAATGGATGTAGGGAAATCCTGGACTAAGAAATGCCTTTTACCAATGAAATTTGGTACATTCTCTGAACTTAATCACCTTAGACTCTAAGGCTTAGAGAGTTGTCAAGGGAATCAAAAGGTTAAAAGACTTGCACAATGTCAAACAACCAGTATGTATCAGAGGCTGACCTTGAAGCCAGATCTGTGGCTGGCTCTCTATTTACTATGGCACATTGTCTCCCTTGTGAGCATGTGCACATCTACATACACACACACACACACACACACACACACACACAATATATATATATAGTACATACAGAGGTTAACCACCTCAAAAATTAATTGATTTTCATTAGGGAGAGAACTAGATTTGAATGGTACCTCAGCACCAAACAACTCTTCTAGTTTAGAGAGATACCATAAATGACTTTAAAAAATACAGATTTTACACAGATTTAGAGACATCCATTTTACCATTTCTTCTAGGAGCTCCATCACTTATAATCTAGATTTTGCCAAAGAATGAGCATATCTGGTTTGAGATTATGGGATACTACAAGTATAACTAAGTAAAGACTATAGGTTCTCTTATAACCATAAGGTTTTTACATTGACTAATCCTTAGTTACCAGTCTCAGGATCTTAGTGCTTAGGAATATAACTATATCTTGTTTCATAGCTGTATTCATATTCCATTGAAGAATAACTGGAAAAGGCAGAGTTAGACTAATTCTTGTTATGCTCATGGTAAACTTAAATATTGATGCAGCATAAGAAATTTTGAAACAAGGATGATGAGTGCTTCTTCAGCAGTTCATGATTCAGAAGATGGAAGTCTCGTAAGTTGTTTGCACTTAGAAGGAAAACAAACCACAATGCTTTCTCTTTCTAGAGTTGGTCTCTTAGCAACTCATCTATACGTTCACAGGGGCATTTAAATCTAAATATAAATGGAGGTTGGGTAACAAAGAGCTTTAATTATTTCTTAGTGCTTAGTTTTCTTTTTTTTTTTTTTTGCTATTAAGATATTTTCTCTTCTGTGGTTCTATAAGTGGAAATAGCAGAAGTGGGTGGGCAAAATAACTTAACTCTTGTATTCTGTTTATGATATTTACTTTTCCATCATCTGTAGGACAAATAATGCACTGAGCATAGAAATCTATGGTCATTTAATGAAGTGAACAAATGAAGAACAAATCAGGGGTATGTTGAATTTTTTATTCTCACTTGAATGAGTTTTAATAGTAGTAGACTTGTGAAAAGGCAGTGAATAAAGAACTAGTCTTAGAGTGCAAAACAAACAAAAATAAGCATAGTTCTTATATACAGTAGGCAGTTAATATATTCTCATAGACCAAATGACAGCCTCTCAGAGTCACAAGTCATCTCTCCAAAGTTACAAGTGCCTCTCTGTGTTGTTGAAAGAAATTATCTCACTGAGAGTCCCCTACAAATATGAAAATATAGATTGGATAAAAAAATAAAATTGTCTGTCCCTACTTGCCAGGGCTGTTCTATTCTCCAGAGAAAGAAGAGGGAAAGGAAATTAAAGCTAGCCAGTATGACTGAAAAGATTCACCAAATAGACCAATAGTAAACTTGTATTTTTCCTTACCTAACCTACTTATAATTGGTATAGTCAAAGATAACAATGATTTGTTTGCCCTAGACTGGTTTGTTTATGAAGCTCAAAGTTCCTTTGTCTGCATCAGTGTAAAACTGCACAACCCCTAATATCTATAAGACATACATGTTGCCTGTATGGAGTAGGTTGCCAACATTGCATTTATGGGTCTGGCTTCATTTCTCCAACAAGACTAAATCCTGGATCATGTAAAAGGGCAGTTAAATACATCTCATACCCTGCTAGTGTAAGTATGCTTGATTAATTCTCATGGCATTGATAAGCCCTATAGTAAGATCAACACTGCGTTAAGACATCTTAAAATTTTCATCCTAATACATTATATACTCCTGCTGATAGACTTCATAAAGATAAGAAAAGGCATTGTCAGCAGGGTCCTTTGTTTCCCACAATTCCCATTTAACATTTAATTTAATTTAAGCTTTAATTTGTTGACCTTCGGGTCTTGAGTTTGGTCTACCATGAATACTTTGCATAAATCCTTTTTAGTTGAATTACAGCATTTTCAGTATATAGTAACTGACACTCAGTACTGGGCTAAGGTTGAAAATCTAAATAAATGTAAGCAATAAATGAATAGAGTATGCCAACAAATTTCTACCCAATTGCTGACACAGCAATGTTCCTCTCATATGGGTATACCTGCCACTATATTATGCACATAACGTAAAGCTATCTGTATTCTTTGAGCAGAAATCCCCTGTATTTCAGGTTACAAACTACTTCATCTTCAACATTTTTCACATTTTATGTGTTTTGTCTCACTGGTTCATTAGCATAGGCAGCCAGGTTGGGAGCAAAGCTTTCCAAATTTTTCCAAAAGGATCATTAAAGCAGAAAGTTATCATCCACTGAGGAAAATAGAAATCTTGCTAAATTGCAATTGCTAGCCAACCATGAATTGCCAATCCAGCAACCGAGAGACATAGTATGGAGAAGTAAGGCAGTTTGAGACCTACGTCAGACAACCTTTACTTCTGCTTTTACTAATTAAAGAGCTGAAAAATAATCGTTACTTCACCTGAAAATGGTTGATGGCTACTTTCTGGTTTTATTTTAAGTTTACTTTTATACTTCTTGAACCTTTAGACAATATAAAATGCTAATAGTTACTAATTTCAAACCAGATAGACCAAAATCATTTCTTTTTTAGACAGAGCTATTAGACTGGTAGATACGGTGATCTTTGCAGATGTGGGTCTAGATTTCAGCAAAGTATTTGTTAAAATCTCTTATCAACTCCAAAAGACTCATCATGGAAAGGGATATCCACATACAGAGAAAAGAACTACAGAGTCTGAATGCAGATTGAAACAAACTACTTGCTCTCTCTCTCTCTTTTGTATTTTGTTTTGTTTCATTCCTTCTTTCTTGTTGTTCACTCCATTGATTATAGCTCTTCTTTACAAGTTGACTAATGTTTAACATGAAGGTATTTGTAGAACCTATATTGGATTGCATGCTGCCATGGGGGAAAATGGTGAAGGAGAAAATATGGAACACAAGGGATTGTGGACCTGAGTATTATAAAAATAAATAAATACATTCTAAAAATAAGGTCTCTTGTCATTCTTATGGACAAGGCAAAGAAATATGCACAAGATAGTAGTGCAGTTAAATGAATTTCTAAGTGGTTGAATGTCCAGGCCCAAAGACTAGTCATTCTTACCGTAGTAGTTCAATATCAAATTGGAATGTTGCTTTTCTGAAAGCCAGGATGTTGGCTCTGAAATATCTGATGTCCATTTGTTTTAATCATTGATATGAATAATAAACACCTGCTTTTAAGACTTAAAAATTCACACAATGCAACTTGCACATATGTTCCAAAAACATATTGGTAAATTACTCAGTATATTTTGCCTCTACCACTTTTCTGACTGCATTGATTTCCTCTGCTCCCCCTTTCTTTTCTTTCTGTTTTTCATTATTCTCAAGATTTGTTTGATATTAAGTAAATACTATTTTACCTGTCAGACCTGGAGAAAAGGGATGAATTTAAGTCCAAATGAGAGATAGAGAGCATTACTAGATGTAAAATGAATAATTTTGATTTTAATAAATGAAAGAATTTTTGCACAAATAAAATCAATGCAACTGAAATTAGAAAGGAAGCAGAAAGCTCGGAAACATATTTACAGCAAATATCTCTGATAAAGGCCTCATTTTTAAAATATAGAGAGAAGTGATGCCAAGAACATAAACCATTCCCCAATTGATAAATGGTCAAATGATATGAACACGCAGTTTTCAGATGAATAAATCAAAGTTATCTATAGTCATATGAAAAAATGCTCTAAATCACTATTTATTGGAGAAAGGCAAATTTAAACAACTCTGAGGTACAATCTCACACCTATCAGATTGGCTAATATATCAGAAGAGGAAAATAATAATGAGTGGAGTGCATTTGGGAAAATTGGAACACTAATGCACTGTTGGTGAACTGATATGACCATTCTGGAGAGCAATTTGGAACTATGCCCAAATGCTTTTAAAACTGTGCATACCCTTTAATCTAGCAATACCACTGCTAGGTCTGTATCCCAAAGAGCTTTAAAAAAAAAAAAAAGAAGGGGAGGAAAGACCCAGTTGTACAAAAATATTTTAGCAGCTTTTTTTGTGGTAGTAAAAACTTGGAAATTGAAGTGATGTCCATCAATTGAGGAATGGCTGAAGAAATTGTGGTATTTGCTTATAACAAAATACTACTGTGCTATAAGAAATAACAAGCAGGAAGATTTCAGAAAAACCTGGAAAGACTTACATGAACTGATGCAAAGAGAAGCAAGCAAACTGAGGAGAACATTGCATACAGTGACAGCAAGACTACATAATGATCAACTGTGAATGACCTAACTACTCTCAGAAATAAAGTAATCTAAGACAATTCCAAAGGACTTGGGATACAAAATGTCACACACTCCCAGAGGTGGTAAAAAAAAAAACTGATGGAGTATAAATGCAAATTGAAGCACACTATTTTCCATTATCTTTTAAAAAAAATTTTTTTTTACATTGTTTCCCTCCTATTTTTGGTTTCTTTCTTCTTTTACAACATGATTAATATGGTAATATGTTTTTCATGATTGAACCTGTATATTAAATTGCTTACTGTGTAAGAAAGGAGGTGAAGAAGAGAGAAAATTTAGATTTCAAAGAAAATTAGTGAATGCTAAAAGTTGTCTTTACATATAAGTGGGTAAAAATAAAATAGTGAAAAAAAAAAGATTTCCTTGAGACTAACAGATTGAGATTACCTGCCTGAGTAAGGTAGTCAACATTTTTCATATCATTTTCCTGTATCAAGATGAACTCAAAATACTCAATGCTCCCAATTTTTTTGTCCTCTGGCTTCTATTAACTTAAAAGGCATATACTTGACCAGCATACATGTTATATGACCATACACAAGAAAATAAAAACAAAACAAAGAAACAAATAAAAAACAACATGACAGTTATGGGGAAGGAGACATTTCCCCATTAAATAGATCCTTGTTTTCCCATTGGGGAATAAGTAGAGCTCACCGCAGAGACAGAACCTACCTTAGATGTCATTTAGTCCCATTATCATTTTAGAAGTGAGACCAAGGTCAAGACCAAGAAAGTTTAAGTGACTTATTCATATTTGCCAATGTAGTAAACATCAAAGCAACAAGGTGAATGAATCCTGATCCTCAGACTCCAAATCTGAAGCCCTATCCCCCCCTCACCAAACCATGCTAAAACTGCATAGATGTTCATTTTTTAAATTCAGTGTACTTCTTTGATCCATGAAATTGACTATAGTAGTTAGCATCACAGCAGTTCTTACAGTATATACCCTTAAACAATATGAATTACTTTCTAAAAATTGGTGTTTTATAAAGCAGTAGATTTGATACAATGAGATATCTGTTCCTATTAGAGAACCTAACAGTCTTCATCACTACTTACCCATTTCCTCTGGTATATGTCTTCATCTAGCAAGAATGATGCAAAAGATTATTTAGAAAGGTCATGGAATAAGGGTTTGTTTCCCAAAATTCCTGAAGACTAAAGATTGTGTATGATGACACTACAAGTTTATATTACAAAATACATGTGTTTAAAAGTAGACATGAGAGCAGTAGCATGTGGAGCTAGTCTTAGAGTCAGGAAATTCTGGATTTATGCCTTGCTTGTGATATATACTGATCATGTAACCCTGGACAAGTAATTTAAAATTGAACTCTCCAAAAATTTAAGTTGCAGAATTAGATGCTTAATTGCATTGATAGAAGGAACTTCCTCACAAGCCTATGAAATAATACGTCTGGAATTTTTTTTAAAAGCAAACATTACAAATTGACATAATTTGTAAGCAACAACCAACAGATAAATTAATTTTAGCTCTTTAATGAAATTATGAATCCCAAGAATACTTCATAATCCATTTGTGTAGTAGAATAAAAATGGGCCAAAACTGTAAAAAAAAAAAGGGGGGGGCATATTTGGATGAAAAAATGAATAAACATTCTGAGTAATTCTAGGCATCAAAACTTAGATCTATGAGTAAATGTTACAAGGAAAAACATTTTTACTTAAAAAAGAACTTTTTCATAGTTACATTTGTGCAAAAATGGAACTGAATCCATCAAAAAAATTAACTTGCTACCATTGAAAGTTATTGGATAAAGTCTAGGTCATTATCTGTCAGGCTTTTTAAGGAGTCAATTTGTATTATGAAAGGGGTTGGAAACAATAATTATTTCTTACTCTAAGATTCTATGGTTTTATTTAACCTGGTAGATTTGATACAATGAGATATCTGAGGTGGTTAAATAGACACAGGAGAGCTTTCCTCAAATTTACTGAGTTATTTAAAAATGTTGAAGATGCAAGTCATTCAAAAGACAATAAAATAGGAGCAAATGGGCTTTAATATTTTATTAATGAATAATTTCTCAGAAATGGCATAAAGGATGTTGTAAAAGAAATATGTGATCAGAAAGGGTGATGCCTTTTTTATATAGCAAAATCAAGGTATAGCTGATGGATAGCCAGATATCGATAGTCATTCATACAATGTCAAGACAATCTAAAGAAAAGCTCATAGAATTTTGGGTGAATCCTCAATTGAGGATTTATGGGGAGATTTGGACAAGAGTTACACAGAATGAGAAGGCAAAGATGGGTAGTGATTTGCATTATTGATGAAATCACTTGAGAGACATAGTGTGAAGTTGTAGAAAGAATAATGGGATAGGAACTTAAAACTGAAGTTCTAGTCCAAATTTTGACACTAAATACCTGTTCAACCATGGACAAAGTCACTGAACTTCCCTGAACCTCTGTTTTGAATCAACAAAATTTCCTAGAAATAGATGAGAACAATATCTGTCTATCTATCTATCTATCTATCTATCTATCTATCTATCTATCTATCAGTCTATCTACCTCTGCCTGTCATCTATTTGTTTATGGTTTTTATTCATTTATTTATTACTATAGAAGAATACAATAAGAGTAATATATTTAAAATAGTATGTGGTAGAATAGACACTAAACTGGGAATTAAGACACCAGAGTTTTAGTCCTGCCTTTTTGTTTTTAATTTGCAATAAAAATTTTAGCACTTGTCTTTTGTACCTTGGTTTGCTTTTGGATAAAGTGGGAACTTTTATTAGTTTATCTTTAATATATCTTTCAAGTTTACCCTTCTGATTCTATGATCAGTCATGGAGATGATAGTAATCGCCCTAAAATTTAGCACTATCTGATATAGTCGCATTTCATAATTCTTTTGGACAAGAAAGGACAACGAAGGAAAAGGAAAGAAAAAAAGGAACAAAGAATTTGATAGCTGGGATATAACTTGCCTTAATATGTGAAGGATATTCATAAAGTCATTGAAGATGACAATCTAGGCTGCCTTTCTATGTATTTATTTCAGGAAGAAGGCTACTTGAAAAAAAAAGCTTTGGTGGATAATAGGCCACTTCACACTCATGAAATCCCAGAACCAGGTGATCATTTTTTTTTTTTATAGCAGGAAGGGATTCAATGTAATCTTACACCCTCAGTTTATCATTAAAGAAACCGAGACAGAGAGAGGTTAAGTGACTTGCTTAAGGTCACAGTAGTAGTAATTGATAATTAACAAAGGCAGAATTTGAACCTTAGTTCTCTGTCTCCAAATCAAAAGTTCTTTTCCGTTGTACCAACTCTTTGAAATGTGTCTCCGGAAGTTGGAGTTGTGAAGCACGTATGGTAAAAAGTGATTCTATTTCTTGAGGGAGCACGGCACAGTGGAAGGTTCTGGTTCTGTGACTTAATAATTGTGTAGTGAGGAAATCACTTCAATTCTCTGGGCTTTCATTCCCCAGCTGAGGGACTGAATTAATGGTCTCTAAGGTCTTATACAGCTCTAATTCTATGACTCTCATTTTGAAATTTTCTCAGTTTGAAAAAAGAAAACAAAAATTCCCTTCAGAAATTATTTCAACAACTTCTTTATGTTTTTTATTTATTTTTTCAATGAACAAAACCTTCCTAGTCCACCTTTGGTAGGAGAGACAGAGACATAGATGGACAGAGACAGAGACAGAAAGAGGAAGGGGAAGGGAGGGGAGGGGAAAGAAGGGAAGGCAAACCCTTTTAATAAGGTTGATTTGCCTTTTTCCTACATTGCCAAGTCCTAAAAAAAAAAAAGTAATGTATGGTTCCTCTGGTACCTTAAATCTCTCACTTCTTTGTCAGGAGATGAGAAACATGCTTCATTATCAGTCCCCTAGAGTCAGAGTTGGTCATTATATTCATCAGAGTTCTTAAGTCTTTCATTTTTTTCTGAGTTGCTTCAACAACTTTTTTATTATTAGACCAAAGAAATGGTCCAGTATAAAGAAGTTAAAATGAGGGGCGGCTAGGTGGCACAGTGAGTAGAGCACCAGCCCTGGAGTCAGGAGGACCTGAGTTCAAATGTGACATCAGACACTTGACACACTTACTAGCCATGTGACCTTGGGCAAGTCGCTTAACCCCAATTGCTCTGCCTTCCCCCCTCCAAAAAAAAAAAAATTAAAATGCACTTCTAGCAAAGAACCAAGTTTTTCTCTATTCTATACTGGATGAGGTAAATTCTCTCTCATTTTTCTTAAATTGTGTCTGTTTGATTTTTTGTTTGTTTATTTTGACTTAGATTGTAGATATTCATAGTTAAGATCCTGAAGTGGTTATTTCTGTAAGAAACTGATAAGGCCTCTTGAAGCTCAGCCTGCTTCATCTGTTTCTTTGATAGGCAGAGACTTGAGATTCTACTTAGGTTGTATCTTACACGAAGCTATTTGAGCTTAAGAAACACTTTCAGGATCATATCATTCAGAGAAGGTCCCTGTTCATTCACTATATTTGTCTAGAGGTTTTGAAAAGTATGAGTTTGGTTTTTGTTATTATTGTTGTTCCTATTATTGTTTATCTGAGAGATCTCTCTCTCTCTCTCTCTCTCTCTCTCTCTCTCTCTGTCTCTCTGTTTTCTCTTTCTCTGTTTTCTCTCTCTCTGTTCTCTCTCTCTCTCTTTCACACACACATATACATATACATACATATTATATGCATGAAGCATAAGTATATATGCATGCATGTATACAGGCATATGTGAATATAATGTATATATACAGTGTATGTTTACATATAGGCATATGTGAATACATATGTTTGTTTCTTTGTTATCATTTGCAGACTGAGAACTTATCCTGTATGTTATTCCTCTGGGGTATAACAGGAGGCAATGCCTGATTGCCAGTCTGTGCAACAATCAACATTATAAAGAGACCTAGGGAAATTATAGCAGCAGGGAATCCATTTTCTGGTAAAGAGCAAGCAAACTGCGTTGTGACAGGAGTGATTCAAACAACAGTAAATAAATGGCTCATTGTTAGATATAGGTTTGGCTTTGTGTAAGACCTGGGTGTCACAACTGCCTCAGTTAATCTCCCTATATGTTCGGTGAGATGAGTGCGTAAGTACACAGCATGACCCTTTCATGCTGTCTGTCTTCTTGTAGTGCTACCACTGGTGTATCCCTAAATAGCACATTTTTACTGGAATCAATCAATTAATCAATAAGCACTTATTAAGTGCCTACTGTATACCAGGTTCTGTGTTAATCACAAAAGTAGATGATCCCAGTACTGTTGACATGAGTGAAAAAAGTGGAGTATGCCATATTGTATCTCCCATAGATTAATAGGACCAGGATGACAAAACTCAGAGAGCTTACATATGGTCAGGGAACAACTTTGTAGGAATTATTATGGACAAGAAAATTTCCTAACAGGACATATTAAAAGAATTTGTGTGTCTGTGACACACTGTGGAGGACATACATGTAGAGGAACAGGCACTCAAGACAATATCTACTTCAGATGCTTAAGAATTGCCAATCTCCTGCAGTGAAGTCCTCATACTTTTCTTTAATGATCTTTGAGGAGCAGGGAATTGTTCTGCGCTGGATGTGGAACTTTGCTAGGACATTGTCTTTTAACTACATAGAATTAGATATATATATATATATATATATATATATATATATAAAAATACAAACTACTTAAGTCTGTTAGAACCAGATTCAAAGTCGAAATTTAAAGGTTGATTTTCTAATAATCTTCTATTGAAATACCAAAAGAAAAAGTTAGTCATGTCATATCAAAATTCAGAACTTTTATGTCAAATAAAAAATAAAATGAGCATCCAGAAAGAAACCACTGAAGTATCATGGGACTGTAGTCAGGAGAACAAAAGGACCTGATAGCTTTTATTATGAGAAAAGATTTTAGAGTCCTATTTTCAAAAGTCAAAAAATACAAGCTTAGAACCAAGAATAGCTTACTCTACTCAGGTCAGTGTATGATCCTATAGGGAAGAAAATAGAACTTAAATGGAAAAGAGAACTTTCAAGTATTTCTGATACATAAACCAAAGTTGAAGAGTAACCCTGAGATATAAACACACAATTCTAGAAAACCTAGAAAGGTAAGTGAATTTGAGTAAAAAAAAAAAAAAAAAGTCTATGATTCTGTAATGTTAACATTCTTAAGTGTGTCTCTTCAGAAATTTAATATCTTCAAAATATATCAAGGGTGTTAATTAAGAAAAGCAGAAGTCCTGATGAGATAAATTGGTCCTGTTTTTAAGGTTTTAAGAAGGGAAAGAGAAGAGTAGATGAATTAGTATAGAAAGGGAAAAAAGCGTATATTTTCTATTTTTCATGATTGGAGTATATAAGAATAGTGTGCACACATGGAGGAAGAAGTAAGACGGGAAGTATCCAATAGAAGAACTTCACTCTTATCTGAAATGTTAAAAAAAAAAAAGTAGAGATAAAAACACATACAACATAGAGTATGGTATAAAAATAACTTGAACTCATCAAAAGAAAAAAGTGGGAATGGGAAAGGGAGTTAGGAGGATGGATTCCATTGGGGGAAGGAATCATTGTAAACCAAACAAACTTCCTAATCCTAAAGGAGAAACAATAAAGGGAAAAGAGAAAATAAAGAACTATGAGTTAAAGAAGTTCCTTAGATTGTTTCTATGGCAACTAAGAAATGACTGAACAAATCGCAATATGTGATCACAATGCAATAATATTAAGCTATAAGAAATTATGAAAGACATGATTCCAGAGAACAAAACCAGAATCATTTTATATGGACAGAAATTTTGTAAAGAAAGCAAGTGCAAATGATTTAAGAATTCTCATAAAAAAAAAAAACAAAAACATCAACCATGTCTCCAGAGGTCCTCTGACAAAACATATTTTTGAACTTTCTGACAGAAAACAGGGACATAAAGTACAAAAAGAGACTTACACTTTTGAACACGGCATCAGTATAGTTTCTTGTTGCTTGACTATGGCTATTGGTTATGTTTTTATTTCTTTCTTTGAGTTCTTAGATGTGGGATGTGGGAGTGGGTTATCCATACTGATACAAAAAAAGAAAAAAGCTAATAAAAAAACAGGAAAAAAAATCAGAGGGAAACACAAACAAGAAGGGCAGCTTTGAAAGCAACACGTAGTATGTATTATATGCTTTCTTTTTTTGCTTTTTGGAGGGAGAACAAAGGGCAATTGGGGTTAAGTGACTTGCCCAAGGTCAAACTACTAGTAAGTATTAAGTGTCTGAGGCCACATTTGAACTCACTTCCTCCTGACTCCAAGGCTGGTGCTCTATTCACTGTGCCACCTAGTCACTCCTATTATATGCTTCTTTTAAAGCTAATAGTATGGAATAGAGCTTGGTATTTTCATAATTTTCCTCTTTTGTGTTTTGATATGTTTAAGAAATGTTCTTTTTTGAGTGTAAATTTTAATTTAAAAAGATTTATTGCAATTTCTGTTGAATCTGTGATTATAAATCTATGTCACAAGAATCTACTTTCTTTTACCATTTGAAATCCCATGTGATCTATATGATTGGCTATGGCAGCAGGGTTACTTGTAAATTGAGTTAGGGCTTATAATACATATCTTTAAATCATGTAATCTTGACTTTTGGGTTTCATTTTTACCAGAATCAAATCTCACAAGTATTTTTAAAATTCAACAGGCAATAGGGAGTGAATGATATTTTTGTTTCATTTTTTTTGGTTAATATTATTTTATTTTTTTCTAATTGCATGCAAAGACAATTTTCAACATTTATTTTTTAAAAGATTTTGAGCTGTCAATTTTTCTCCCTCTCTTTTTCCCCTTATTCCTCCCCAAGACAGCAAGCAATCTAATATATATTTACAATCATGTAAAACATATTTACATATCAGTCATGTTATGAAGAAAGAAACAGAACAAAAGGGGGAAAGAAGAAAAAAATTAAAACAATATGCTTTGATTTGCACTCAGACTCCATCAGTTCATAATTTTTTTGGAATTATCTTAGATCATCATCTTGCTGAGAAGAACTAACTCAATCATAGTTGATCTAATTATAATAGTTACTACTGTATCACTATGGGATGATCAACTACAATTGAATTAATTCTTAGCAATACAACTATCCAAGACAATTCCAAAAGACTCATGATGGAAAATGCTAACCACATCCAGAGAAAGAGCTATGGAGTCTAAATGAATGTTGAAAACTATCTGTATGTGTAATTGACCTTATCATGGTATACTGTGTGAGATTTGGGCCTATACCATAGACCACAGTTTCTACCTTACTTTTTCCTCGCAACTTTTGTCAAATAATGAGTTCTTATCCCAGAAGCTGGAGTCTTTGGGTTTTTCAAAAAGAAGATTACTATAGTCATTGACTACTGTGTCTTGTGTTTCTAGTCTATTCCACTGCTCCACCACACTATTTTTTTATCCAGTATAGAATAGTTTTGATGATTGCCACTTTCTAATATAGCTTTCGTTATGGCAAAACTAGACTAACTCCCCTTGCATATTTTTTAAAATATCATTCATTCTTTTAATATTCTTGACCTATTGTTCTTCCAGGTGAATTTTACTATTTTTTTTATCTCTATAAAATAGTTTCGTTTCGGTTCTTTTTTTTTTTTTTTGGTACTTTGATAGATATGTCACTGATTCCTTCAATTTCCTTTTCTTATTGTTAAAACTAAAGTTTCTAGTACAATATTGAACAATAGTGGTATTAATGGACATCCTTTCTTTATCGGGAAGGCTTCTAACTTATCCCCATTACAGAGAGTGTTTGCTGATGGTTTTAGATGACTACTATTTATTATTTAAAGAAAAGGTCCTTTTATTCCTATGTTTTCTAGTGTTTTCAATAGGAATGTATGCTATATTTTGCTTAAAAAGCTTTTTATTTTTTTTCTGCAACTATTGAGATAATCATGATTTCTGTTAACTTTGTTATTGATATGGTAAATTATGCTGACACTTTTTCTAATATTGAGCCAGCCCTGAATTCCTGCTATAAATCCCATTTGGTCATAATATATTATCTTCATGCTAAGTTGCTGTAATTTCCTTGGTAATATTTTATTTAAAATTTTTGCATCAATATTCATTAGGAAAATTGATCTACAATTCTCTTTCTCTCTTTTGGCTCTTCCTGATTTAGGTATCAGCACCATATTTATGTCATAAAGGAAATTTGGTAGGACTCCTTCTATGCCTATTTCCCCAAATTGTTTATACAGTATTGTAATTAATTGTTCTTTAAATATTTGGTAGAATTCACTTGTAAATCCATCTGGTCCTGGGGAATTTTTTCTAAGAGAGATCATTGATGGCTTGTTCATTTTTTTTTTTTTATGGGGTTATTTAGGAAAACACAGAAAACCAAACCTGGTCTCACCACACACTTCACTAACATCAGGTAAGCTGCTAGACCCCTATAGCCTCCAGCTATCAGCACCTGAGACCCCAGAATACCCAGTCAATTATCAGGCCTCTGGTTCCCAGCACAAGAAGCTTGAGACAGTGCTCCTGTGCTCCAACAAGATAGCTAAACTTTAAAAACCAGGAAAGACAAAAAAAAAAATAAAAACAAAACAAACCAACAAAACAAAACAAAACAAAACAAAAAAGATGAGCAAGAAGCAAAAATAAACCTTGCCCGCAGAAAGCTTATATGGTGACAGGGAAGATCAAAACACAAATTCAGAAGAGGACAATGGTGTTATTATATCTACAAGGGAATCTTCAAAGAAGAATATGAATTGATCTCAAGCCCAAAAAGTGTTCTTGGAATAGTGGATTTTAAAAGCCAAATAAGAAAAGTAGAAGAAATATTTGAAAAAGAAATGAGAGATAGTTTTTTAAACCATTCTTTTTAATTCCACTGCTTAACTCAGTGCCCAGTACGTACTATTTTTTAAAAAAATAAATAGCTAATGAATGACTGACTTGTAAAGTGAGACTATTGATAACTGAAGCTCCTTCCAGATATAAATCTATTATTACATGGTCCTAATCGAAAAGGCTTGTGGAAGAGGTAGCACTTGAGGGAGAATTGAGCAACAGAAAGAACAGAATGTTCTCATTGACCAGAACTATTCTTGATCAAGATTGCATAAGGCATTTAGTCTCATTATATTTGGGCTCATGGGTGTTTCTGCTGTTTCATTGGTGGTTGCTACACAAAATTTACATTGTCCTTCTCCAAAATAAAAATTGCTAACATTTTCTTAGAATCTATCATTTCAAGAAAATGGGCTTTCTACTATTTATGCAAGATTACACAATAAATTCTATTTGCTTCTACTATTTTTTAAGATCTTTGTAATTAAGGAAGCAGAATTTATATACCCAGAAATTAAATTAAGGACATGGTTCGTAGAGCTATAAATATATTTGCAGTTCCAGAGAGAGATGGTAAAACTGGCAGAATGGTATTACTCAACAACTGTCCTTTTTTTTTTTTTTAAATGATGACGCTACCAATACTTACAACTTTCTGAAAGGCTAAGAAAAAATAAAATACATTTTATTAGCTCTTCCCAAGTTGAATACATGTATGGCATCTTCTTTATTGACTACCATTGTCTCTACTCTCTAATAAGTAAATATTTGAGCTTTCTCAGAGATACACCCTCTAATCATTACCCATCAGTGCATCCCATTGACACAGCTATGCTTTCCTTACAAAGAATGGTGCACTGCTTTAATACAACTGCTTTTTCATGACACAGAAGGGACATTGAGAATGAAGACCTGTCCTCTGCCCTGGCCAGACCATATCCATAGTGCTATGCTTACTTCTGGGTACCACATATTGTAAGGAAGAACATCAATAATTTGTAATACATCAAATTAATTTAATTAATTCAATTTAAATTCAATTCCATACAACAAGTAATATGGTGAGTCTCAATATTCCAGAATTTCAGAGTTTGAAGAAAACTTAGAGGCCATTTACTGCAACATGGAATAACTTGTTCAACATCCCAAGAAAGTATGGTTAACCAGTTTCTACTTAAAGACTTGCTTTCCAAAACAAGAGAGACATTATCTCTTGGGGAAGGTCATTCCATTTTTTGGATAGCTTTAGTTGTTAGAAGGGACAGCTAGGTGACACAATAGATAGAGTGTCAGGCCTGGAGTCAAGAAGACTAATCTTCCTGAGCCTCAAACACTTACTAGTTGTGTGACTCCAGGCAAGTCACTTACCCCTGTTTACCTCAGTTTCTTCATCTATAAAATGAGCTGCAGAGGGCGGAGCCAAGATGGCGGCGTAGCAGCAGCAATATATCGCAGCTCTCACATAGCCACCCCCAAATACCCATGGA
>CM053585.1:355114531-355136428 GCA_028646515.1 Pseudochirops corinnae
TCCTTCCTTCCTTCCCTCCTTTCTTTCTTATTTTGTTTCTTTGCCTATTTATTTATTTGGTAATTTTTCTGTTCCCTCCCTCGCTTCCCTCAAATAGGGCTGGTAGGGTTAGAGATTACCTATCTAAAATAGAAATTAGCTCAGTTTTAGCCTCAGCTAAATTTGTCCACATTCATATTCATTTCTAATTCTATAAATTTAGAGAGTTTTAAAAATATAGATTACAATAAGAATGATAAAAGCTCATCTCGGGTCACTAACTACATGTTAAGTAAAGTGTCAAGTGTCTGAGGTCAGATTTGAACTTAGGTTGCACTAGAGCAAGAGGATCCTGGACCTATTTAAATACTATGCATTCAGATGCCTGCACCACCCTACATGTAGATGATCTCTCTGGACAAAACTAATGGAAGATTATGTAGTTTATGGCCTTCAGGACTGAGTATAAGCTTTATACAAAGAGAAAAAATTCAGGATAAAGATAGGGTTAAAATTATGGCAAGGAATGTAGACAGTACCCATTAGTACCTGTAAGTATGAGGAGAACATGAATTGAAGGGAGAAAAACTTTTTAGAATTTCTTCAGTCCTAAAAAGGAGTAAAATTGTATTCAATCCCTCCCAGCTTTATTTGTTTATCTCTCTACACACACACACACACACACACACACACACACACACACACACACACACACACACATATTTATTTGGAGGATTTTTATTCAAAGCTTTTTGTTACATAAAGAAGAATATAATTTTGAATCCAGTGTTTCATCCTACAATCCCATGGCACAGATCACAAATCTTTTGTGAGGTCTGTTGACCATACCTCTGCTCTTATTCTGTCTTTTTTTTTTTTGACAAGGCAATCAGGGTAAGTGACTTTCCCAGGGTCACACGGCTAGTAAAGTGTCAAGTGTCTGAGGTCAGATTTGAACTTAGGTTGCCCTGACTCCAGCGTCGGTGCTCTATGTATTGCATCACCTAGATACCCCACTATTCTATATTTCTGTCTTGCTAACTCAAAAACTTCCCCAGTTCACTTAACCCCAGTATTTTCAATTCAAAATGCAATGGTTCCTTTCCCTAACTGGGAATGATTATATACTTCTCACTCTCCATATGCCCTGCATGTATTCTCTTTAACAGCAAAACAGTCATTATTATGGCTGTGCTTTTGAATAGATGCAGTGTGACTGGGTAGCTCAGTGATGCAATGAATAGAATGCCAGGACTGGAGCCAGGAAGACCGGAATTCAAATCCAGCCTTAGACATTCACTAGCTATGTGACCCTGGCCAAGTCACTTAACCCTGTTTTCCTCAATATACTCATCTGTAAGATGAGCTAGAATAGAAAATGCCAAATCACTCTGGCAACTCTGCCAAGAAAACCATCAAAGGAGCTATATAGAGTCCAACATGAAAGAAAAGACTGAACAACAAATTGACTTAGGACTCAGGAAAGTCCCTGTTACATGTGAACATAGCTGTGTGTTTTTTCATAATATTTTGATAGTAACCCTCAAATATACTTACAAATTTAAACAACCCACCCCCACAAAAGACTCCTTAGGGCCAGATGATAAAAATAAAGAATAAATAGGAAAAGTCACTAAGTTTTGCAAATATATCTACTCTTTCATAAATAGAAATCAAGCCTCAGGGGGCAGTTCAAAATTTAGTACTCACAATTTCCTTCTAAAATCAAAATTCCATTATCTCACTCAAGTCTCAGCAAACTATCATTCATAGCTTAATATTATTAAGAACTGGTTCTGGTCTATCAACAATTTTTTATTCACATAGGAACTGAAGATCAGAAATGAGACAGCCATGTATTGTTATGTCAAACATTTATTCAGTTTGAGTAATCCAGCCTGCTTGTCAGTCCACAAACTAAAATATTTGGAAGAAAAGAATGGGGGAGTGAGGAAAGGTCAGGTACAATTTCTTTCCCCCCACAAGTGTACTTGTTTCTTGAAATGGTTTCAATGAATCATTTCAAAGTTGAACAAGAAACAGATGTCAGTTAATTAGAGATTTGAATTTAATGACATGGTTGCATAGGTATGGCACACAAAACATCTGTGTTCTAGTACCTAACATTAATTTAATTTCTTTACAGGAGTCATTTACATTTTTCTTCATTTCCAATAAATTGTTTTTCACAGCAGAAAATAACATTGAAGTTGTGAAATCATTGATGCCCTACAATGATAGGCCACAGACAAATCCCCTGCAGCAGCTCCATGGCTGTCTAGGAACCCACAGTTCTGTAAACTGACTGATCAGTTTCCTCAAGGGTCAAACGATTTGACCATTCGTGGACATTAATCATCACCTGTTCTCTTCTCTATGTAATCACTAGGAAGTCCCAGTCTTCTTTCCCTTTAACAATTAAGCTTAGAATTAAAATATAAATTATATACAAGTACACACAGAGAAACACACACACACACACACACGCATCAGAGCTGTCCAAGTGATCTACTTTTGGTCACATACTGATGATATGCAAAAATACTTACCCAGAGCTAACTTTTATGTTGACCTGTAGTCATTTATCTCCATCCACCAATTAGCTATCTCATACTGGATGTCTTGTAGACGTCTTAAGCTCAAAGCATCCAACATCGAACTATTTCCTTTTTCCCTCAAACCCACCCCTCTTACAATTTTTTCTATTACTGTTGAAGGTACCACCATGCTCCCAGTCCCTTAAGTTCACTACGTTGGGGTCATCTCTGACTTATCAGTATATCTATAATCCCATATTCAATCTATTGACAAGACTTATCTATTTCACCTTGGCAGCATCTCACCAATATGCATTCCTCTCTTCTCTGACATTGCTACTATCCTAGTGCAGACCCTCAACACCTCTTTCCTGGTCTATTGCAATTCCCTATTCTTGGATCTGCCTCCTACCACTCCAGTTCATTTTCCATTCAACTGCCAGTGAAATTTTCCTCAAAATGAGTGCTGAGCATGTTACCTCCCTACTCAATAAACATTAATGGTTTCCTGTTGCT
This sequence comes from Pseudochirops corinnae, assembly GCA_028646515.1. Lineage (NCBI taxonomy): Eukaryota > Metazoa > Chordata > Mammalia > Diprotodontia > Pseudocheiridae > Pseudochirops > Pseudochirops corinnae. The sequence goes on from CM053585.1 coordinate 355,117,564, forward strand.
TCCTGGATTAAATATAAAATTGTTTGACATTTAAGAACTTCACAACCTGCCTAAATATTGATGGTATTCTTATACCATTCACCTAACCTTTCCATATAGTACTCTTCAGGACAGTGGTCCTCCTTCTGTTCCTTCAACAGAAACACTCCCATTTCTCAGCTCTGGGCATTTTCACTGACCTCCATGACTGGAATGTCTTTTCTCCCCATCTCAGCCTCCTGACTTCTCTGTATCCCTTCAAATCACAGCTAAAATCTCACCCACAGGAAACTTCTTAGTTCCAGTGCTTTCCCTCTGTTTTTATGTTGTCTATACTTTGTACACAGTTATTTGCATGTTTTCTCCCCCATTAGATGTCAAGTTCCTTGAGGGCAAGGATTATGCTTTGCCTTTCTTTGTATACAAAGAATTTAGGAAAGTTCTTGGCACATAATAAGCATTTGACAAATGCTTATCAATGGAATAATGTACATGTCTTAGAATTGACTAAATGTGATGGGCTGAGGGGGAGCAGACATCTAATTCAGATAACACTCCTACGATTAATTTGCATTAAAGTTTTCTTAAAATGTACTTATTTTCTGAGTGTTGCATTTATTGGTAAAGTGGACATAGATTAATATTTTAAAGGGTCTGTCATCTTCACTGGGGAGCATTGGCAAAGAGGCAGAATTTCTTTTAAGTAATGTACTTGAACAACTGTTTACAATTTATATCCTTTACCCCAAATTATACAACTAATGAATCGATCGAACAAACACTTATTCTGCACTCTGACTTTCTTACCTCATTTGATACAATCTGTCAAGTCAACAGGCATATTTTAAGCATCTCCTATGTTGCAGGTATTGTCGTGTTCTGGGCTTGTATTTTTTCCCTTCTTCATATTCTTTTCTGAAAGTTTGAGATTCTTCAGATTTCATCATGGTGCAGCCAAGTCTTATAGAACTTTAGCACAAACATCTGCTCCTCCAGCATCCATCATCACTATTCTCATCCATAATGGTACTCAGTCTATAAATTGATGTCAAACTTTGCATCTGCTTTTCCAGCTACCAAGTTTTGGCTCATTAACATGTTACCATTTTCAACATACCCTTAGGAAGCCTCCCCAAAACTGACTAGGTCCTACATGTACCCATGTGATTAGTAACTTATATATAAATTATTCACCATATAAAAATGACTATAACCCATTTCCAAGTATATTCCAAAGTTCACAGACATTCTGTTCCTTCACATACCCAAAGGCATTTTTATGAAGCTGACCCTTAAAGCATCAAATTCATAAAGACTATTATAATTTCATACATATTTCAAAGTACCATATTCTGGAAATAAATGTATACCTATATACTCAGGTGTATAAATTTTGCATATATTACATTTCTTATACATTATGAGGAAATCTGGAGTTTAGAAGGGATTAATAGTTTAAAACATATTTAATGAAAATGTCAGTGTAGAATTTAACTTTGTTCTGGGTTCATTACAATCAATGCCTTGCTCCATAAAACACCAAAAAGGGACAAGAACAATTTGAACGCTTTCCAGATTGACCTTGGATTAATACATTGTTTTCCCTTTCCTCACCCTCCACAAAAAAATAAATGCTTTCAGATGCTTATTTTGTAAGAGAGGAATTTGTAATGACTAAAGTTGCTTACTCTACAAGGACACAGATCTCTTGCCCTTGGTTTCATAGCTTAGTAGATGCCGCAAAATTCAACTGTTATTTCAAATGGTAGCCTTGTCTTTATTACTTCAACTTCATAAGTTTGAAACCAGTTTCTTCATGGTATCTAATATATTGCTCTATGACTCAGGGAAGAGCTATAGTGACTTTCAAAAGGAGCAGGAGTTATCTGTGTACTCCAGAGAGTAGAATTCTTTAACGCAAATGCAATTTCTGTGGCATGATTAGTGAATAAATAGGCTGAGTGAAGAGAAAGCACAAAATGAGTGTTGCCTCCTTGAATTTTTCATCCTATTCCTTTTAACTTCCCCTATGTACTTAGTCCTTTTCTATCTTATGGCATATTTATATCAGTCACCCCCTACTCAATTCTAAGCTCTCTTCAACTGAATTCAATAAGCATTTCTGAAATGTTTATACTGCACAAGACATTTTCCTAAGCAATGAAGATTAAAAAGAAGGAAAATTTCTCCTGCCTTCAAGGAGTTTGCATCCTCCCAATAGAAGGGTTAAGGATCGTCCATTTTGTCCAATATTTCTTTATCTCTAAAATGAAGGGATAGTCTTTGAATTCTCTTTGATCTATGATCTTAAGTAAATATAAAATATGAGTAAATTAAATCTGAAGTCACTTGGGGGGGGGGCGTGGAGTGGAGAGGTCAATCCTAACAACATGAGGATGGCCCCATGAAAGAGGTGTTACTTGAATCAATACATGGAGTGAGCTAAGGAATACAAGAGGTCAAATGGCATCCGAACAGAAAAATATTCTATACAGCATACAACAAGTTGGTTAATGTGACAAGAGTACAATAGGGGAAGTGATAAAAAATGAATTTGGAAATTCAGGGGCAAACCCAGATTGTTAAAGACTAACCTCTAGGATGAGTAGATCTGAATTGTAGAAGTATCAATTTGAAAGCCATGTGGATGATAAAATAGGATCACATTCAGGAAGTCCTTGCAATAGTAAGGTGACAAGAGTGTAATCTAGGTTTGTGGTTGTGATTGTAGAAGGAAGAGAGACAGTCTATGAAGAATACTGAGCCAGAATTTATAAGATCTAAATAATGACTGTATATTGGGATTGAATGAGTTGAGAGTAAATCTGAGGATGAAGAGTTGGGTAAGTGTAACAATGTCAACATCTAAAGAATAGAAATTTTAAGAAGTGGAGTAAATTGAAGGTAAGAGTATTAAAAATAATATTTTTTTAAAATGGATAGCACTTTTTATTCTTGTATCTTTAAACCCTGGCAGACTACCTTTCAAATAGGAGGTATTTAATAAATGTCTGGTAAGCTGCTTTTTTCTTGTATTGAGAGTTATTAGATATTAAATATCTAAAAGAGTATTATTGAGAAAGAAGAATTTCTGTGAAGATTAGTGACAGTTGAACCTGTAAAAATCATTTGACAACTTACTGAGCACTCACTTTGTGACAAGCACTTAACTAGCCACTAGGGGAGATGCAATGATAACTAAATATGGACCTTTTAAGCTCTACAATCTTATTTTCTAAAAGATATGTTGTCTGAGTTTCACCTTGAGCTAAAGAGGGAAAGGTCATAGGTCCCACAACTGATAGGACCAGCTAGCTCCCTAAAGAGAAGACTTCTCTTCTGTGCTTTTGGACCGGAACAAACTTATGAAATAAGTGAAGTTCTTCAGTGCCTTTCCAACTTCCCCTTTCTGTTCTCTTATCTGTTTAAGTCTCTTGACAAAAGAAGTGCCATCCCCTTCCTTCTGGTTCTCCAAAGTCCCTCAGTTCCATTCTCCATTATCATAACTTGTTGATTCTAAGCTACGTCATTCTCCTCCTCTACAACAAAGTTCACAGTTGCTTTACTAGACCTCTCTCTTATTGGAGGAAAAGTCACTAGATTTAACTGATTAAGGCTTAATGTGGTATCTATACCTCAAGAATTTTGACAATTTGTATGAAGGAGGTATTTTGGGTTTTGAGACTTTCCAGCCTTCCATAATTCACCTCCTGAAGTTGTGTCTATCTGAATTACTTCCACAGAAGGTCTGTGTTGTTAAATAACATGGCTGCAGATTCAGATCAACTATTTCAGAAATATCTGCTTTGGATAACAAGGGGCACTGAATGATAAATATTAAGGGTCTTAGTAGAAATCTATTTCTACCACTATCAAAATAATTCAATCAATAACTCAATTAACAAGAATTTATTCGGTGTCCACTATGGGCATCAGACTGTGCTAGGAGTCGGGAATAAAATAACAAAAATGAAACCATCTCAGCCCTTGACAAGCTTTTATTCCATTGGGAAGAAATCACACACACACACACACACACACACACACACACACACACATCAATAAAACATAAAATTAGTAAATCATAAAATAAGTAAAAGGTCATTTGTTAGGTTCTAATAGTTCCAAAAGATTTCATTTAGTTTCATTCAAACCATATTGTTTCAATAGACCCAATATTTTAGCATGAAACTCCTTTAAATAATATATTATTGGTACAATAAAGAATTTTAAAACTGGAATAAAACTAATAGACCCTGTAACAAAGACTCTGAACCTGAGGTCTGTGAGGTTTGTTTATTTTTAACTGATTTTCTAAAAAAAGACTGTTAGGTAGTTTAGTACATATAGAACTGGGCCTGGAGTCAAAAAGTTGTTGTTGCTCAGGCATTTTTCAATCATGTCTGACACTTCATGACCATATTTGGGATTTTCTTAGCAAAGATGCTCGAGTGGTTTGCTATTTCCTTCTCCAGATCATTTTAATAGGTGAGGAAACTGAGGCATATAGGGTTGTGACTTGTCCAGGGTCAAACAGCTAGCAAGAGTTTGAGGCCATATTTGAAAAAAGGAAGATGAGTCTTTCTGAGTCCAGGTCTAGTACTCTAGCAGGTCACATCCCGCCTTGCTGCCCCAGGAGTCAGAAAGAACTGAGTTCAAATACAGTCCCAGATGCTTAATAGCTCTATGACCCTAAGCAAGTCATTTAACCTGTTCTTGCCTCTGATTCCTCATCTGTAAGATGAGAATTATAATAGCACCTGACCCCCTGGGTTTTTATGAGTATCAAATGAGATAGTATTTATAGAGCAAAAAGCAATGGTAATGGGAATTTGAAGATCTTCCCTGACCCCTAATAGGCTGAATGTAATCACACAGAGTCTGTGGTGGGGAAAGTTTGCTGAAAGGTAAAACAGAGCCTACTAAGATTCAGAGCAGTTAGAGCTGGAGAAAAGAGAGGACATACCTAAGAAGGCAGCTAGGCTTGTGAGTGTTTGTTTGTAGGAAGGCTAAAAGATGGTATGGCTCTCTATCATTAACTTCTTCGTTACTATGATGGATTCAGTGTCCTGGTGTTGGGATTTAGCTTTCTAGTATCTGAAGAAAATGTTTTGTTTCTGTCTTCTATATGGAGAGCCTGTTGTATTTTGTGATTTAGAACTATGCCAGAATATTCATAGTCACTGTCAGCACTCTGAATATTGCATTGGTGCCACACACACTTAGCCCAATGCCTGCTACATATTAAGCACTATATAAATGATATTTGTTGTCATTATTATCATTATGATGGTGATGATAAAACTTAGTGCAATGCCTGGCTCATAGTAGGTGCTATATAAATGTTAGTTTTTACTCTTAGCATCCTCCTCCTATTCATCATCATCATTTCCTTTCTAATACTACTTATATTATTTTATTTTCATTTTAAAATATTCTCTGTGGAGCAGTTCATAGGCTTCACCAGTGTGATGAAGGAACCTAGGGTACATTAAAAATAAAAAAGTTGAGAACCCTGATCAAACCTAATACCTCATTTTTGTCTGTCTGTATTAAATGAGACCTAGAGAAAATGTGACTTTTCTGAGGTCAAATCTCTAATAAACTTGAGACAGATACTTTATTTTTTACTCCGAGTATTCCTTACATTCTTCTTCAGTCTCCTTTTCAGAGATCTGTGAAAAATTCCTGTGGGTGAAAAGGACAGAACATTCACCAAAGGAGGTGTGATTCTCTGATATGTAATTTGGTCCTCCCTCTCCATAACTGCCCAATTGATTTTCTCAAAGCAAAGATCTGATCATATTAATCCCTTGCTCCAAAAGCTTCAGCAAGTCTGTATTGCCGCTAGGATAAGGCCCAATTTCCTCTGTTCATTGTTTAAGGCCGGTCACCATCTACCTTCAGCCTCTTTCCAGATAGATTGCACAATACTCATCACATTCTCTTCCTTTCCAGCCAGACTTCCTTCCCTGCTATTCCTCATACACTGGATTCCATCCCTTACCTCTTCACCTTTGCACAGTCTTTTCTCTAGCCTGACTCTCTCTCCCTACCTTTTAGCTTATCTCTAGATCTCAACTTTAGTCCCATCTTTCAAGGTACTTTCCTCCTTCTTGTAATTGTTAAGAGTCTCCCATCTCTCTATCAGAATCATTTTGCATATGCTTTGCATAGAGTCCACATTTGCTTATCTATGAACAAGTGGCATTCCCCACCCCACTAGAGTACAAATTCCTGGAAAGAGGAGATTGCCTTTGCTGTTGTAATTTTTAATTCCTAGCACCTAATGCTGGGTCTGACACCTAGCAGGTATTTAATGCATCCTCCATGGAGGCTAGATGGCTGCAGAAGTTATTCCAACTCTCAGATTCTGTGATTGTGGGATAGATTAATTGATTGGTGCTGGGTGAATATGAGTAAAAAGACTTTGCTGACTGTTCCTTTGTTTTTCAGTAGTTCTCAGCTATTTGTGACCCTTTTGGGGTTTTCTTGGCAAAGATACTGGAATGGTTTGCCATTTCCTTCCCCAAGTCATTTTACATAAGAGGAAACTAAGGCAAACAGGATAAAGTGACTTAGCCAGCGTCACACAGATAAAAAGTGTCTCAGGCTAGATTAGAACTCAGGAAGATGAGTCTTTCTGACTCCAGGCTAAGCACTCTATCCACTTTACCCCCTGCTAATTATTCTAGGTGTTAGTATTACTGCCTTCCTCCAAGTATGTTTTATGTACTTATCCTCCAAGTATGTTTTATGTACTTATCTCTAGAATGTCTCTGCATGGAGGGTGATTTACTCATGCCCAGGGCCAACACACATGTCCTTCAAAGGAGCCATATGGCTGGTTAGAATTTGTTTCATTATCTCTTCAAAAGCAGAAAGCTTCACCTAGTCTCTCAAACTTGTCCTCATCAAATATGAAAAGGCTAATAAAGCTAAATCTCTACCCAGCATTGTGTTAAAAGGGTTTCCCCGGCCCCCTTGAAGCACTGACTCTCCTCCATATCCCTAAATCATAGTAGCTAATTAATATTACTCAATGTGACAAGTAGTTTCCTGGGAAATTTAGTAATCTCAATGAACTAAATAGGAAAATAACTATTAGACAACCGAATTGGGTGTTCTGCACCTACACTACATACCTACTTAATATTTAACTATCAGACAGACGCATTTGATGAGAACAGTGATGCCCTAGTTGGGGCGAAGGGGCCTCTTCATGCAATATGAAATTTTGACTCCAAGTTGAGACAAGAGAGCTTGGTTACTCATAGTTTTAGAACTAGGGTCTATCTTGTATCAACCACATTTCCGTCAGAATCCATGATAGCAGACCTTTTACTCTATGTCCCTTTTACCAGTGTAACACCAGTGTTATATCCATCCACTTTCCACCAGACAGTCAGGCATAATGAATTGTTTCGGATATTTTAAGTTTTAAAAACTTATGCAACACACAAACAGAGATGTCTAACTGATAGCTAGTAATGCAAGGGTGGTAGTCAGCGGAAAAACATGGACTGGATATATAGATTGGGTAACAATTGGCCTCAAAGTGATCAAAGAAGGCATGGGAGATCCCTCAACCTCTCAACTGAAGCTCTTGTCTCATACTTTAATAAGAAAATAGAAGTCATTCTCAGTGAGCTCCCTCTTCTTCTTTCTCTTCATGTAATAAAACAAGAATCCTTGATAGTATTGCCCACTACCTCTTCATTTCCATCTGATGAAGAGGTAGCCCTTCTCTTTATCTCTTATAATGTATAATATTGTCTCCATTATCAGCTTCTGATAATCTTGACTCTACTACTCTACTACTCTACTAGTTCTTTCCTGGTTGGCTATAAAAATCACCAAGACTCTCCCGTCCTAAAATAAATAAACCATCAGTAAATCCTACAATCCTGCAAGCAAATTTCCTGTCACCCCCAGCTAGAAACAGAAAAATATAATAGAAAAGTCATGGGTGCAAAAATAAGGACATTCCAATCCTAGATAAGTTTATCACTAGCAAGCTAGGAGAATTGGCTTGTTATTCAACTTATATTTAATTTCCTACGCTATTCCAGAAGTATCATGACATAAAATGAAATGCTAATCATAGCTCACACTTAACATAGCATTTTACAGTTTACAAAGCACTTTTTTCCCCCCACAATAACCCAAGGATGGTCATACAAGAATTTCTGCCCCCCCCCCAACTTTCCAATATGGAAACTTAAGTATAGTGATTGATTAGTTGACTATCACATGAATGGTTAAAGAACAACTTAAACCCAGGTCTTCTGACCCCAAGTCCAGTGTTCTTTGTACCATACGAAGTTGTGTGATGGACAATTTTAAAAGAAAAAAAGTGCTGTACAAGTATCAGGAATTCTTTGACTGGAGAGGCCCTGGCTTTCAGCTTTCTTCCTGTGGAGGGTTATTTGTCAAAAAGAGCCCACCCAACATCCTATTTCTCAGTGTTTCAACAGTGTCCCGTTAACCCTTGCAGGATTCTCTACTTTTACTGCCTTCCTTATAATTCCCTTCATTGCAACTGGTCCCTACAGGGTAAGCTTTCTTTTGAGTCAATTAAACCACCATTTAAGCATATGGCCTTTCCTATTTTAGGTACAGAGAAATCTCTGCTAGGAATTCCAGGATTCTTGAAAGATGTGGAGTAGCTCCCTTTTACCTTCACTTTCTGGCCTAGTCCTTTTTTTTTTTTTTTTTAATAAGTGAGTTCATACCTTGAAAAAACTGGTGGTTCATTTTTCTTTAATCACTTTTTTTTGCTTTTATTTTTTGAAGGGCAATTGGGGTTAAGTGACTTGTCCAAGGTCACACGGCTAGTTTTTTATGTTAAGTATCTGAGGCCGGATTTGAACTCAGGTCCTCCTGACTCCAGTGCCGATGCTCTATTCACTGCACCACCTAGCTGCTCCTGATGGCTCATTTTTTAATGCAGTTTTAGAAAAACTCATGTTTGCTGAGAAAAAAAATCATGTTTGCTGAACTATATATATATATATATATATATATATATATACATATATATACACATATACAAACATTCACATGTATATATACATATAATCTCCCAGTTTTTGTATTCTCTTAACCTATTCATTATGGGAGAAAAGAAAAAACACACACACATACACAAAAAAAGCTAGGAGGTAGCAGAAAGTAGAGGCCAAGAATGGATGTGGGATTATTGAATTTATACAGAGATACTGAGAAACAAGGTGCCCTATGAAGCATATCCTATCATCACTACAGTTACCAGTTGCTATTATGGTTTCCTTTATTTTTTCCTTCCTTTTTTCTTTCTTTCTTTCTTTCTTTCTTTCTTTCTTTCTTTTTCTTTCTTTCTTTCTTCCTTCCTCCCTTCCTTTCTTTCTTTCTTTTTCTTTCTTTCTTCCTTCCTTCCTTCCTTCCTCCCTCCCTCCCTTCCCTCCTTCCATCCTTCCTTCCTTCCTTCCTTCTTTCCTTCCTTCCTTCCTTCCTTCCTTTCTTCCTTCCTTCCTTTCTTCCTTCTTTCCTTCCTTCCTTCCTCCCTCCCTCCCTTAAGAACATGATTAAGAACAAACTCCATGTGAGAGAATTGGGGGAACCTAATGCCTTTGGAAAACTTTAAGCAAAGTTGAAGTAAAATGCCATGATGAGAAGAATAAGCATTTCAAATCAGATTTGCCCATTTTCAAGTGCAAACAGATGTCGGGGATAAAAATTCTTCTCCCCTACTTACTGTCTTTTATTGAGAGTGGCTTCCAATAGTCTCCTTTCTCTCACTTATGGGGGAAAGGAGTTGATACAGTGCTAACCCTACTGGCACTTTTTGGCAACTCAGTGAGCGCAGAGTGACATTCCACAGCATTAAGCATGATGGCCTTGCAATGGGGATTAGAGTTTACTCAGGACATTTTTGACGCGACGGATTATTTGTGCAGCTTCTACTCCATTCCTGAGCTACTGTAAAATTAATCTGTTTCTCACTAAGACACCTGAACACCAAAGCCAATTTGTGGGAGCTCTGCATTCCTTATATTATTCTGTTGTGTTATTTATGACTTTGCTATAAATAAGCATTACTAATGTTTGGGTCACTTTTAGAGTTTGCAAGGTCATTTTTTTCCCTTGCCAAATGAATATTTTATAAGATGTCTCAAAACATAAGGATGGAGGGGACAGCATAATCATATCTTCTTGGTTTACTCATTAATGACCAGAGATTTAAATTTGCTCTGCATTTTAGGTAACTTCCCCAGTAATTTGTGATATAACAGTAAAGGACAGTTGTGATTTTTTTTTTTAATGAATGCATCCTATAAGTTTATAAAAGGAAGGAAGGAAGGAAGGAAGGAAGGAAGGAAGGAAGGAAGGAAGGAAGGAAGGAAGGAAGGAAGGAAAGAAGAAAGGAAAGAAGGAAACTATAATAGCAAATTTTCTGAAATGAACCACAATAGAGCATTGCAAGATGAAGCAAAGTAATTAGAGACAGGAAAAGTTCAAAATATTCAATTCAGTGAAAAAAAATTGAAAATAAGTAAATATGTTTTGAATTTCAACCAAATATTTTCTTCCTTTCAGAGGTGTGTCTGATTTTCCAAACTACTCTCTGCATAATCTTTCATGCAATCTCAAAGTGTTTCTATTTTATTCTTATCAGTTCCAAACTATAATTTTCCTCCCCATCTCAGTTTTTCATGTCAATGTAGAAATCTTTAATTCACTCCTTTCTAGAATTTTTAAGATATCTGGAATGAAATTTGAAAGATTTTCTTAATGAACTCTATCAGACAAATAACACTCATTTCAAAACTGGATGTTCCTATGATTTTCAAGTGGCACTCTAGACTTTCAAGTCGCACCCCTGACGGGATGAGTCATAAATTAATTCTAGTTCATGGGTCTGATCACCAAGTGTGGCATGGGAAGTGAGCCTTAGAATGGAAAGACCTTGGTTTAAAGCACTATCTTGGTAACATACAAGCTGTGTGATGATAGACTTAGCCTCTCATTGCCTCTGGTAAATCTCTAAAGTTCTAAGTTCCAGAAAAGTTTCCTATCTCCATTGATAAGAGGAAGTTTCCAAAAGGGTAATTCCCCATGATGTTGAATTCACAAGTGATGATGCCGTAATACAATATCCCTCTCCCCTCCCAATTAAAACAAAACAGCAACAAAAATCTAAACAGCTTAGGACAAAAATATGAACACTTTAATAGAAACTGATCTTTTGAACCTTAATTCTATATGTCTGGAAAAATTATTCAGGATATAGAGTTTAGTATCCTCTTCATGTGAAGATTGTCATATTATTAACAGGTAATTGAGTTTCAATCAATGTTGGGTTTTTGTTATTGTTGTTTTGTTTTGTTTCAAACAAAGCTGTGAATTCATTGATGTTGAAAAACCCTCTGTCAATGGAGATAATCACTTTCTCTTTTCTTGGATCATATATCCAGTATGTATCAGAGGTAGTAATTTAACCCGACTTTATTTGATGTTAAGTCCAGCTCTCTTATTCACTAGATATAGCCTGAATGTTCTGGAAGTGATTCCGTTCTTATCCAGACTTTTCTGTATGTTCATCAACCATATAAATTTTGCTTCAAAGAATGGAAAAAAAAGAAAGCAATTGCCTTGTGCCCTCTTTAGTAGCAATTCTCAATACTTAAATTTCATCATGAACTTCTATCTAACTTTGGATGCTTGCTTTTTCCAATGGTTCTTGTTTAAAAGGGTAAATCAATTAGATGATGCCCTTAATGAGTCTACTGTCATTAAGCCTAAAGCCTATTTCCCTCTCTAAATCTTTGCTTCAGACTTTACCTTGAAACACAAGATTGAATTCTTTCTAGTCTCATCTGGGGATAGGATAAAAAGTGATTACACATATATGCTGAAAATGTAAGGATTTTTTAAAATGATACTGCAATCTAATATTGGATTGAGTTGCATGGGATCCTGCTATTTTAAAATTTGCTTCTTTTTTCTTCTGCCATCCCACAGTGGAAACAAAATTGGACCATCAAGAGATCCAGGTGTGAGAGGAGGAGCCCAGGAGTTTGGATGATCTCTCAATGATTTTGGTTGAAGAGGGAAGGGAAGAGGGAAGGGGAGAAGGAGAGGGAGAAGGAGAGAGAACTGAGGGACTGTGTGATTCATGAGTATTGAGTCCCAGAGGACAAATAGCTGAGTATATCCCAGAGTTAGAGACTGAGTGTGTCATGCTAGCTTTAGTTTTAACCCTGAATCTCAGAGTTGGAAGAGAACCTAGAGATTAACTCATCCAACCTGTGCCTGAACATGAATTTTCCCTGGCAATATCCCCAGTATAGCATTATGTAAACATAAGCAATTATTAAAATAATGAGAATAAATAGATACATGATCACAGGGAGTTCATCTTAATGGGAGGGAGGGGTCCATAAGAAAGGGTCGAGGACTGACTCTCCCAAATCAAACTATAAAGACCATCATCAAGATTGATCTTAGACTATAGTAAACTAGTTCCTCAAGTATAACAATTTGAATACTTCTAAGAGGATTTCCTCCTCTTGACACCAACCTAATTTAGGTCCTAGGAGAGAGATAGCATTATGTAAGGAATGTAATACTGGACTTGAAGTCTGGAAGATGTGGGTTAGAAGTGGGCCTCAGACACTTACTGTGTGACCCTAAATGAGTCAATTCTCCTCTGACCTTGAATCCCTCATCTGTAAAACAAAGCTATTTGTCTCAATGACCTCTAAGACCTCTTCCGGTTATAAATCTGTAATCCTGTGATCTTAAATATTACATACATAGAAGAAAAATCACTATACTTGGAGCTGGGAAGGTCTGGGTCCAGACCCTATCTCAAACACTAGCCATGTAACCCTAGGATAATCACTCAACCTCTTGGGGCCTTAATTCTCCCATGTGTAAAAAGAGAAGTGTGGATACTATGGACGTTAAGGCCTCTTCCAGACATAAATTTATGATACCCTCAGCTATGGTAATATTTTCCTAACTAGTCCTCTTCCCACCTCACCCCTGCCCATTATCCCTTCTATCACCAATCTATCCTTCACATTACTTCCAAAATATTCCTTCTAATCCAAAAGTCTGAAAATGTCACTCCTCTGTGGATTGGAATTCAGTCCCTAGCTCTCTTTTCTAAGGTATTGAACTAACATTGCTTTTATGATCTTGTTCTATTACTTTATATTATACTGTTGATAGTTTATATTGATAGTATTTTTTTTTTTTTTATTTTCATATATCTAGGTGGTGCAATAGAGCACCAGTCCTGGAGTCAGGAGGACCTGAGTTCAAATCCAGCCTCAGACACTTAACACAAAAACTAGCCATGTGACCTTGGGCAAATCCCTTAATTCCAATTACCCTACTTTCCTCCCTCCAAAAAAAAAATATTTTCATATATCTGGTGACAGCAAAGACAGATAGCATAAGTGGTATATTAGTATCCTTAAAATATTTTTTAAATTAAAAATCTGAAGGAAAGCCTTCCACATTTGATTGTGATTGTGGTTTATCCTTCATTCTCTTTTGGAACTTTTTTTTTTTCTGAGGGGGAAGACAGGGCAATTAGGGTTAAGTGACTTGCCCAAGATCACATAGCTAGTAAGTGTTAAGTGATGGCCCAGGATGTAGTGGGAGACCTTGGTCTTTTTAAGCTAATGTCTTTCAGAGTTCTCACTTTGACTGAAGCAACTACTTGAGGATGACATGTCCAATTAGGAAGGTCAAATTTGAAGACTGAAACATACCTCAGTATCTTGGGGTTTACTAGTTAGGTTTTCTTTTTTCCTTTTAAAGACCATGCCTTAAACCAAATTCACTCTGGCTCCCATTGATTGGACAACAGTAGGTCCCTACCCAAGCTGGCTCGCTGTCCTTTATTCTCAAAAAGGACCAAAATGACATCACTGTATTAGAGTTAAATTAAAGTGTTTCGACTGTGGCTGATCAGACCAATCTAAGCTTGGAAGACTCTACCAGAGGGCAGACATGAAGAGTCCTTGGAAACATTTGGAGTGGACTCTCTAAATCTGTGCATCTTGCATTTCTTTTGAACTACTTTAATTCTGCTTTGTTCATAGAGCACAGCCCCTTCTCTGATGTGGGCATGCCATGCTAAACAGTCCTGTGCCAGTCATGACACACAATCAATTACAATACATGTCACACAATCAATTACAAACTTCTTAAGAGAGACCTTGACATCATCCTTTTATTGCTTCTCTACCACCATATGAATGCTTGCACTGTGTTAGTTCTCCATCAAATCTTTTCGGCAAGTGTACATTTTGCATTTGAGCAATGTGGCCATCTCATTGGTATTGTGTTGTCTGATGTAAAGTTTGAATGTTTGACAGTTTAGTTCAAGAAAGAACCTCAGTGTCCCGTATCTTATCCTGCCAGGGGATCTTCAGAATCTTCCTAAGACAATTCAAATGGAAGTCATTCAGTTTCCTGGCATAGTGCTAGTATCCTGTTCAGGTTTGACAGGCATAGAACAAAGTCAGCACAATGGCTCTGTAGATCTTTAGTTTGGTAGTCAGTCTAATAGCTCTTCTCTCCTACAATTTCCTTCAGAGCCTCCCAAACACTGAGTTAGCTCTGGCAATGCATGAGTCAACCTCATTATCAATGTGTATTTAGCTGGAAAGTTCACTATCATGGTAAGTGAACTTATCCACAGTATTCAAAATGTCCCCAGGTCCCTACCTAAGCACAATTTAATGATTATTGTTTGGGCCCATATGGCTCAAAATGAATGTAAACAGCAATTGTTTCTCTCTTGGCCAGAACCCCTGAGGTTTTTCCCCTCCTAGCTTGATTTTATCTATCTATCTATCTATCTATCTATCTATCTATCTATCTATCTATCTAATCAAAGGGATCATTCCTAGGTTTACTTCTTAAACAAGCCTAATGACTGAATGGGTGTTACCTCAATCCACATTTGGTCAATCATCAATGGAGGATTAAAGTCAGTCAATAAACATTTATTAAGTACCTACTTTGTGTCAGATGCTGTGTGAAGCCCTAAAGATAAAAAAAGAAGCAAAAGACAGTTTCTATTTTTAAGGAACTCACAATCTCATTGGGGAGAGAACACATAACTAATACACACAAATTAGCTACATACAGAATAAATAGGAAATTAGCAAAAGACAGAAGAGAATATAACCAAGATAACTGGGAAAGGTTTCCTGTAAAATACAGAGTTTTATTTGGGAATTAAAGAAAGCCAAGGAAGGCATTAGGTAGAGATGTAGAGGGTGAGCATTTCAGGCAATGGCAACAGCCAGAGAAAATACCTGGAGCAGAAAATTGGAGTAACTTAGTAATGGAACATCTAGGAAGCCAATGTTCCCGAATCAAAGAGTATATCTTAGGGAGTAAGGTTTAAAAGACTGGTAAGGTGGAAGGGAACTAGGTTATGAACAGCTTTGAAGGCAAAGAATGTTTTATTTGATCATGGAGGTGATAGGAAGCCACTGAAATTTTTTATTAAATTTGTTAATAAAGGGAAGAGATGAGTAGGATGAGAAAACACAGATGGGTTCATAGAAAGATATGAGTTTATAGAAATGATCATTCATATTTATGAAATCATGGATCCAGAAATTGATTGAAGTGATTACAATTAAGGGTAAAGTCCCTTCATGACAAACTTGTGTTGTAGTCAGTACAAGTATTAACTCCATTATAGATATGAAAGAGAGTCAGCATGATGTAGTATATAAGGAATTCAAGTCCTACATAAGGAACAAATCCTGTGTTCAAATCCTACCTTTCCCTTGGCTATGTAACCCTAGGTATGTCACTTATCCTTGCAATGCCCCCAGCAACTCTCTCGAAGTTGCTTAGAAGATTATATTCTTCTTTGATGGTGTTTCCTCATAATAAGCTCCAAGTACCAATGAAATCACTAACCTCTTTCATTTTCAAATATATAAATTATTTCGCAACTAGAAGAATTAGAGCTAGGGAAGAAAAAGTTTCAGAGAATAATGTTCTAGAGTAAAAATATTACATTAATTGTATTTAATAACAACTCTCTAGATACAACAGGATGAAGCAGTATGTAATTAGAAGGGGGAATAGTTAAACTTTTCAGTGATACAGAAGACACATTTTTTATAATATTAAATAGGAATATAATTGAGTTCTAGTAGTAATAAGAATTCAAAGCAGGGAATCAAAGTCAAGCAAGCCTGGGTGTCAGGGAATGATGAGGGAGTAATAAGAATAGTTCTAATTATCATAGCCTTCTATACAAAATACATTAATAGCTCCCCACTGTCTATTCAACGAAGACGATGTTCCTGGACTTGTTAAAAAAAAACAAAATGGTACATCAGAATTGTATTGTTATTTATGGAAGAGGTGATATTCAAATAGAGATTGGTTGTGACTAATAATAACTGATATTTCTAGAGTGTCTTTTATACATTATCCAAGTTGAAACTCGCAACAACTAGGTGAGGTAGGTAAAGGAAATATTAATTCATTATGTATATGAGAAAACTAAGGAAAGAATGCTTATGTGAATTGGGTCATGTTCATACCACTAATAGGTATCAGAGAAGGGATTCAAACCTAGGCCTTAGTGACCTCAAGTTCAGCACTGTATTCCCTGATTTATACTGCTCTCTAAGATAAAGAGTATTTATTAGAAGGTGATGTGGAAAGATAAAAACTATCAAAGAATATAAGCTCCTTGAGGGCAGGAATCTCATGTCTACATGCAGTTTGAGTTTTTCTGGTTGAATCAGAGAAAGGAGAGAATCTGCTTTTATGGGGCTAACAGGCACTGGAGTAATGATAGTTTTATAAAAGGGGGTCTCCACAGAAAGAAAGTCTCCAAGTCAAATCATCCTTTTGTAATACATTTCTACTACTCCCATCTTCCATATTTGTAGCCTAGATCTTGACCACCCAAAGTCACAATCATGTCAACCTGGAGGTCCTTTTCCACTGTCTTCTTCTGGAGCACATGAAGGCATTTAGTTAAATCTATGTTGGCTTGATCAGGAGTTGAAATAAGTTCACATCCCTTAACTTTGTAGTACTCTTTGACTTCAGGTCCAAGAGAATCAAAATCTCCACTGATGTACTCAGGTAAGAAGCTCACCTACTCTCCTTCAGTGAATGATAATAGTGGTTAGCATGTCCATTAGCACAGACTTTCAGAAGAACATTGCTCCACAGATGATGAAAATTACTTCTGTCTAAAATTTGATTAAAAATCAATAGGCAATACTTCAAATTCCCAGTGGGAAGTAAGTATTCCAGGGGGGTATCAGGTTATTAGCTTCTTCCTTCATCTATCAACCCTTAAAAGAAGGATTTGGGAATAGAAGAGGGTGGAGGTGGAGAGAAGGTGAGAGGAGCCACAGCCCCTACAACTTCCCCCCTCCCTGCCTCCTCTGATGCAGCATCAGCAGTGGCCACAGAAGTGGTGGTGCTCCACTTACACAGCTATTCCAAGTATTTTCTTCCATGAGATTTTGTTTCCCATTTTCCATTTGGTCAATTGGTCTTTTTAAGGACCTCTTCCCTTCAGTAGATTTTTGTTCCTCTTTTACCAAGAAGTTAATTCTGTTTTCATAATTTTCTTGCATCACTGACATTTTGTTTCCCTTTTTTTCTTCTACCACTTTTATCTCTCTCTTTAATTCTTCAAGGAATTCGTGGTGAATTTGGGTCCAACTGGAATTTTTCTTTGAGGCTTAGACTGAGCCTCAGTCTTCTTCTGAGTCTATGGCTTGGTCTTCCCTGACACTGTAGTAACTTTTTATGGTCAATTTTTTGCTGCTGTTGTTGTTTGCTTATTTTCCTAGACTATTCTTTGAGTTTGAACTTCAGGTTAGAATTGGAATCTGCTCACCTGGGGATGTGGAAGCATGATTTTAAGCTTCAGGCTTTTTTGTGCTGCTGTTGCCAGAGCTAGTTCTGGTGTTCCACACATTTGATGGGGTGTGATCCATGAAGAGGTGTGGTCATTTATCTCCTGGTCAGTGCTCTTGTTTTTAACCAGGAAGGAAACCAGATCCATGCATTTCCAAGTTCTAGCATGCTTCTTGGTCTTTGAACTGTGACTAGGGCCCCTGATTCCTTGTGACCAACCACCAGCACTTCTCTCTACCCTTGAATGGGTAGCCACCATGATGTGTTTGGACTCTGGATATGCCTCCAATGTGGTGAAACAGACTTCTCCTGCTGAGCTCTTACACGTCCTCAGGCCAGAAAAATGTCTCATCCCAAACTTTTTTAACTACGTTATTGCAAAATTTGATCTGAGATATTATTCTGAAGTTGTTTGAAGGTAATGTTGAGAGAGTTCATCTAGGTGGTTGCCTTTAATCATTTTGACTTTTAACAGACTTTCCTTCATTTTAAAGACAAGGAAACAGATTCTTTAAAAAATGACTGAGTTGTGCCTTGTATTGGTAATGGAATTTGGAGATGCCCCTGTATTGGCCTGGTTTTTGGTTGAGTGTAAAAACCCAGAGCTTGTGAATTCCACTTGTGGGATGGACATGTTGACATGAAGAGAGAGGGCTGAAGTGGGAGGAGCTGTGAATTGGGAGAGAGGCCCAAGCCTAGAGAAGGCCAGAAGGACTTTGGAAGAGCAGTATCCAGTATGGTGGAGCCTGAGTTGGTGAGAGAAAGACTGCTGAGAGCCCATTGAAACTGCCACCTGGAACTGCCACCCAGAAAAGCCAAAGAACGAGGAGGCATGGCTGTGATGCCAGTATTTTGTCTGTCTGTTTTGATGTTGTTTTGCCAGATTCACCTGATGGTGAAGGACAGTGCTGTTGTTGTAGAGGTCCTGGAACCTGGCTGTTGGTTCAGAAGCCCTGAAGGAGGATTT
>CM053585.1:355136928-355158155 GCA_028646515.1 Pseudochirops corinnae
GAGGGCTTGCCTCGAGTAAAGATGAAAGAAGGCCCTTTCCTTGGGTATTCAATGCTGAGTTTAACCTTGTTGTGACTTAAGGGAGGAAGGCCTTTTGTGCTCTCCTGCCCCTTTTGAGATTCAGGGGTGGGAAGCCTTTGAGTGATTGACCAAATGGAGTAAGGTAATGTGTGTGTGTTTACAATTTTTTCTATTTATCCATCAAGAATAAAAGATTGTCAAGAGTGATAAGATTCAGCTCCTCTAGCAATCTATCCACTGTTGGCCAAATTGGACTACACTGGACAAGACTTTTGCATGTAGAATAGAAGATTAGAAAGTGAAGCAATCTATACATCCGTAAACAAATAGATCTAGAACCTTTTCTTGATTATTTTATCTTTGAGATAAGGGTCTGTTTGCTCAGGAAACAGGGATCAGGAAATCGGGAAACAGGTAGTTTGCTCAAGGTTGCATGGAAAGCATCTTTAAAAGACAAGTAATCTTCAGAAGAATTTATAAGGAAAGACAAGGGGAATAAAGGATGTCTCTCCATTCCAACTCTATGAATGATCTCTCTGCGAACCTGTCCAGGAGACCACAGGAGGATTTTGTTATTCTTTTCAGGGGATAGTTTCAAAGATACTAGATAATATTTCCCAGGACCCTGGCTGTAAACATCTCCACCATGCTTGCGCAGTGAGATACAGGGTGGCACAACGTAATTTTTTTTTTACTACACTTACACTGAATGATGATATTGTTAAAGTTACCCTGTAAGGCTATTGATGGCAATATTCCATCTTTGTCTACTGCCCTATAAAGCAAGTGGGTATTGGTCAGTGAGTAAAAGAATCCATAGGGGAATATGACAGTATGATGCTGTGTGTGCCTTGATCAGCCCCCATCAAGGCTTGGGGAGTTTCTGTGTTTGTCTCCACTGGGCCCCATTGAGACTTAGTGGATCCCATAGGAGTTATAACTCCTACTATATTCTCTCCCACCCCTGGAAGAAGGGTGATTAGAGGATGCTGTAGAAGTTGGTGCTCCCATTATCAGAAAACCCTCTTGAGAAGAATAGACTGGAATAAAGTCAGATTATTTACCCCTCTGAAGCTGTCTTCCTGTCCTTCCCATCTGACCAAATCAAGAGTGAACCTGTTAGAGGCTGGAGTCCAAAAACTCCAGTGTTTCCCTTGTGTTATTTGTGAAACAACCACCATATACACAGCACTTGCTCATTCAAGTAGTGACTAATAGAAGTCCCTTGTCTGTAACAAATGCCTATATTGCATACCTTGGTACAGTTTGAATAAAAGAGACTGTGCTCCTCATTTTGTTGAATCCTCCATTAATAATGATCCAGTAATACTATAAATTTCCAATATAGGAACCATTTAACAGAGATACTACCAGTGTTTCCTCCAAATACAAAAAAGTTAGTCCAGTGGCATGTTGGGAAATATTTATCAGCAAACTCTCTGGTGGGGGTAGAAGGGTTGAGGGGAGAAAATGCACACTCCAGAGATTTGTAAACTTTAAACTTCATTATTAACATTTTTCTCCCTCTCTCTTCTAAGCAGACAATTAACAAAAGAAATCAAGCCCTAATTTGTAGCATTTGTGAATTTTCAAGGTGTAAATACTCACACTGACTTTTTTTTAATGACTCTCCCAAGCCTCTACAAGCAGGCTCCAACACCCTCCTACATGAGTTTTCTGCCTTGATTTTTATGATCTTCAAAAAAAGCTATTTTTGTTGCTACCATATCATGGAATTTGTTGACCTGGCACCCTCATGACTAAAAATCAGACCTACAGTATAAAGGAGAGGATCTTAGCCTAGGTCATTATAATACTAAATCTGGAACTCTATAAATGTATTAGTTATTATCATTGATTTACTTTTATAATATTGCCAGCATTCTAAAATGAAAGAATACATATTAGTTACATAATTGAGAAGAGAGCTCTAATTAACATCTGAGGAGTAAGGATGAAATAATTTGGAAAGTATGAGAAACAGACTAATAATGTGCTTTTTAGATGTCATCTGGACTAGTTCTCTCATTTCAGATTAGGAAAACTGAGCATCTGAATGGCTAAATGGATGTTCAATGGTCACGTAGCTAGTGAATATCAAAGGCAGAATTTGACTTTCAATGTAATATACCAACCTGTCTCAAATTGTACCTCCTCATTGTCTTCATTAACAACAGATCTTTGCTGAGGGATCTATTATCAATAAAGTCCAGGGGAAGAAGGGTCAGTATCTGACCAGCAATTATACTTTAAAAAAATCTAAATAACAAGCTTGAGTTACAGAAAACAAGCAGCCAATGCATCATAGAGATGCTGAAGGAGTTCAGAGGTACCACAGTGGGCTAAAATAGCTAACTCAATACCTCCTTAATGTCTTACTTAGAATATTTTGTTTTAGGTACTAGTCAGTTCAGTAGTGGTAGAAACATGGATGGAATTTATTTAAAAGAAGATATAAAAGTAAAAGTATGTGTTTAGGAACTGTACAGATGCTATTGATTCCTCTAAGCTGGTGTTTCCGTGGCCAGTGAGATTCAATATCATTGATAATATTGTATAGCTAGAAGGAGGCACAAGACCTGGGCATTGTTTATAGAGTCATAAAAAAGAAAGAAAGAAATTTGAGGCACCAGAAGTGATGGCAGTCAAACATGGAAACTTTGGAGCCACTTGTTGTTAAGATTTCATGATAATATTTTTTTTAGAATTCTTGCAAAATTCCTTTTTAAATAATAGCTTGGACAACTCAGCAACAGAACTTTTTCTATTTAACTAAAAAAATTCCTCCCTAAACCATCTGGGCTGGCAGGTGTTCATCATCAGATCTGGGTTGCTATGAGACTGGAACTTGCTAATGCTAATTAGATATAAAGCAAGAAACCTCAATTCTGCTCATTTGAAATAACTTTACATTTGCCACTACTGGAAAGACAGGAAACTGATCCAAAATGCAGCATTTGTAATTAGAGGTCCCTAAGGAAGTCATACTACTAGTCATAAACTATAAATTAAATTATTGATGACTTCTACTTGACTTTAGTTTTAATTTAAATTCATATGACTGATTCTGGTAGATTTTTTGTGTCTAGTGGACTCAGTATCCTTCCAATCCTTTTCAGTAAGAAGGAAGGAAAGAAGGGGGAAATATGTATTCCTTCATATGTATTCTATGGCTTCTCATCCATAGGGAACATAATTAAGTTGTTCTCAACGATGATTTGTATTTTAAAGTATAATATTTTATTGATACCTCTCCAAAAAATTGAATGGAAGCTCATTAAATTAGTAAAGAACATAAAGGCCATATTTATGCGAGTGTTTGCATAGTCTTAAAGATCAATCTGGCAATGCTATATGGCTGTGAAGTATGGAATATCAGAGCTTTGGAAGAATCACAGTTGTAGGTCAACCAAAGTTCAGTGAAGAGATGAATAGAGGGCATGAGTTGGCTCTGGCATATTATCAAGGAAGAAATGCACAGGTAAAGCAATGCAAAATACGTGATTGGAAATCTATAACTAGAAAATAAAGATTGTTGTTCTGGCAATGAGGGTAAGGGAAAACTGATGCACAGTTTCATTGTTACCCAGATAATTTCAAGAGCTCTAGAAGAAGGACAATCCATAAGAGGAATCTACATATGGCAAATTTATAGAATACAGACAAGAGTTTCAAAGAATGAGAAGGTTGTAATCTATAACATTGGATTTAGATCATTTAGATCATAGATCTAAGAACTGGTATATTGAAATAGAAGTGAGGATCACTGTATGATGAACTGAGTGGACAAGGGCAAACCTAGCCGAAATTTTAAGTGAATCATCATAGGAAGAAGAGATATACATCAAAGAAAGCTTAACAAAACAGAGGACTGATCTCATAGATAGAAAAGTATTGGATTAGATTATACCTAAGGACCTTTCCAGCTCTAAAATTTTATAATTAGCTGGAGAAAACAAGATTACTGCTCATATCCTAGAGAAGTGAAGATGAAATGGACAAATACATAGTAAAAAGATACATAAAAATTGTAATATACCACATGCTGATTATGAATTGGTAATATTCACCCCCTAGGCTCATAAGATAAAAACCAGAAGGGACCCAAAAATAACCTACTCCAACAATGTGATTTCATAAATGAAGAATTTGAGGTTAATTGGAATATTGAACTAATCCAATGAGCAGAGTTAGGATTTAAAGCTAAATCCTGTGACTATTTTTTTAATGGTGCTTCCCTCCCCACCCCACCCACCCCACAACACCAAGGTTTTTTTGTTTGTTTTTTTTATTAGCTTTCCAACAAGACTTCTTAAACTTTTTCCACTTGTGACCACTTCAGTGCTTCTTAAACTGTGGGTTGAGACCCCTGAGTATGACCAATAGTATCAAGGAGTAATATTTCTCTTATAAAACATTGGTCAAAATTCAATGGCAGAATTATCCCAACATCTTAAGAAGAACATGAAGGATTTCAAGACTATCAAGAAAATAAGAATCAGAGCATTGACAGGACAAAAAATATATCTGGTAACGAAGAATAAATTAATCTCTGAGTTTCCTTTGAGCACTAAATCTATGATCCTAACACTAAAGCATTGTATTGGATATTAAAATTAAATGATTAGAGACTTACACAAAAAATAGTCCCTTATGGAAATGAATACACACACACACACACACACACACACCCAAAAAAAAAAAACAACATATAAGCAAACATATATATATATATGCAGCAAGTCAAGTTATAGTTAGATTATTTTTGACTTAAATTTAGAGAGTATAGGAAGGTTATGAAGGGAGGTTCCAGAAATCTCTAAAATATCCTATATAATGTATTTTTGAAATCACTTCTTCCAAACAATTGTCTCTTTCTTTCTAAAAGAAGCAAATTATCCCAATAGGGACAATATAACTTCTGTTTTCTAATTTCCATAAATAAATTCAAATTCTATCTCAAACTGAGTTGTTTTCAAATTCATTTTAAAGTTTAATCTTGATAGTCAAAACTGTAAATATACATCACTTAGAGCATGTAAAATCTGAGCAACAAAATTGTTGGAATTTTCATGGAAATTCTAGCTTCATAGCAATGTTGAAATTATACGTCAACACTAGTATTTTCTTAGAACTTTCAAAAATACAGTAATGGATGTTTGTTTATTTGTTTTTGGTGGGGTCAATTAAAAAAAAAAAAAACATGAGATGCAATTGTATCTCCATTGAAGAAGCCTGCACTTAACTGAAGATGAACTGAAGCAATGTCATGTCCTTCAATTGAAAAACTTTGCGTATCACTTTAATGTCAAGAGGGTCTTGAAATCCTAGGCAACCATAAAGAGTCTAATGATTCCCTGAAAACTCTATGCCTTCCTGGATTTTTCTTAATGAACCTGAAGTTAACTTAACAGATCTTTATTAGAAGATAGAAACCAGGAAAAAAAAAATGTTTTCAAGCTCTGGTATAAAACAAGATCAATTTCTAAAAGTCATTAGAAATAAAATACCATGACTGTTAACATTTTTCATTCAATATATAGAACCCTTTTTTAACTCGAGAATCAAAGTCAAATGGCATTTGAATTAGATTTTTAAATATTCCTTCCTTCTTCCCCTTAGCTAGAAGAAGCTAAGATAGCTTAGCTAATTAAACAATTAGCTTCAAATGAAATTCACATAAAAAGTGCCTTTTTTCTTTCTCTTAACTACTTTATATGAGCCTTAGGAATATTTTGGTGACTTAAGATTATTCTGTCACATCACCTGGGGATCTGTCAGTACTTCCAGGTTTGTTGCCATTACTCTCTAGGACTGAACCCAATTGGTGGAATCCATTCAAATGGATCAGAAAGCCTTTATTAGGGTCATATGTGCCTATGTAGCAAATCTTCTAATTGAGGATATTTAAACTGAACTTAATTCTTATCAGTAAATTTACAAAAAACAAAATTGACATCTAGCATAAAAGTCCTCACACTAAAGACAATTAAGAAAAAGAACAAGTTCGAAGTAGAAGATATCAGTTGTTTCAGGAAACACTCATCCATGAGAGAAGTGAACACCAGAGACTTAACTAGGAATTTTTGCACTGGGTCATATGTCACAAATAATATTTAGGGCAAACAGCAAGAAGTATCCTCTCAGTTGGGCAATGCAGAAGAGAGATAGTCTGGAACACTGGTACAAGCATACAGCAGGGAAGGAAAAGATGGAAGATAGAGAAGAGCTCACAAAAACATCAGATCCTGTTAGCTTCCTATTTAAGCTAATTACTCTTGGCAATCAGTTGCCAAGTTTCTGTTGTTTTAATATTGTTGAAGGACTACAAGTACTATCAACTCCATTTCAATATTGAACACTATATCAAAGCCCTCATCACTTTACCATTTTTGTTTGTTTGTTGTTGTTGAGTCATTTCAGTCTGATAGTTTCTTTGTGTCCCCATTTTGGGGTTTACTTGGCAAAGATACTGAAGTGGTTAGCTATTTCCTTCTCCAGCTCATTTTACAGATGAGGAAACTGAGGCAAACAGGGTTAAGTGACTTTCCCAGGGTCACACAGCTAGTATGCCAGATATGAGTTCAGGAAGATGAACATAGCTCATAGCTCAGGTCAAAACTATAAATTCAATGATTTTTCTCCCCCATGAAATACAGCAAAAGGGACACGTATAAACAATCAGCATATGAATGAGATAAAGATCACTTAGCTTACTCAGGGCAAAAAATATGTGTATATGTATATAGTATGTATGTGTGGGTGTGGGTATATATATATATATATATATATATATACATATATGTCTACATATATATGTATATATATATATATATACACACACACAAACACAAATACACACATATATGTCTACCAGAAATATTTCATTGTTGATCCAGAAGTAGACACTATAATTTAAGAAAGCTCATTTATCATTCCATTCTAGTACATAGATTTAATTTAATATTTTTAAATTCCCTGTACATCACTTGCATATTTAGGTTCATGGACAAAACACAACAACATGTAAATACATCTGCTTGGGCCTCTATATTATTAAATGTTATCCATTCTTTTTAACAGGTTTTTAATTGGAAGCTATTTGCTGCCCCAGGTTCGCAACTTATGACTCTTTTTGCTTTAATAAATTGGAGAGCCTCTGCCGGTGAAGTAATTAGGCGACTGGCTGTCATTAGTGTTGCAGCAGCCTCTTGCCAGCTTGGATTTTATAACTGAAATAAGAGTGATGATTCCAACTCACTCTCTAGCAGACATTCCAAATAACCATGCTTTATTTGGCACACCTCAGTAATTAGCTTACTCTCCAACTGTACTGCTTTATCCAGTGCCTAGTCTCTTCCTCTAAAAGAAGATTTAAACAAAATTGGAAAGCCAACCAAACCCAAGTCATGACCTGAATAACTAATTGTACCATAATGAAAGACTTACGGGCTCTAATGGAAGGTGGGATGCAAATAGGTATACATGTATATACATGGTTGGAGAGTAGTTATAACTGTGATTTCTCACTGCATAGAGATGAAATGAATTATGATGGCACCAGGAAGAACAGAAAATAATTTTGAGAGAGAGAGAGAGAGAGAGAGAGAGAGAGAAACACTCTAAGTCTTGAATTCTGAACAGAAGCTCATTTATCCAATATCTTGAGTATTTCAATATATTAGGGCTAAAAAGTCAATGAGCTTACAGAGGTGAGCCTTTGTTTTTAGTTAAATTATTTATCTCTCCAACCCCATCCACTCTGGAAAGTATGGATGAACCCACAGACAACCTGTTTGAAAGAATTAGGACTATATACTATAGTATACTAAATACCAGTATACAATATACATATAATAGGACATTCCAATGATATCTCATTGAGCCTCTTAAAGAGAAGAGAATTCCTGGAAGAAACCTTGCAGCAGAGAAGGGGGAATTCTGGGGCAGCAGTTGCTCCTGCTAAGAAGATGCTTCAGTACGTGGTTCCACATTAGTTAAGGAAGCAAGGACCTGAACCATGCTATGGAGGAGCAAATAAATCTAGATTTTGTCCTCCACCACTGTGCAAATTAGTTTAATTGTTCATCCTGTATGTGACAGTTGCTAGTCTCTCAACTCCAAGTTCATTTCCTTTAGAGAGGAAGTAGGGAGGATTCAAATTCTTAAGACAAGAGGTTATTATGGGTCTCTATAAATTTTTAAGGGTACTGAAGCTTCCCTGATCAAACACCCCACAGAGAGCAGTAGATTCAGTATTTTCAATAAACTAGATGGCATCTCAATGGCTCTTACATTTCTATGTTTTTTCTTCCAAAGGTGTACTTCATGTTTACCCTGGTAGCAGGTATTTAATTTACATATTTGAGATGAGTGATTGAAGACAATGCGTTAAAAGATGTTTAAAAGTAATATTTAAACTATTTTGCGAGTCTAATGTCAAATTTTAGTCCTAGAGAGAGACTAAGAAATAGATCTTCTTTTTTTGGAGAGGTGAGTGACTGTGTGTACAGAAGGCTACATACACTGTGAAGCATAGTTGTTTTGTAAGTTAATTTTACTTAACTTTTTTTCCAAAGTTATGAAGAAAGTCTCACTGAGTTTCTGGGGTAGGAGTAGGAAATCTGTGGCTTTCTAGGTCCTCAAGTGTGACCTTTTGACTGAATCCAAACTTCAGAGAACAAATCCCCTTAAAATAAGAGGATTTGTCCTGTAAAACTTGGACTCAGTCAAAAGGCTGTAACCAAGGACCTAAAAGGCCACATGTGGCTTCGAGGCCACAGGTTCCCTACTCCTGGTCTGGGATATTTATCTTCTTCCTTCTGTGAATACACACACACACACACACACACACACACACACACACACACACACACATTATTTTTATATACACATATACATATACACATATATTTTAAAGTAACTAGTTATTTATATGTTGGCTTCCATATTATGGGAATAACATGGAAGAATGGGAGCTCCTTGAGTCCAGGAGCTATATTGGCCTCTCTTTATATCCCTAGAACTTAGCATAGTGTCATACATTATAACTGACTAATCAATGCTTATTCACTCACTAGCACATCTGAAAATGTCTTTGATGTGAAAAAGTAACATCATGAAACTATTTTTAACTAAATAAATATAATTACTAAAACTATGCTTACCAAAATCATCACATTACTTTAAAAAATATCTCAAATGATAATGATAACAGCTATAAAGTATTTTAAAGCTGACAAAGTGCCTTTGTCACAAATGCCTTGGGAAGTAGGTCATGTAAATGAGGAGGAAACAGAAGCTTAGAAAATGACTTGCCCATGGCCACCTAAAGAAATTTGTTTTTATTTTTCCCTTGGAGAGGTGGGAAATTATGGGCACAGAATGCTACAAACACCATCACACATGGCCACATTGCTTGTTTAGTTGGTTTTTCTTTGTTACAAGAAAAGGCTCATTCTCTGAGTAGAATACATGTAGATAGCGCCTTCCCACATGAGATTGCCTTCCATCTACTCCATGTACGTGTGTAAATTTAAAATTAGGTCCCCTTAAGCCAAGTTACCCAACTAAAAAAAAAAAATTGAGAATTACACTTGAGAACTTAGCATCTCTAGTTATCTAGCTCAAAAAAAAAAAACAAAGGCTGAAATGTTTCTGCTTTAAAAATATTATGTATTTCTTTTCTGTCATTGTAGATTTCTCAAAATGTTCCTAGGCCTAGATTAGATGGTAAATCATGCTATCTACAGTTTTGTTTAAAAAAAAAAACTCTTAGGCAATGTCTATTTATGGCCACCAAACAGGATGAGAGCATGATGGATCTGATCATTTGGGTCATCTTCATTGCTGATATATATTACCACAGGAATGTTTCACATCCATCATTAAATAAGCAGAATGATCAAAGTAAGCAAATGGTATAGTCCTATCATTTTCAGAGCCTAGACCTGGGCTCCTGTGAAAGACAAACTGCACAGAGGAATTGGAATTAGGGCTGCCGCTCATCATGCAGAAACATCACTCCATTATACACTTCAGATTTATGACCATTTAAATAAAAGAACCCAATTCCACACAATAAATTAGAACTGCATAATGCATACTACAGCATTTCCTTTCATACAATGATATGCTTACCACTGAGTATCTGAATAGTCCCTATATTTCACAATATACCAAGTCCTATGGTATTTGTGTATTTTTCATTTATTTTATTTCAGGTAACTTTCTATAGTCTTATGAGTGACAGCATGAGAGAAAAACTCACTATCTAAAAGGAACAGACTGGAGATGTGTGTGCTACATGTGAATTTTGAATATTTTGATTCTATAAAAGGTCTATTTTCGGTAAAGATAAATAAATTATCTGGCAATTAAGGTCTTAAATAGGAAGACTTTTAATTTATTTATCAATTACTAATCAATATCAATTATTTATCAATTAGCAAAATCTGTTTTTTCTCCCTTTAGTCTAACCTTTCCCCACTTGGGTAAAAAAAAAGAAAAACAAAATCTTATAACAGATATTCTTTCAGTAGTAGAAATAGAAGAGGTATTGAAAGCTCTTATGGAACAGAAAGCAAGTCTATTAAAAATTCTGTCATTGGGGTAACTAGGCGGCTCAGTGAATAGAGCACCAGCCCTGGAGTCAGGAAGACCTGAGTTCAAATGCAGTCTCAGACACTTGACACACTTACTAGCTGTGTGACCTTGGACAAGTCACTTAACCCCAAATGCCCTTCCTCCCCTTCCAAAAAACAACAACAAAAAGCAAAAAAATAAAATCAAATGCTGTCATTAGATTCGCTCAATTTCTACAAAGATCTGAATTTTCACTGAGTTAAAATATTGTTACCCACTGGTGCTAATATCTAAGCTAAGCCCTGCCAATGTGTAGCTATTTTGATATTTTGATGAACTCTTCAACTTAGAAAGCATACTTTTGACTCTTCATAGCCTGGTCTCAAAAAGCAACATTCCAAAAGAATAGGGCACAGGATATCTAAGTTTTGATTTGCAGGAAAGAAATAGAAAAGGCTTAAGAGTCTTGTGGAACATCTGCTGCCTCTAGGGCCCATCACAAAGAAACTGGTTTTGACATTTAGGGGATAGCATAAGGCTTTCAGGTCCCTGAAGAGTGTAAGTGGGAAGGAAGATCATCTGAAGCTGCAGGAGACACTGAAAACAAGCTTTGATATTTTGTTTTGGGTTAATCAGGCTTGAGTGTAAGTCAGCTTCTGTTCTATGAAGGTTTACACAGCTAAAAGAAAAAAAAAGTTAGAGCTTAAACTAGCCCAAGAGAGTCAGGGGAGCAGCATTTTCCTACTTGAATTTCATGTCTCTCTTTTCTTTTTTCTGTCTGATCCTGTAATTCTTGAGGAAATAGACCTGACTCATGGCTCCTTCATCATCGTTTTCTTGGTGTGGGTGTGTGTTTTCTCCTCCAGGCACATTTCACGCCTCAGAACTCAGTAGGGAACAAAGTTAAACCTGTTCTACCCGGTTCAAATAACTTGCCCACCTGGAAATTTAAAAACAAAACAAAACAAAAAAAAACAAAACCCTCTAGAACTAGAGGAGTTATAACGAAATGTGCATGAACTATAAAACTATTAATGCTTCTGTTTCCCAAAGAAGGCCTTAAGAGGCTGCAATTGCTTCCTTCTCTTCACCCTTTCACTCCCTATTTAACAAAGGTATGGGTCTTCTCTTTACAGAGAGGTTAACTAGGAGCATGAAAATAGAGCTCATAAAGGGAGATATAATTAGTATCTTCAAATATTTAAGAGCTACCTCATGGAAGAAGAATTCGATTTTCTTCTTAACTATACAAACCACAAATAGCACATAAATGTCACTGTGAGGGGAATATGACTGCACTATAAAGTGAGGAGAATATTTTTTCAAGTTTAGGGGTCTTGAAAAGACATGCAAAATTAAGATTAGCCTAGGGGAAAGGGAAACACCATTCCTGATAGTAGTTGGGTAGGAGTTTAAGTGAGTGGGAGAAAATCACATAGCAATTTAGGGAATTAGGAAGTTTAGGTAGAGGAATAGTGAAAAATAAGAATGAACATGTAAATTGAGACCAGGCAATGAAGAATCAAACATAGTCTCAGGGCTCTACTTATAATTGAACAACCAAGCCAGAAAAGGAAATGAAAGAAACACTCATCAATTGAATGAACAAATTGAGAGATTCAGATGCCTCAAAAACAGTGATTAGAGGCCTTACCCAGGACTCTGATCACAGTGTGAAGCCTATATTTAATCTAAACCATCAAAAACAGCAAAACACATTCAACTGGATTATTTTTCTTAAAAGTAACTTTGGAAAAAAAAAAAGTTTGGGGGGGGTGGAAACAAGTTGACGGAATACAGGCTGGAACCCAGCTGAACTCTCTCAACATTCCACTCAAAACAACTTTTTTAAAAAAAAACCTCAAATCAAAATTTTGAGTGGCAGATCCCACAAAAGGTCAGAAGGAGGTATTTTTCAGCCTAAAACAACTGAGGAGGCCCATAGGAGAGGTCTGTAACACAGGGGTAGCCAAAGGACTAGAGTACCACCAGTGGGCCTCAGAGGTGTTATGACAGCAGCAGCTTCAAGTGCTCTCAGCACAGAAAGGGTAAGGGGATCAGACAATGGGTCAGAAAGAGATCACAGAGCAACCTTTGCTGGCACTAGGTGCATCTGGTGCTGCTTGGTAAGTCTATTGCCCATGAGAAATTCTGGGTCACTGTTCCAGATCAAAAAGCAATACTTGTAATTACTCAGAAAGGAAGAAGGGACCTGGTCACAGTTCCAGGACCAGAAAAAGCCTTAGGACTGGCAGGTACAGGGGAACAGGGACCTTTCATGGGAAAAAAAAAAAAAACAGAGGGCGGAAACAGGAAAGCAGAGAACACACCTGCAAAAAAACCACATTAACACCACCTTGGGGAAGACAGTGATCAGAACCAAGACAGACTTTTGAAAAAGAAATGGATAAAAAGGAAGATAAATAGAGGGAAATGGAATGAAGGAAAATGTACAGATAATGATTATAATATAAGGAGTGGTATGAGCTAACCCATACAATGGAAGGGGATAACACAATGGATGGGAAAGCAGGATCCAAAAATATGTTGTATACAAAATAGACACCTGGGACAAAAAGACACATGCAGAATTGAAATGAAAGGCTAGAAAAGAGACTTTCATGCTTCATTTGAAATGAATAGGACAGGGATCACAATCATAATCTCTGACAAAGCTAAAGCACAAATAGACCTATTTGGAAGAAATAATCAGGGAAACCACATTTTTCTAAAAGGTACGATACATGATGAAGCAATACCAAAAAATTTTGCACTAAGTTTTTCTGATAAAAGCATCATTTCTCAAATATATAGGGAACTAAGTCCAATTTATAAAAATAAGAGCCATTCCCCAATTGATAAATGATTGGAAACATGAACAGGAAGTTTGCAGAAGAAGAATCAAAACTATCTATAGTCATATGAAAAAAAATGCCATAAATCACTATTTGATAGAGAAAGGCAAATCAAAACATTTCTGATGTACCACCTCACACCTATCAGAAATGATAAATTCTGCAGAGGATGAGGGGAAATGGGCACACACATGACATGTTGATAAAGTGATGAATTGATCCAACCATTCTGGAGAACAACTTGAAACATTGCTCAAAGGGCTATAAAACTGATCATACAATTATCCAGCAATAGCACTTCTTGGTCTTTGCCCCCTCAAAAAAAAATCAAAAGAAAAGGAAAAAGGACCTATGTGTATTAAAATATTTATAGAGCTTTTTTTTTTTTTGAGAGGCAAAGAATTGGAAACGGAGGGGATGCACATCAATTGGGAAATGACTGAACAAACTGTGCTAAAAGAAATTATGAGGATGGATAGTTTAGGGGAAAAAATGGGAAGACCTCAATGAACTGTTACAAAGGGAAGTGAACAGAACCTGGAGATCAGTGGACACAGTAAACAGCAATATTGTAATAATGATCAACTGGGAAAGTCTAGGCTACTTTAATTAATACAATGATCCAAGACAATTCAAAAAGCTCATGGTCGAAAAATTCTATCCACCTCCAAAGGAGAACTAATGAACTCTGAGTGTAAATTGAAGTATAATTCTCTTGCTTTCTTTCTTTTGTTTTTTTTTGTAATGTGGCTAATATGGAAAAAAAAAAGTTTTACATCATTTCACAGGTCAAATTGATGCATTGTTTGCCTTCTCAGTAGGTGGGGGAGAGATAGAAGGAAGGGAGAGAATTTGGAACTCAAAAATGCTTGAAATAAATTAATGAATTTATAAAAGTAAAAGCAAAGTATTGAAAAAATGCCTTTTCTATTAAAGGAACATTTATTTTCTTACCCTCTCTCATAAAGGAAAAGAGAATAGATAGAGATGGATAGAGAGAAAAAGAGAGAGAGAAAGAGAGAGAGAGAAACAATACCCTTGTAATAAATACACATAGTCAAGCAAAACAAATTCCCACATTATTCTTGTCCAAAAAGGAATGTCCATCTCAGTCTGTATCTTAAATCTGTCACATCTTTGTCAATACTTCATTAGTCCTCTAGAATTGTGGTTGGTCATTGCATTGATCAGATCTCTTAAGCCTTTCAAATATATGTATATATATATATATATTTCTGTATAGATTGTTCTCCTGGTTCTACCCACTTCATTCTGAATCATTTAAAATAAATCTTCCCAGTTTTTCTCTGAAACTGCCTCTTTTATAATTTATTTTCACACAATATTCCATTACATTTACATGTTGGTCATGAATATATATAATATGTCCAGTCATTCCCCAACTGATAGGCAGCTCTTAATTTTCCAGCCACTTTTGTTTTGTTTTACTTGTTTTTATTTCCTTGTTTTGCAACTAAAAAACTTATACATATTATAGTATATTTGGGCATTTGAGTGTTTTTGAGAAGTGAAAGGGTAAGCATTTAGGTGATTTTGGGAGAACAGTTCAAATTTACTTTACAGAATGGTTAGACCAATTCACAGCTTCATCAACAATGAATTAGCGTGTGCCTGTTTTCCTACAGAAAATTTCATTTTTCACTTAACAAAAATTTATTTTTGAAAAATTCCATTTAAAGTTACTGAAGACATTATAAAATATTTGGAAATCTACCTGCCAAAACAAACCCAGGAACTATATGAACACAATTACAAATAACTTTTCATACAAATAAAGTCAGATCTAAATAACTGGAAAAACATCAGTTGCACACAGCTTGATCAAGCTCATATAATAAAAAAGAAAAATATATACCTAAAATAATTTACCTATTTAATGCCATACCAATCAATCTACCAAAAATTATTTTACAGAGCTAGAAAAAATAGTAACAAATTTCATCTCGAAGGATGAAAGGTCCAGAATATCAAGGAAATTAATGAAAAGAAACACTAGGGAAAGTGGCCTAGCCATGCCAGATTTTACACTATATTATAAAGCAGCAGTGATCAAACCTACTTGCTACTGGCCGAGGAAGAGAGTAGTGGATTGGTGGAATAGATAAAGTGCACAAGACACAGCAGTCAATGACTATAGTATTGACTCTTTGATAAACCCTTTGATAAGAATTCACTATTTGACAAAAACCTCTGGGAAAACTAGTCATTGACCAATATCTTACACTTTATACAAAATAAAGTCTAAATGGGTCCACAATCTAGATAATAAAGGCTGACACTGTAAGCAATCTGGGAGAGCAAGAAATAGTTTACCTATCAGATTTATGGAGAAGGGAAGAATTTATGACCAAACAAGAGATAGAAAGCATTACAAAATTTAAAAATGGATAATTTTGATTACATTAAACTGAAAAGTTTTTGTACAAATACAGCCAATATAACCAAGATTAAATGGGAAGTGGAAAATTGGGAATTTTTATAAACAATGTCTCTGATAAAAGCTTCATTTCTAAAATATAGAGAGAACTGAGTCAAATTTATAGGAATGCAAGTCTTTCCCCAGTTGATAAATGTCAAATGATCTGAACAGCAAATTTCAGAGGAAGAAATTAAAGATATCTAAAAGCATATGAAAAAACGCTCTAAATCACTATTGGAGAAATGCAAATCGAAACAACTCTTAGGTACCACATCTCACCTGTCATATTGGCTAACATGACAAAATAGAAATATGATAAATGCTGGAGATGTGGGAAAATTGGGACACTAATGCATTGTTGATGGAATTGTGAACTGATCCAACCTTTCTGGAAAGAAATTTGGAACTATGCGCAAAGGGCTATAGAAAAAATGCAACCCAGTAATATTGCTTCTAGGGCTGTATCTCAAAGAGATTATACAAGTGAGAGAATGACCTGTATGTACAAAAATATTTATAGGACCTCTTTTAGTGGTAGCAAAGAATTGGAAATCAAGGGGACGCCCATCAATTGAGCAATGACTAAACAAGTTGTGGTATATGAATGTAATGGAATACTATTTTGCTTTAAGAAATGAGGAGCAGACAAACCTCATAATAACCTGGAGAGACTTATATAAAATGATGCTGATTGAGAAGAGAAGCATTAAGAGAACTTTGTGCCCAATTACAGATATCATGTCCGTGATGACAAATTGTGTTAGACTGAGCTCCTCTCATCAATGCAAGGTTATAAGACAACTCCAAAAGACTCATGAGGGAAAGGGAAATCCACATCCAGGGAAAGAAGTACAGAGTCTGAATGCAGATTGAAGCAAACTACTTGCTCTCTACCCTTTTTTTGTTTTGTTTCATTCCTCCTTTCTCATTGTGCATTCCATTGGTTATAATTCTTCTTTACAACCTGATTAATGTTTAATGTGAAAGTATTTGTATAACCTACATTAGATTACATGCCACCAGGCAGCAGGATGGGGGGACAGAGGGGAAAGGAGAGGGAGGGAAAGAAAATTTGGAACTTAAGGGATTGTGGAACTGAATGTTGTAAAGTAAAAGTAACTAAATTGAATGAAAATTTAAAAAAAAATTTCCTCTCCTACCCCATTGGAAAAAAATATACATTTGAGGCGAGATATGTCATTTTCCCTTTTTATTATCTATGGGCACCTAATGGATATGAGTCGAAGCCTCTGAGTTAGTTTAATATGCATTTTTCATAACTTTACAAGCCACTTTGACATTAGGTGTCAATACTATATTTAGCCACTTGTAATAATTCCTATTCTTTGCAGATATAGAACTATGAGAATCTGATATAAGTAGTAATAATCATAACTCAAAGACATGCAAAGTGCTTTGCTGCTATTATCTCATTTCATTCTATTACTTTGTAATATAGGTGCTTTTGACATTTTTATCCTCATCTTACTGATGAGAAAATGAGAGTGAAGTGATTTGTGGGGGTCAAATAACTAGTGAAGTATTTAAGGCAGTATTTGAAGCCAGATTTTAACTCCAAATCCAGCATGCTATTTGGTAAAAAACCTTGACAAAAGCCCAAGACATGTTTCTCTACAGTGAAAGATTTTCTATGGAAAATAAGGAAATGGAAAAAATATATATGTATCTTATAGGACAAAGAGGGCGATTTTCTTCTAGGGCCACAATATAGGGCCTTTTTCACGTACTATGTGACAACCACTGTTCTAAATGTTAGGGAACAAAGAAAGCAAAAGACCATCCCACTTTCAAGGTATTTACAATCTAACGCACAGTCAAGGCAGTGAGAAACCAAAGCCTAATACAAAAACTGTTGCAAAATGAACAGAACATCCCTGAGGAGAACAGTAGTAACTTTTCCCTTTCTCCAAGTTATCTGAAGCAGAGGGGGAAAGCAATTAGAGCTGAGATGTGTGTTCAATGGGGAATTTCCTGTGGGAACAAATAATTATGCTACACAATGATTTTCTCTACCTGTGATGAAAGGAGGTGGATATACCATCAAGGTTGTTGCTTTGCTTGAGCTTGTTGATTGTTTTTATCATCTCTCTTCTGATTCTAGATCTCTTCTCAGGCTTAGAGACTGCTCTTTTCTGTGCTCTTTCTTGTAAATTATCTCTGAGTAATTTGGATTTAACATATAGGTGCTAGAGAGAAGCAATATGGTGTAGAGTCGAGGACTGGGTATTGTCTAAAGATGAGTTAAAATAGTGGTTCTATAATTTATTAATTTCTCTGTCACTGGCATAAATCACTTTACATCTCTGGGAGCTTGTTTCCTCACCTGTCAAATGAGGGGGATTGAACTATGTGACCTCTAAAGGCTTACCTTTCTCTAAAAATATTGTTGTCCTGACTGGCTGCTGTGTTACCTGCAGCATTCAGTCTGGACTAGGCCTGAGTAACAACTCCTCTGTGGAGTCCCTGGGGTTCCCTCAAGGGAAGGAGCAGCAGAGGCCCTCTGATACTACCCCAATTCCTCAGCATCCATCTCCTCAGTAGAAAAAGATAGACAACGGTGGTCATAGCCAAGCTACCTCATATTGCTGGGGCTCTGGGGCAGTGTAGCCCAGAAGGATAGTGGTTACAATGGCCTTGAAGCTATTCTCTAGCCCTCTAAAACTGGTTAGAAACTCACAGTCTTGCCATGAATTGGCCTGTTATGTTGTGTAACTAGCCAGGCATTGCTAACTGAAGTGTTGTTCTTTTTTCAGCCATGTTCCTGAGCTTCTGGACTTAAAGCATGCCTCCTCTGTTGCTATCTTATCTTGGAATTTACCTTAACATCTGAGTCTCCTTGCTTGAAAAAGCTATCCCCCTAGTGGTGGCCTGTTCACCCTGGAAAACTTCTATAAGAGTTTTGTCTCACCTACCCTTTTGTAACAGTAATGAGATATGAAGTTCATTTTGTATTGTTAAGAGGTATTTTGCACCTAGTTCAGATTAAACCTCTGTTAAAGAAACAAAAGGTATGAACTCCTGTCTCCTGTTGCTGACCTAACAGGAAGGGGTTGGCTGAAACAGGAAGCTAAAGCTGTGTGTACATAAGGAAAAGCCCCAGACAGGGACAGTCAGAATTTCTTGGGACCAGCATCTGGAAGCACAGCAGCTGCTGGAGAGAACTGAGAATTGAGAACTGAGATTTTCTTGAAGCAAGCTCAGTGGAGGCTGAAGAGACACTGAGGAAAGCCCCTCCCAGGTTTGAGAGAATGATTTTGATTTTGATAACCTGGATGGAATGATTTTGATTTTGGGAACCAGCTGAAACTACTGATGAGTCCGAGGGCCAGCTGGAGTTGCTGAGGATTTCTGAGAGCCAGAGCTGAAGGCCAGCCAGAGTTGATGAGGCTATTGAGGATTTCCAAGGGCCAGCCAGAGCTGCCAAAAGACTGAGAGAGCATGATTGTGATGCTGGTACTTTGTTGAACTTGTTTGTGGCTTTGTTAAGCCTTGACTTCTGAGGAATGGAGACTGGGAAGGATTTGAGATGGACTGGACACTGTGAGCTCCAATGTGGAGCAGAAACTGCACAGAGAGCTGGACAAGGACCCTGGGAGCTATCTGCCTTTGAACTCGGGTGACAGTTTGGTGAATCCAGATAGGATCTGGGACCATGGAAGGGGAACCAGGGAATCTGAGAGACCACCTTGAGTCAAGCTAAAAGAAGACTTTTCATGGGTACTGTGTACTGACTGAGAAATTGTAAATTTACTAGTGACCTAGGGGTGGAGGGTCTGTATATTTTCTAATGATCGAATAGTGAATGATGAAGAATGATTAATTGACTAAATGATTGTACTGGGTGATTGATGACTGAATAAGTGATTGATTGAGTTAAATTAGTGTGCCCCATGAGTGGAGAGCTTTGACTAATGTGCTTGGTGTCCTTTAGGGAGGCAAACCTCCTTAGGGATGATTGAATGATTGAGATGATTTTGAATGATTGAGTTACTAAATGATTATTCTTTGTTCAAAACTTTGTGGCCATTGTGGTGGAAACTATGTGACCACTTTAATGATAAGCTGTTGTGAATACTATATTTTGGTTTTCTGTGATAATTTGTAATATTGTGAATGCTATACTTTGATTTTCTGTCAATGTTTTGCCTTGATTTGTTATGGAATAGAGTGTTCACTATACTGTGTAATCAGAACCTTAAAAGCTGTTTACATTAGCATTCTTCTGGAAAATTGCTAGTGCTTGGCTTTTATACCTTTCTCCCCTTGGAGTCTTCATTTTTAGAAAAACTCAAACTCTTGATTGGTATTATTTCTATTTCTGACTCTGTTCTGATTTTCTGGATTTGAAAACAATGCCTGAGGGCTGAGTACCTTCATCCTACCCTTTTTTTGACCTTGTCATCACCTTTTTGTGTGTTATCTTCACCCATTTGATTATAAGCTCCCTGAAGTCAAGGAATTTCTTTTTGTTCTAGTAGTATTTTCCACTCAGTATGGTGTGTACCTGTTAAATGCATCTTCCCTTAAACCCTCCTTAGCACTAATACTTATAGTCCACCCTTCACTTACACATTAAGGACCACAGCGCCTTTCAATCTGACTTATAGCTTATGACTTCTATCTGCATTGTCTCCCTTAACTAGTATGTGAGCTCCTTGAGAGCAGGAACTGTGCCACTTTTCTATTTATATTGTCAACACTTATTTAGCACATACTTTTTCCATTCATTCATTCACCTAACACAGTGGTTCTCAACCATCCTAAAGCCGCGACCTCTTAATAGTCGTATGTGAGCATGTCTGCATGTAGGCAGACCCACTTGGAGACGGATAGAGGAGGTTCCTAAGACCATCAGAAATATGTGTTTTCCAATGGTCTTAGGCAACCCCTGTGACCCCTGTGAAAGGATTGTTCGACCCCAAAGGGGTTGCAACCCACAGGTTGAAAACCACTGACCTAGCAGAATATAAGCTCATTCAGAATGTAAAACCCTTGAGAGCACCAAATATTTGGTTTTAGTCTGTGTGTTTCTGGTATCTAATTCTGCCTTATATGGTATAATAAATATTTGTTGAACTGTTGAATCCTATGATTTAATCATGTCCTTTGGGATTGAAGCTCTTTTCCACATCGTGATTGAAAACAGCAACAACAATGAACTCAGTAAGTGCCCAATACTTCCCTTCAGT
The DNA here is from genome assembly GCA_028646515.1 of Pseudochirops corinnae. Lineage (NCBI taxonomy): Eukaryota > Metazoa > Chordata > Mammalia > Diprotodontia > Pseudocheiridae > Pseudochirops > Pseudochirops corinnae. The sequence goes on from CM053585.1 coordinate 355,158,039, forward strand.
AAATGAGCATTGGCTAACCTAAGAAATATAGACCTTATATTTATTGTCAATTGTAGTTACTAATTTTGCAAAGCAGAGCAGGTATTTTGTGGAGATTGTTGGTTTTAGACAACCTTG
>CM053585.1:355158655-355185555 GCA_028646515.1 Pseudochirops corinnae
CAAGGTTGTCTAAAACCAACAATCTCCACAAAATACCTGCTCTGCTTTGCAAAATTAGTAACTACAATTGACAATAAATATAAGGTCTATATTTCTTAGGTTAGCCAATGCTCATTTACTGAAGGGAAGTATTGGGCACTAACTGAGTTCATTGTTGTTGCTGTTTTCAATCACGATGGCCTTCTCATTGATATTTCGCCATTGAAAAGACTGACAAACAACCTGACACATTCAATTTATCTATAAGAGATAAAAACAACTGGGGCAGCTAGATGGCACAGTGAATAGAGCATCAGCCTTGGAGTCAGGAGGGCCTGAGTTCAAATCCGGCCTCAGATACTATACATTTACTGGCCATGTGACCTTGAGCAAGTCACTTAACCCCAATTGCCCTCCTTTCCCCCCTCCAAATAGCAAACAAAAACAAGATAAAAGTAACTATCTTGTAGTTATTCTTCTGCCTTTTTAATCAAAGGAAGTTGGAGCTCATCATCTTTGTATAGGAAAAAACAGATTTGCATAAAAGCCAACTGATCTAGTCACAGTTATATCATTAAATAGGTAGGAATGGGAGGAAGGTTAATGAAAATGTCCTTTTCTCTATTACAGAACAAATTTTTTCTGGATGTACCTCTGTCCATTATCCAGCTTCAGATGGTATCTTAAGCTTTAAGCATTGTCTGCATGAAGAAAGACAAATTAATGCACGTTAGGCTAGGACTATACAGTCTTTGGCTCCTTTCCATTCTCTATCCAATCAGATCTTTAATAAGTGAAGAAATAGTCCTTTAAAGGTAACCATTCAGGTGTGGATATAGTTATTGCAATATAATGGAATTTGTGTTTGGTGGTGTTTGGGTGACAGAACTCAGATTATGGGAAGTCAATGTTGGCATCAACTTAGACTTCTATATTCAAAACTGCCCATTGGGAGGAAGAGAGATTTTTTTAGCATTCTTTTTTATAATTTTTAGCATCAGGTAGAGATTCAGATTTTCCCTGCAGGGGAGGAATGATTCTGAAACTTTTATTGGGAAAGTTTGGAACTGTAATCCCAGAGAGATAAATTTGCCTTCCTTGCCCTGAGTAGGATTGATATTCTTATGAATTCTTAGCCAGAGAATGTACTTTGGTCTCATTAAGTTTTGAAATGGTCTGTAGGAGATGGAAAGAGGGAGGAGATGGCACCAAGGGAGGAAGATGTTGCTGTGGGAGCAGCAGTATCCTATCATCGACATTGTGACAACTATGTTCTGCCCATAGGTGTCACAGCCTGGAGGAACTGTACTGTAGTGGATACAGCAATAGACCCAGGATCTCAAAGAAAGGGTTTCAGGTCCTTCTCCAGACACCTATTAGCTCAATAATACTGGTCAAATTCCCCTATCTCTCTTGGTCTCAGTTTCCTCATTTCTAAAATGTGATAACTAGTAATATCTAATATTATCTAATATCCAATAAATATCAAAAATGAGATATCTGCTCTCATTTCTAAAATGAGATGCTCTTCAAGTTTCCTGTAAGTTCTAATTCCATGATCCTCTAACTCTATAACTAAGAGGGACAGTCACCTTCAGCCACCAAGTCTCTGATCTTTAGAACTCAAAGGGAGGCAGTCAGTTATAACTGCCCCTTTAAGAACTCAAGGGAAAGGAGGTGGGGAGGTGGTGCAGTGAATAGAGCACCAGCCCTGGAGTCAGGAGAACCTGAGTTCAAATCTGGCTTGAGAGACTTAACACTAGCCATGTGACCTTGGGCAAGGCACTTAACCCCAACTACCCTGCCTTCCCCTTCCAAAAAGCAAAAGAAAAAAAAAAGATATCTGAAGGAAACTGTATGATGTTTGACTCTGACTCTCCCCTCCATACACATATACTTTTTCTTCTCAGTGTTTTCCAAGATTTTCTTCCTATTTCTTTGAGATGTTTTAATTTTTCTGATTTTGTTTTACATTAAAAAATCTATGAGCAACTATAATTGCTTATTGGTGCATAGCTCTATTAATTCCATACTGAGGAAAGCAAATTGAAAGATGCCAGTCACTAGCTAGAAATATGTGAATTTGAAGCTGCTCTTAAATTTCCTTCTCCAGAACACTGAGGTTTCTTCATGACTTTAAAGGAGCTCTCTACTGAGGATTACATGGTAATCCTTTCTATTAATTACTTTTATAAACTTCTAAAATAGCAGAGAGATGTTCATTGAAGCCAGCACCACATCATTCCTAAACTAAAATGGAGTCATTTATTGTTGTAAGTAGGGTCAAGTGTGGCTTTTTAAAGGGGGAAGAGGTGGGGTGCTTCTGGAAAATCACCTCTGGGTGAGGAACAGGATAGAAATAGAATGGGAACCAAAAGGAAAAAAAGCCCACCCAGTCACCTGGACCTCCCAATGGAAAGAGAAAGACACAATCAGGAAAGAATCTGCTCCAGTATGTTTACCCACCAAGCAAAATGAAGAAAAAGAGAGTGTCCAAGCATACCTGGCCCTATGGTAACAACTGCTGGTTACACCAGAAATTTCCACTCCCCATAGTACATGAACAAGGGTGCTGTGAGTCTCAAATGAGATAATGGATGGAAACCACTTAGTGAACATTAAAGCACCATATAAATTGTTATTGTTTGTTATGGTTGTTGTTTGTTACACACTCATCAGGCCTTTAATCTAGTGATCACTACATTCCCTAACCCTTCTACTCTACTCATAAACATGAGTGATATTTAAAGAACAATATGGGGATATGCCAATAAATGTTTAACAAGCAGGCTCTCCAGAAAGAGAGAGGAGGGGGAGAGACATACTTTTAGTTTCAATTTGCGTTATTAACATTTTCGTACGTTAACTGTCATTGGTCAAAAGTGATTCCAGCCCATCTCTGTATGTAGGTACTTTTTTTTTTCTTCTGGAATAACCAAATTGAATATGTTAATGTAAAAGGTTCAAAACCTCTATTGAATAGTAACATCCAGGGAGAAATATTTTCAAACCTTTTCCAGGTCATACAAATGCCTTATACTGAATTTGATGTGTGACGACCATATTAAATGAATTGAATAAATCTAGAACAAGTATAAAGAGACTGCTTTTCTTCTTCAAACCTAGGGTAGTCTCACATTTACCTAGATGAATGAATTGCCTGTATTCTCTTGTTGAATTTTTGCTATAAAGCCAAATGGATTAATTCACCTATTACATGTGAGGGCAAAAAGAGTTCTTTTCTCCTTCCTTGATGTGTATATTGGGGTGGGAATAAGGGGTCAAAGTCACAGAGACATCTATCTGCAGGGTTAGCAAGTGCTGGAAAGATTCTCTCTCCTTAGCATGATCACTTTACTTCAGAAGATTCCTTGATTTCATCACAGAATTCCCAACTCCCTCCACCAAAGTGTACTCTATCTCTAATTGTGCAAATTTAGAGCCACCTCCTCTCCAGATGTTTGTATGGACTATTTGTGCCTGACCTGTGGTACAGCTTTCCAAACTAAATTGGTCTGATCAGACACAGTCAGACTCATTGTACCTTGATTCCAATATGGTGATGCCATTTTGGTTCTTTTAGAGAATAAAGGATGACAAACAACCAACCAACTAGTAGATAAATGACCAGGAGCTGTCTGAAGAGCACAGATATTTAAATTATTTTACTATGGTCACCAAACTAGTAAGTTTCAGTATCAGAGACTGAACCCAAGCCTTTCTGACTCCAAGTGCAGTTGGCTCTATATATGATCCCCATGATCCCATGATCTCTGCTTTCCAAGGAACAGTTTGAAAGAATGGAGTGCTTGACCTGGGGTCAGGAAAACCTGGGTTCAAATTCTGTCTCTGGGAGCAGCTATATAGTGCAGTGAATAGAGCACCAGCACTAGAGTCAGGAGGACCTGAGTTCAAATCTGGCCTCAGACACTTAACACTTAACTAGCCATGTGACCTTGGGCAAGTCACTTAATCCCAATTGCCCTGCCCTCCCCCCTCCAAAAAAAAATTCTGTCTCTGACACATTAAGTGTATGACCTTGGGTAAGCCACTAAGTTTTTCTGAGGTTCACTTTCTTTATGTGAAGAGCTCAGTGTCAAGTGGCAGAGATAGACATAAAAAAGTCAAGGCAATTTCTTCCAATAGTAGCCAGGAAGAATTATTTTGCTATTTTAGCATTTTGTCATCCTAGAGGACAGCCAGAAGGTAGAATCTGAAAGGATGCTCAAACTACCACTCCCTTTTGGACCTCAGTGGAAACAGCCCAGCACCCACAGCACAAGAGCCCTGGGAATAACAGTGCCTCCCAAACCACCAATTCTGTTAACAGCTCAGCAGACACAAACATCAGACAAGTGATACATACCTGTTTGCTATTGCCCCTGCCTTCCCAGTCACCACTATTGAAGACCCAGAAAACTCTTTGGTGCCATTAAATAGCTCAACATCAAAAAAAGTACATGGTTTTATCAATAGAAATAACATTAAAGAAACTGCATTACCAATGGTTTTGCCACTATGCCTTAAAGACCACTAGGCCTTTCCATCTGATTTGACACTAATCCATTCTATACGTGTTGTCTCCCTCATCAAAAGCAAAGGATTCTGCTTTGGTGTTTGTATCCCCGGGGCTGAGAACAGTGCTTTGCAAATGGCAAGTATTCAATACTTGCTTGTTCATCCATCCACCAATCCATCCATTCGTCAATTCATTCAGAGAGCAGGTTAAAACACCCTTTCTAGCAGCAGTGGAAATACTGATTTTATTATGATTCTGAAATTGAAAGAGGAAGGGAGAAGAGGGAGGGGAGAGGGTGCCTAGAGGAAATGAACACACTGGTAAAGAGACTTCCAAGAATACAGCAAGATAATAAAGTGATCAGAGTTAAGATACCAGGTTTAGAGTTGGAAAGGACCTGAGAGGTCAGCTAGTCCAACACCTTCATTTGACTTTTAGAGTCAACTGGTACCGGGATTCATAGGTTTCAGAGTCCCCATTCCTTTCTGCAAGGTACCAAGCCATGTGATTATATGCTGGAGTCGTTGGTTGAGAAGTCTGACTTCTCAATACAGGAAATAGATGCCACGATTCCCATATTCATTAGCTACTCATTTCGATGTTAGTTACTCACAGGACAATTCCATTTTTTGTTTCTAATCTAAGCTTTTCCCCCAAGGATGGGGAAATCAGTAAAAAAGCACCTAATATATAATGATGAATCAGGTGTAGAACAGATTTATGCTGCATAGAGAAGGGATTACAAAACATAAAAGAATCATAGTAGGAGAAGCTTATATTCAACACTTGGTGGAATTTAAACAATTTTTACAAGGCTGCTAATTATCCAGTTAACATAGCAATTTCATTGAGCATGTCTTATCAAACACCAAGAAACTCTCTCTCTCTCTCTCTCTCTCGCTCTCTCTCTCTCTCTCTCTTTCTCCCTCTCTCTCTCTCTCTTTCTCCCTCTCCCTCTCTCTCTTTCTCCCTTTCCCTCTCTCTCTTTCTCCCTCTCTCTCTCTCTCTTTGTCTCTCTCTCTCTCTCTTTCTCCCTCTCCCTCTCTCTCTTTCTCTCTCTCTCTTTCTCCCTCTCCCTCTCTCTTTTTCTCTCTCTCTCCCTCTCTCTCTCTCTCCTTTTTTTCTCCCCTCTCTCTTCTCTTTCTATCCCCTATTCCTGTCTCTACCTCTATCTCTTCATCTGTCTCTGTCTCTCTCTGACTCTCTGTGTCTCTGTCTCTCTGTCTTTCCCTGTCTCTGTCTCTCCCTGTCTCCCTGTCTCTGTCTCTGTCTGTCTCTCTCTCTGTCTCTCTCTCTCTCTCTCCCTTCCTCCCTCCCTCCTCCTTTTTCTTGATAGAGCCTACTCTTTCCACATCAGACCAACACGCTGACATAGAAAAACAACAGAAGTATCCAATGGGTACTGGGAATACAAAAAAGCAGTCTCTGCTCTCAAGGTGATCATAATCTAATGCGGAGAGAATATGAAAACAACTATGTACAAAGAAAATGACTATTTGCTGAGGTCATCATAGACTACAGTTGTGATGGTGGTTAGGACTGGACTAAAATACCTCTGAATTCTACAGTCCCTTCTGAATCTATATTAGTGATTCTGTGACATGCATAAAAATAGATCCTAATAAACAAACAGTTATCGCTTCCACATTACTGGTGTTAGGGTTGTCATGCACTCCCCCACCCCACAATCTAGATAATCCATATAACATTTTTTTGGCCCTTCCTTCATAGTTGAGAAGAAATCTGAATTTTGTCTTTTTCTTTTATGGGATGTTTATAGAACCTTACTGTAAAATTTGGGTTAATGTTATACAACACTATGCATATGTATTTATGCATATCTGAGTTACTAAACTTGTTCTGTGCTGTCTGCTGGCCTTTGTGTGTCATCTGTGGTTTCCAGAAAACTCACAAAAAAAAATCCCTATTTAATTTCTTATGTTGATCCATGATATACTAAAACCATGATGAGGAAAGTCATAATGTAGAAAAGATAACTGTAATCATGATAACTCACCTAAATATTTTGGTTTATGACTATAAAATACTCTAAATACATGATACCATTGAGGTTCACAACCATTCTGTGACAAAGATGTCTAAAGTAATAATATTCTGACTTTACAGATGAACAACTGAGACCTAAAATGTGTAAGTGCCTTATCTGTGATCTCTCAATTAGTAAGGGGCAATGGCTGAAGTGTGAACACAGACTTTCCCACTATAAGTCTTTTTTTCTCCTGTTAGACCATACTGCTTTAGACTATACAAACTGTGCCCTTGAGGGAGGTCCATGAGAAGCACAATTACAAGAAGCATAAAGGACTCAAACTGATAGCCATTCATCTTATGGAAAGTCAACCAAAAAAAAAAAAATATTCACTACCTGTGCCTATAAAAACAAAATCAAGTGAAGTCAGTCTATATATCCTTGAATAGATTGACAGTAAGAAAAGAGAAATCTTTTTTTATGACTTTAGAACTATGAAGTGATCTGATCAGAATGGGATACGTATGTATGTATTCATGAGTGTGTATGTATGTATGCATGCATGCATTATGCACATGTTTATACATAAACACATATACCTGCATATATATGCACATACATATATGCACATATACATGCACATACATACACATTTATGATATGTGTGTATGTATATGTGTATGCATGTATAAAATTGTATGTAGGTGTTTACACATACACATACACAGGTGTGCATGTATGTGTGTATATGTGTGTATATAATATGTAATATAAATGTGTTTATGCACGTGTTTATATATACATATTGTGTATACATCCATGCATGCAGGAAGTTTTTCAAGTTTTGCATTCAACAGAAAAGGAATGATTTAGGATTCAAACTTTATGAAAGCCAAGTTTTTCCCATTCTCCATTTCACAATGCATCTCTAAAATTGCCACATTGTACTGTCCCAAGGCAGAGAAAGTCACTGTCTAAAATAGATCTGATGTTTAATGGGTTTGATATTAATTTTAAACCTCTGGGAAAACATTTCAAATACTTTATCTTCCAAGCCTTTTTAGTGATAGGGTAAGGAACAAGTTGGTGTCACAGAAAAACTGAGCAGCTAGCTTCCCTTGCCAGCAAAGTCAATCTCTATTCATAGAATGGACATGCTACTGAGCCTTAGCAATTTATGTTTCTTTTATTCTCGGTACAAATATCAGTGAGCCTCAGTTCGCATACTTGACAGATTTCAATGTTATATTACAAAATAAAAACTCTACTTGTCCTTGTGCTCAGAGTGTTCAGAAGAGAACTCTTGTTCCACAAACCTATCAGTTACACTCTGCCACGGGACCCACAGACCCAAATCTCCATTTATATATTACACATGTAACAAAAATAAGACATACAGGGTCCTTATAGCAATAACAGTATGCTTGCTAAGGAATTCACAGAATTAAAATGACTTGGCACGTTTCTTCTCCTTATATAAACTCTCAGTGATAAGCTGCTATTTCATGGAAAATCCTACAAGGGTTATCATTTTTTGCTTTTTACCTTACTTTTAATTTTGACTATATTTTTTTAAAATGCTGCCAACATACATAACTATTTTTTAAAAAATATTTTAATGTTTACAAATAAGTTTTTATACAGATTATATATAAAAATTATTAAATTTTTAAAAATATTTTTAAATGAAAACTCTTTTTAGTATGTATACAAAATATGACATAATAGCTTTTATAAAAAAAAGCAATCGGGTAAACTGACAAGAAAAAGGACTTATATCACAGAATTTGATTCTGGAATTGTATGTAAATATGAATGTTCAAAAATATTCAGGGGACTTCTCTGGAGGAGTTTTATTGGATTCATTATTTTTTCTTGGACTTAGGTGGCACAATGGATAGAATGCTGGGTTTGGAGTGAAGAAGAATCATCTCCAGGAATTCAAATATGGCCTCACACCCTTGTTAATTATGTGACCCTGGGCAAGTCACTTCACCCTGTTTGCCTCAGTTTCCTCATCTGTAAAATAAGCTGGAGGAGGAAATGGCAAATTGATACAGTATCTTTGCCAAGAACACTCTAAATGGGATCATGAAGAGTTGGATGTAACTAAAATAATGATAATAAATAAACACCAGTAATTTCTTAGACTCCCAGGGAACAAATAAGTTCCACTTATACTCCTTACAACTGGTTTTGCCAATTCCATTATTAGTTAATTATCTGGCACAATAGGAGTTGCTCACTCTCAGACATTAAGTGACATGGCCAGTGAGTATCAGAGAAGTACTTGAAACCAGAGGTTCCTGACCCTCAGTCTGATTTTCTATCATTCTTCCTGTTGTCAGATTTGTGTTTTGTCTTTTTTTTTCATTTATGAGTGACTCAGTTGTTCAATGAGATCAAATTTGAAGAATTCTACAAATAAGATATTGTAAATTGTACTGTGAATTGTTTTAAATTTATGATTGCAGTGATAACTTAATAGCCTATGAAGAAAGGATAAAATTGAAGCTATATTTTCCATAGACTACTTCTCTTATATCTTCTTGAGAGAAATCCCAGAGATGAGCCTTTAAAAACTCATTCTCCCTCTCTGGCAGCACTGACATAAACAGCTATCCTCTTCAAATCTCTTAATTTGGTCAATATTTATCATTTCTATACCATTCTATACCATTTCTATACCATTCTATACCAAAAGTGAATACCAAATTCACTTTTCTATAAATCTTTCTTTTTCTCTTTTCACTGCTGCTTCTCACTACATCAAAAACATGTAATGGGATATCAAAGAGTAGTTGAAAGAGTATTGTACTAGAGATCTAGCTGAGTGCTCTCCATTCTGTTAAGCTGTTATTACTGTTCCTAATTTAGATGCTATTGTGTGATTAAAAAATCATCAAAATATCTACCTTGCATTCTTTTCTGTTCGGATTTTAATCCTTTACTAATTCAACAAATTCATCAGCTGTTAATTGAATATTTATCATGCAAAAATCTCGCAAGTAGCAGGAAAAAAAGATATCCAAGAAATGTATTATACATAAGGATGTCAGTCAGCTCTGGTCATATAAAACAAAAAAAATAAGTAAATAAAAGGCATATATATAATTCTTATTCTCAAGAAACTTACATTCCAATAGATAAAATGAAAACATAAAGAGAAAAAAGGATGTGAGTAGACAGCTGTTGTAAAGATACAAGAAACCAGCATGGTGGGGTCAATGAGGTTTTTAAAAATATGGTAGTTCCTGGATGTATTCATCAGTCACCAGGGGAACCTCAAGGTAGAGTCAATCTAGGTCAGATTTATTCTTATGTGAACAAGGTAGCTGCTGTGGATGTGGAGGCAACCAGAGAGAGACAGAGACAGACAGACAGACAGAGAGAGAAAGAGAGAAACAGAGACAGAGAGACATAGATAGAGACAGAGAGAGAGACAGAGACAGAGACAGAGAGAAAGAGCAGCATGTGAAGTAGTATCAGGAAGTGAAATATGAATTGATGTGAAAAATTTGGCATATGCCATATCTAATAACTCTACATATTTGTATAACAATTTAAAGCTTTAAAAAAACTTCCACAGTATTCGTAACTCATTAAAATAGGTAGAATTGATACCAATTTTCCTATTACAGAGGTGAAGAAGCATAAGTCACTTCCATTCAATCCATGAGCTTTCCACTCTAAAATCGGGGGTAAGTTTGCCTTGCTTACATCATAGGGCAATTTTACGAAAAGACTTTGTCAACCCCAAACTGTGATGTAACTAGATGTAACTACAAATTATTATTTTTATTCCTTTTTGTGTACATGTATGCTTTATTGTTTTAGTCATTTTTCAGTTGTGTCTGACTCTTCATGAGCCTTTTTGGTGTTTTCTTGGCAAACATACAAGAGTGATCTGCTCATTTAAGAGATGAGGAAACTTAGGCAAACAAGGTGAAGTGACTTGTCCACGGTCACATAGCTAGTACGTATCAGAGGTCACATTTGAACTCAGGTCTTCCTGCTTCCAGGTCTGATATTCTAACCACTGAGCAACTTATCTGCCCTTATGTGTATGCTACATTCCAGCAAATTAGACTTTCAGCATTTGCCCAAAGACAGATGAATACTTTCTCATTTCCTCATCTTTACAATCTGGTTCCTTCACTTGAAATACCTTCCCTCTTTGTACACATTTTTCAATGCTCAGATCAAATGTCTTCCCCTCCATTATGCCTCCTCTGATTTTCTAGCTCATCTCTCCCTCTTCCACTTTTTAGGCACTTATCAGAGACTGTTGGGTCATGCATGTACCAGGCATTCAATATTTATTGATGTGGATTGAGGTGAATTGAATTTACACATTTATCTTCTTTCTCTTGTAGATTTTAAAGTGTTTGAAAATGGAATCAACTTAGGGCAGGCACATCTTTGTGACTTATATGGTGCCTAGCACATAATGATATGCAATCAATATTTGTTAAATGAATGAATGAGTGGATGAACAAATGCATATATACATAGACTGGTTTGCCCTCTAGTTTCTATCTGGGAAAATCATCATATCTGCTATGCATAAAAAGAATGGTAATGATTTCACCTATACTGTTATATAGATGAAAATATAAGAAATAAAATGAGATTATATCAATGATTTTTTAAATCACAAAATGCTTTTGTATATGAAATATTTTTAATGCAAAAATGAAGCAGATAGAATACAAAGTTTGGATATAGAAACTAGAATTTCCTAGAATTTCTTCCCTCCTTCCCCTTCCTTATCTCTTTCTGTTTCTCTGTGTAAATATCCATATATACATATACAAATATCTATACATATGCATGTATATTCATGTTCATATCAGTATATAAATATATACTTATATTTGTATATTTCTGTATTTTATATGTGCATGTGTGTACATATGCATGCCCGAGTATTGGGTGTGTAGGCTCCTTCATATTGACAATGCCATTAGAAGAATAAAATAATTAGGCAGCACAGTGGATGAAGTGCAGAACACTAAGCCTGGAATTAGAAAGACAAGTTCAAAATTGCCCTCAGACTCTTACAACTGGGTAACTCTAGGCAAGTCACTTAAGCTGTTTGCCTCACTCTCCTGAACTGTAAAAAGGGGAACAAAAGCATCTACCTCCCTGTGTTGTTGTTAAGATCAAATGAGATATTTATATTTATAGAGTGCTAAGCACGGTGCTTGGAATATAGAAGGCACTTAGGAAAGGCTTGTTTCCTTCCTTCCTTTAATGAGCTAGGCAATTAATGTAGTATTTTCATTTAATATCAAAAATCTTACGTAAGAAAAGATGGGGGAAATGTCTGGTTTTTTTCAAGAAGGACTAGCACCTCTGGTGTGAGGGCTTGTCAAGACTTTTTCAGGTTGTTCATCCACCTTTGGTTTCCATCTGGCACTCAATGCTCACCTGTGACTCCAAGAAGTTCTAGCTTATGCAGCAGGTAAACCCTGATAACCCATCTTGGCAGACTGATGGTAACCAATGGGCCACAAACCCATCGGTGAGTTAATGGGGTGTCTACCCCAAGAAAGTGAAGATATCCCCCAGCAGAATGAGTGGATGAGAACAATTTGTTCCAATAGCCATGAAGTTGGCTGAAGCAGGCACTTTGGAGTGCTCAGAGCTTGATCAGGCATCTCAGATACTAAGTTCATCTATTGCATTCCTGGCCCTCGCCAATTGTCTTGACTTTTGTCTTGCCACTAGCTTCGATGACTCTGGAAAAGTGAGGTTGAGGACTTTGAGCAAGTCTGCCTCACTTAAATCCAATTCACGCCTGAGTCAAGATGTCACACTGTGATGTCATTGGTCTTCTTTGAAAATGAGAGACAAATAACAACACTCCCTCCCCTTTCACAATCACAAGCAACGACTAGATGGCAGCAAGAGCACGCACACACTTAGCTGAACCTGAGACTGGACTTTGTGTTTCTTTCCCTGAGCAGAGGTCAATCAGTCATTTAGTTAATAAGCTTTTCTTAAACCCATACATTGTGCTAAGCACTGGGGATACCAGGAGAGGAAAAATCAGACACTGCTTTCAAGGAGCTCACGGTCTAATAGAGGAAACAACAATGAAACAGCTATGGATGGAAGAATAAGAAGGGGTCAGGTGATCAAAATCTTTAAAGACCAAACAGGGGATTTTATATTTGATCTTAAAGTTGCTGGTGACACAATAGGACAATTGGATGGTGTGGAGGAGGTAGACTATGAAATAAGGGGAAATTTATTCTCCCCAAATGGGGTGGAAGGTCCAAGAAATGGAACAAATGGAAGGTTGCATAAATACAGATCCACAGCCTGTATTTTATTCAGCAATGGTATGAGTCCATGGATTATATCTTGAAGGAGGCCTCCACTAGCTTAGAGATTTCCTGTCCCACCAAGATATTCTGATAAAACTTTCCTCAGAAAAATGCTTTTTCTTACTGGAACAAATGTGAGCTTTGCAACTCTTAAGACCCTAAGGTGGACAATTGCTCCCCAAAATCACCTGATATCTTGTCTCTATTACTCAACCTCCCAAATAAGAAAGGTGGCCAAACAACCTCCCCTAACAGGCTTATTTTGCTTCCTGAAATATCAACCAGTGTAAAATCCTGTATGTATTCATCTCACTTTGTTCAGAGTTGCTATTCACCTGGAAACTGCCCATCTGCTGATGCTAATTAAACTTTTTATCATCTAGCCTTGTCTCTGGATTAATTGACCTGCAGTCATAGGAATCAAAATGAGAGAGATTACTCTCTGAAAGGCTCTTAAGACCTCTGCGTTGAGGAGTACTTCAACAATGATGAGATCTGATTTTCACCTAATTGCATCATATATATTAGGAAAAAGAAGGGAATAAGCTTTTATTTAAAGCTCCCACTATGTGTCTGGCACTGATATTTTTTAAAATATCATTTCATTTGATCCTCACAACAACCCTATGAGGTAAGTGCTACTATCCCCAATTTATAACTCAGGAAACTGAGGCAGACGGTAGTTAATTTACTTGTCCCAGAGTAATACAACTAGGAAGTATCTGAAGCTGGATTTGATCTCGGATCTGACGGCACAGAGTTTTATTCACTTGCCTATATAGCTGTCACTAGTATTTGAATCTAATTCTCCTTAGCTTTTACTCATTCTTATCCAGTTCCTTCCACTTTCCCTTTAGAATCTTCCACATACACAGCCTGATGCATACTCATTGGGGAGTTCAGTCCTGAAATAGACAAACTCTAAATTAACAATAATATGTGAATTATTAAAGTTGAACTACTTTAAGAACTACTTAGAAGAACTACTCGCCTTACCCCCATCCTTATGAAGTAAAGGCTTCCCATCAATGTGTAAGTATGGGAAGCCAAGAAAACAGGAATGGTTCCCCTTCATCAGATCTAAACATGCTTTTTTTTTTTCCAAATTAGCCCAATGCTTTGGGAAATGAAGAACATAACAAGAGAGAAGGGAAGTGACACATCTGATAGTCTCAGAAATAATACAAAGTAGACCATAATGAAAACCAGTAAAAGAAGTAAAAATCACTCTGCTTTCTGGACTCAAGCATTGACTCTGCTTTACCCCAAGTTATCATCATCATCATCATCATCCTTATCATTAGTAGTAGTAGTAGTAGTAGTAGTAGTAATAGCAGCAGCAGCAGTAGTAGTATTAGTAGTAGTAGTAGTAGTAGTAGTAATAGTAGTAGTAGTAATAGTAATTTCTGGCTTGATTGTCTCCTGAGGGACCATGGTTCAGGATATGATAGACTTGAGCAACATTTCTACTAGGCTTTTCCCCATATCCCTTAAACCAGCAGTTCTCAACCTGTGGGTCACGACCCCTTTGGGTTTGAACGACCCTTTCACAGGGGTCACAGGGGTTGCCTAAGACCATGGGAAAACACATATTTCTGATGGTCTTAGGAACCTCCTTTATCTGTCTCCAGGAAAGTCTGCCCACATGCAGACACACCCACATAAGACTATTAAAGGGTCAGGGCATTAGGAAGGTTGAGAACCACTGCCTTAAACTATAATTTGTATTACCACTCCAAAACCTGTCCTTATCACTCACCCACCCCCATGCCAGGCTTTAACAGGATACATAATTGAGCCTTTCCCGCAGACCAGTAGCAGAGCTTTGAACAGTGGCTAGTCAATGTTCCCTTGATTCCAGACTGTATTGGAGAATGTCAAAGTAGATATAGTATATATGGGGGTGAAATTCTAATCTTTTAATCTGAAGTGTACAGAATAGACATCCTTTTGAGCTCAAAGGGAAACAGAGGATCAAGATTTAGAGTCAGAGACAACCTTAGAAGTCATCAAAACCGATGTCCTTGTTCTATAGATGTGGAAAATAACACCCAGAGAAGTTAAGTGGCATGTCCAAATTCACAAAAAGAAAAAAAAAAAAGCTGATAAATGGGAGAGCTTGGAATCCTGTCTTCTGACTCCAAATCCAACTTTCTTGCTTTGTGCCATAGGATTTAGTGAGTTTTATACTTAGAGGAAATAAAGAGTGTAGTATCAGCCACCCAACAGACCTATATTTCAATTGTTTCATATATAGTTTCTTAGAGGTCAAAGAGTTTCTCATTTACTCTGATCCCTTTCATCTTCTCCTACTTCCTCTTTCACCTATTCTAGAACCATTTTTACTACTCTTTTCTATTTCTCTAAGACAGAGGCATCAGATATGCAGCCAACAGGTTTCATATTACCCAACATTGCTCAAAATGGCTATAACTAGATTAAAACGTCATTGGGAATAGTTAACAAATTAAATAAAATATAATAAAATACAGATAATATTACTTTTTAAAACTCAGTCATGATATTCCATGAAGGATCCTCATGTATAGTTAGTGGCCCCCAGTTTCTATTTGAGTCTGATATCACTATTCTAAGCAATCAGAGCAGGGAAAATAATTGCTGCTGCTCAGCAGTTATCAGTTACATCTGACTTTTTTTTTTTAGATTATTCAGGTTTTTCTTTGCTATGGTCTTCTCTAGTTAATTTTACAGTTGAGGAAACTATGACAAACAGGGTTAAGTGACTTGTCCAGGACCACACAGCTAATAAGTATCTGAGGCCAAATTTGAATTTAGAAAGATGAATCTTCCTGACTCCAGGACTGACACTCTATCCACTACACTACCTAGCTGCCGCTGTGCCCTTTTTTTCCTGGGCAGGAAAAATAGCCCTTTTGAAATTTGCTTTTTGTTAAACATCACTACTCAGTGTAAAAAGTTTAGTGACTTAAGAGGCACAGAGAAGAGTCTGAGATTTTTTTGTGGGTTTCATGTGTATTTGGGATAGATTGGGGCACTCTTCACGGGTTTGGAGTTGGGCATGCTTTCTTTCCTTCTGTGCATGATGTGTGCTCTGAGCCTTTGCTAAAAGATATAAAAAGACCCTTTGATCCAGCAATACCACTTTTGTGGTGGCTAAGGAATGGAAATTGAAAAATTGAATTAAGGACCATCAATTGAGGAATGGCGCTCAGTTATGGCAGGAAGAAGGAAAAAGAAAGAGGGAGGGAGAAAGAGAGAAAGAGAGAGAGAGAGAGAGAGTCCAATTAAGTATTTGATCATGTAAGTTTATGAATCAGACTGACTCCATAATGAATCCAGGCTGCAAGTTAATCCAGAGCTAGCCATCAGCACCTTCATATACACAGGCTTTAGGTCTCACATATATCCATGGTAAAATATAAGCTCTTCAATCCAGGGTTGAACGAACTCCAAAAATCTGACCCCAACCAACCTTTCTATCCTTATTTCACATTACTCTCCCTCATTCACTATGTTTCATCCAAATTAACTGTTGTCCAGAGCAGAAACAGAAAACAATTACTATTGCACTCAAATTTATATTTTTGTCATGGTAAATTAAACCCTCTTTCGGCTCAATTCTTGCCTAGCCCTTAGTCATTGAATGGGAGTTGCCTCACACAAATTGAGGCCTGGGAAACAACCTTGATTTAGAAAGGCCAAGTTTATCTACTGCATCCCAGTCTTGACTTTTGTCTTACCACTGGCCTTCTGGGTCTCTGAAAGAGTTAGATTGATGATTTTGTGCAGCTCCGTTTCACTCAAACCCAATTAATAAACAAGTCAAGACATCACCCTTGAGGTATTCTTTGAAAATGAAGGATAAACAATAGAAGAGAGAACTATTGTCCAGCCATAACATTCTGATTCCTAGTCACACAATTTGGCTTAAACTTTCCTGGAATGAACTCCACCCCACCCCTTTTTTTTTTTTTTTTTGGTCTCTCAGAAAATGTATCTTCCTTCATACTGCTACTCAGAAGCACCTCCATTATGAAGCCATTCCAGATCCCTCTAGGTCTTGAGAGTTCAGTCTTCCTTAAATGCCCTTTTATTTATTTGTCTATGTAAATTAGATCCCCTAGCAGAAGTTAACAGTCCATTCCTTGCATATAGTAGGCATGTAATAAATATTTGTTGAAATGAACTTTGTCCAGGATATTCTTATACCTTCCCAGTACACATACTTAAAACTCAGAATATGCCTCTACAACTAAATTAGTCCATCATTCTCTTAGCTTTAGCTATTTAAAAAGGCAGCAATGACTCTCATGAGAACAGCTCATGCTCCCTTTGTGACCTTAACAAAATGAACACTTAGATATGGAAGGACATTGTAAGAAGTTATTGTGCCAGTTACGCCCTGGAACATATGTATTTTTTATCCTAGTTCATCCAGAGAATATTTCTGGCCTAGTGAACACTTTTAGTCCTCTTAAATTGTCAAGGTTACTCAAAACAATGATGAATTCAGGAAGCATTTGACTCAATTCTCCCAATTACAGGCAGGAAGAAGCTGGTGGGACTGTTTCCAGAGTTTGTTCAAGAAACTCCCAAAGATTTATTCATACAGAGAAACCTTTGTAGCAAACGTGTAGCAGAATCACATCTTTAAGGGAATTTCATGGACCTAGAAGATCTTGGCACCTATATGTTTTCTCTGAATCAGTGGTGTCCATTCTTCTTGTGACCAGTTATAAGCAGATAATGAGAATTTGCCTAGAGCTCCTACAGCCATATTGGGAAAAGGAAGTACATTCAACCTTTTCCTTCAAGCAATTATATACTAGAGCAGATTGGCATAGAATTATTAAACATTCTGAAGCTTTGAAGAAGTTGAGGGGAAGGGGGAAGGAAGAAGGATCAAGCTCAATCTTATTTACAATGACGCTTAGACATTTCATTTATAATAAAGAAAAGAGAAATTATGCTTGCACACACACACACACAATTTATCAAGCATTGTGATAAATCAAAATAATTCTTATTGATCTTTGGAATTTAGAATGTAAACTAGGGTAAATAGCTTTTAAAACTCAAGAGTCACTTTTTTGGTCCTGGAGGCAGGAGGAAGATAACAAAGGGGACATCTTCGTTTGGTAAGCGCCAGAATAGGAAGCACACTTTGTGCCGTCATTGTGATTCTAAGGCCTACCATCTTCAGAAGTGAACATGTGGCAAATGTTGATATTGTGCAAAACACAAGAGAAAGTATAATCGGAGTGCCAAGGCTAAGTGACGAAACACCACTGGTACTGGATGAATGAGGCACCTAAAAATTGTCTATCACTGATTAAGGAATGGATCCCATGAAGGAACAGCACCTAAACCCAAGAGAGCAGCTGTTGCAGCATCTAGTTTATCTTGAGGATTCAACTGTTTGTTAAAATAAATGTCCTAAATGAAAAAAACAACAACAAAACTCAAAAGTCTAGTACTAGGCCACATACAACACATCTAATTTGCTTTTTGTTTATTTGCTTTATTGCTACAGAAATATATCTTTAGATATATAATATACAGACAAATTCTCATACATACACATGTCTACACACATAAACATGTATGTTTATATGGGTATATATTCATACATATGCATGTATAGTTATGTACATACAATCTGCTAATATATCTATTAAAATCTATAATGTAGCATCTCCATTTTTATCTCCCAATGTAGGTTAAAGCTGTATATTTTCTCACTCTAATAACTGACTATCAAGTAAGTTCTAAAATACCAATGATAATAAATTTAGAACGAAGAAGTAAAGTGTTCCTGTCAGTTGGCTTTTGGAATATTAATGTACTAAGCTTAATACTATATTGCGTGATTTTAAAAACTGACTTTTTAACTAACTACAGAAAACATAAAAGTTTATATTCATCTGTCTTCTCGAATGCATTTATAATGTTATTCAAATATTTTTTTCTATACTTGCAAATATGCAGAAAAATGGTTATTTACATATAAACAGGATAGCCTTTTTTTGGTTTTAGACCCCTCATCCCATAAAGCCAAAGCTGAATTTGAGACTATTTTAAAATGTTACATACTTCACCACATTTGTGCAGAATATACTTTATGGATGTTTATGTGACCTTTCAAATATCTCCATTAATGCAAAATCTATACTGTCATCCAAAGTTACATTAAAGATGATAGTACTTCAGTATTTGCCAAAAAGAACATTATGTGCCTCGGAATTATAAAGAGAAAAATCTTACTCTATTAAAATGCTGGTATAGTGCCTCTAACATAATTTGTCATAAGGTTATGAGACTTAAAAGTACATATTTTCATGTGATTTCCATTCTCTTCCACATCTAGGAAGAATGTGGGATACACAAGTCATGATGAAATATTTAATTTGCCCTAAAAATAGGAGAGAATGGGAAAAAAAAAAACTGTCCCCCCACTCCCCACTTTCAATCATATGTGCAGGTAAAGGAGAGTGAAGAATACAAGGAGACTTAAAATTTTCAAACCTAGGTAACTAGGAGAATAGTAAAGCCATCAATAGAAATAGGAAGTTAAAAGGAAGAATAGTTGGGGGTGGGGTAGATAATTAGTTCTATTTTGGATCCATAGTTTGTGGTGTTTTGTGAAATGTCTGGTTTGAAATTTCATACAACCAGATCCAAATTCACAATTAAAACTCAGAAGATAGATTGGTGCTCTGGGTGTAGATTTGTAAATTGCCTACATAGAGGAAATTGTAGGATCATCAGTCTAGAACTGGGAGTGGTCCAACAACCTCATTTTATAGATGAGGAGAATAAGGCCTGAAAAATTTAAGGGCCTTGACTGACCAAGGTCACAACAGCCAATAAGTGGCCTACTCAGGTACATGACTACATGGTCAGCACTCCAAGGTCAGTGCTCTATCCTTAGCACCATGCAGCTTCTTTTTAATTTTATTAGATAATTAAAGCCATATCAGTGTAAAGACTTACCAAGAGAGGTAGAGGGAAAAGGTGGAAGAAAGGGGAAGAGGGAAAAAAGGAGAGGAGAAAGAGAAGCATAATTATTTATATTTATTCTGTATATATATAGAGAGAGAGTAGTGTAGTGCCAATGCAATATTTCACAGCACCAATGATGACTATAAAAATATCTGTATAGTTCTCAATTGCAAAATATAACATCTTCACCATACAGAAGATAGGATCAAAACATTTATTCAGATACCAGAAAACCAAATCCCAACATCAGGAAACCAAATCCATTATAACAACATAGAAGTTAATACACCACAACATAGCAGAGAAGTATATCATCCTTTAGCCTTCCCACAAACCAACACTCATGAACCTAGCTGTCTCCCTGGGTATGTCCTCTCTCTCCCACGATTTAGCTGCTCTGACTCCCAGATTCCTGTGGGCTCTGCTCCACCCTTCAGCAAATTCCTCCCATCACAGGCTCCATGTGATTACATTAATCCTCTTAGGAGGCAGGGAAGATCTTCAAATTACCATTACAACTACATTGCATCTAGGTGGCACAATGGATAGAGTATTAGACCTGGAGACAGGAAGACCTGAGTTCCAATCCAGCCTCACACAATCACTAGCTCTATGACCCTGGGCAAGTCACTTAACCTCTGTTTGCCTTAATTTGTTGAAGAAGGAAAGGCAAACCACACTGATATCCTTGCCAAGAAAATCCCATGTACAGTAAGGTCTGCAGGGTCATGGAGGGTGACACAAGTGATGTACTGAATACGAACGCATTTATATAGTACTTGTATCTTTGTATTCCCTATTCAAAATAAATATAGTATCATTGATTGACTGTCTGGGGCCAAATTTGACCTCAGGTCCTCCTGACTCCAAAGCTGGTGCTCTATTCACTTTGCCACTTACCTGCCCCAAATAACTTCCCACAAACCAACACTCATGAACCTAGCTGTCTCAGTACCTAGGAAAGAACTTGGAACATAGGAAGTAATTAATAAATATTAATTGGTTGAATAATTAATAAAGCTTCAGTTAATGTCCATACTTGGTGTTCAGGAGCAGGAAGAGGAACTGATAAAACATTAAAAAAGAAAAATAAGAAAAAACACAAGAAAAACTAGGAAAGAACAGTGTTGGTGGAAGCTAAGGAAGGAATCAAAGAGCATAATGTCAAATGCTGAAGGAAAGCCACAGTATTATTGACTACATTAGTCACATGGGAGATGAATCAGCTTCCTTCCACAATATGGAAATAATAAAGAAGAGAATTGTTGGCATAACCACAAACATTCTGATGTCTACCTAATGACCTACTCTACAGTTCTCCGGTACTTCTGCTGTAGCCATATACAATGCTGTTTACATAGGATTTTGTATCTTGCATTGTATTGTCTTCCATCCAGGTAGAAAACTAAAGGGATGGGAAACTAATAAAATGAGGAAGGAGGAAGGACATGGAACAGAAGTGGAATAATGAAGTGAACCTTCTATTTTAAAGAGAACATTTTGCTCATGTTTTAACTACTTAAATGGGGAATAAACCTGAAAATATTGCTCTTAACTCTGGGATACCTTGTTTAAATATTATAAAGCATTGTGAACCATATAAATATGTCTTTTATAGTTTTTTTTTTCACCTCAAATCCATATTCCCCTTTATTAAAAATGGAAAAAAGTTGCACAGTTCTGGAACTTTCCCCTCCCAAAAACTTTAAAATAGTGCCTCAAATCAAATTTTGAAGTGGAATAGCCAACTAAAGGTAGGCGTGAAACATTTTTCTTTTTTCCCGGCATAAGACAACTTAGGTGATTGACAGGACAGGTCTATGACATCAGGGTGGGTGCTGGTCCAGAGTACATGTGACAGAGGTTCTAGCAGTGAGCCTTGGATGCTACCACAAGAATATCAGTAACTTTTGGAGTTCTCTGCCTAAAAACAGAAAAGAAGTAAAATAAGAGGTCAGAAAGAGATTATAGGGGTCCTTTGTTGATACTGGGTACAACTGGTCCTGATTGGCAACTCTATTGCCCATACATAATTTTGGGTCACAGTTCCAAGATAGAGAGGCATTCTTGTGATTGGGCACAAAGGAGCAGGGACCAGGGTCACATTTTCCAGCAGAGAAGAGAACTGATATCTGTAGCTGCAGGAGAATAGGAAACCTGGTCATACTTCCACGTTCAGGATTAATGTTAGCACTTGTGGCTAAAAGGAAACAGGTGCCCCAGTCAAAGTTCCAGGGCAAAGGAGAATCCTTGTATTTGATGATAGGGGATCAGAGGCTCTGATTCCATTTCTGAGGTCAAGGGGAGAAGGGCTTTCCTGGGTAAAGACCAGAGCACAAAATAGGAGAGCAGTGACCACTCCTCTCCCAGGATCATACCATTTTGGAAACACCAAAAATGCATAGACCCCAAGAACTAGCTCTGAAAACAACAGCACAAAAAAGCCTACAGGTTGGGATAGTGCCTCCCCACTGGCAGCTGAGCAGACCCTAACTTTAGCACACAATTCAAGGTCAAGAAACAGACTGGGATAAAGGAGAAAACAACAAGAAAAACTTGGTCATAAAAAGCTATTAAAATGGCAGAAATACCAAGACTAATTCAGAAGAAGACAGCAATGTGGAAAAGCTACCAAAAAAAGTCTCAAAGAAAAATACTAATTGGACCCAAGGCCAGCAAGAATGTCTGAAAGAGTTAAAGAGCTAGTTAGTAAAAGAAAAATGGAAAAAATAAATGAAGTTGATACAAAAAAATTAAGAAAAAATAATTTACAGTTGAGTACAATAGGTACAAAAAATGCCAAAGGAAATAACTTAAAAACAAACAAACAAACAAACAGAATTTGCCTAATTATGGGGGAGGGCATTAAAAACTCCGTGTGGAAAATAATCCCTTAAGAATTAGAATTGGGCAAGTGAAAGCTAATGGAGAAATTAAGAAACAATACACAAAGTCAAAAGAATGAAAAAAAGAAGAAAGTTGTTTGAAAAATAGATGAGAGATGATTTTAAAATTATTGAACGACATGAAAGTCATGATCAAAGAAAAGGAATCTGGACACCATATTTCAAGAAATAATCAAGGAAAACTGTCCCAATATCTTCAATCCAGAAGGTAAAATAGAAATTGAAAGAATCTATCGATCACCAAAAGATATTCCAAAATGAAAACTCTCAGGAATATTATAACTACATGAAAGAATAATCAAAAGGGACTCAATAAAGTTAAACTATTGACATTACTATACGGGAAGGTAATATGTTTAATTCCTAAAAATATTATGATTTATAGGGCAGTTAAAAGTTTACATAGACAGAGGGCATAGGTGTGCACCAATTATACTGGAATGATCTCCAAAAAAAAAAAAAAATGGTGAGAAAAGGAGTATGCACTGAGAGAAGGGAAAAGGGAGAGGTAAAAATGGGGAAATTTTTCTCACTTAAAATAACTGCATGAGGAAGGGCTTTTAGAGTATAAGGGAAGATGGGGGGTGGTGGTACCAGATAATGCTTAAACCTCACTTTCATTGGAATTGGTTGCAAGGGAGTATAATATAGATAGATAAATAGATACAGATAAAGATATAGTTACACTCAGTTGTGTACCAAAATCTAACTTACTCAATAAAAAAATAAGAAGGGAAAGAGATAAGAGGAAGTGTAGGGGGGAAATAATGTAAAGAACAGATTAAAGAGGGAGACAGTAATTAGAAGCAAAATACATTTTTGAGGAAAGACAGGATAGAAAGAGAAGAAGAAACTAAAGAAAATGGCATGGAAGGAAATGCAGAGTTGGTAATCTTAACTGTGAAGGTAACTGGTAGTAGCTCACTCATAAAAAAAAAGCAGATAGTGGAATATATTAGAAATCAGAATGAAACATTATGTTGTTTATAAGAGACATGTTTGAAACAGAAAGACACAGGGTTAAAGGGCAGGAACAGAATCTAATATGCTTCAGTTGAAGAGAAAAAGGCAAAGCTAGTAATCATGATCTCAGACAAAGAAAAAGCAAAAATAGATCTAATTAAAAGAGATAGTGAGGGAAAATATATTTTACTAAAAGGCACCATAGACAATGAAGTAACATAAAATTATTTTTAAAGCTAATTTATCTGATTAAGGTCATATTTCTCAAATAGGTTAAGTATTGAGTCAAATTCATAAAAAAAAATAAGAATCATTCCCAAATTGATAAATGGTCAGAGGATATAAACAGGCAGTTTTCAGATGAAGAAATCAAAGCTATCTCTGATCATATAAAAAAGTGCTCTAAATCACTATTGATTAGGGCCATGCAAATCAAAACAAACCTGAAGAACTACCTCACACCAAACAGAAATGACAAATGCTGGAGGGGGTAAGGGAAAATAAGTACACACTAATGAACTGTTTTAGGAGTACCGAATTGGTCTAATTATTAAGAAGAGCAATCTGCAACTATACCCAAAGGCATAAAACGGTACATAACCTTTGACCGAGAAATACCATTTCTAGGTCTGTGCCCCAAAGAAATTAAAGAAAAAAGAAAAAGACCTATATGTACAAAAATATTTATAGCAACTCTTTTTGTGGTAGCAAAGAACTGGAAATTTAATGGATGTTCTTCAATTGGAGAACAAGCTGTGGTTTATGATTGTGATAGAGTACTATTGTAACACAGGTGATGATGAGGGGGATTGTTTTAGAAACACATGGGAAGACCTATATGGACTGTTGCAAAGGGAAGTGAATAGAACCAGCAGATCACTGGACACAGTAATAGTAATGTTGCCATGATGATCAACTGTGAAAGTCTTAGCAGCTCTAATCAATACAATGATCCAAAACAACTACAAAGGCTTCTGAAGAATAAAAAAATGCTGTCCTCCTCCAGAAAAAGAACTGATAAACTCTGAGTATCAACAGAAGTATAATTTTCTCAGTTTATTTTTCTTCTCTTTTTGTGATATAGCTAATATGGAAGTGTGTTTTTCCTGATTTCACATGCATAATTGATAAAAGGCATGCCTTCTCAGTGAAGAGGGGAAGGAGAGAGGAAAATAATTTGGAACTCAAAATTTTATAAAAGAGTGTTAATAATAAAGATTGAATTAAAAAATCAATAAAATAAAGGGGAGAAAGGGAGAAAAGATGTCATTCATAACAAATGGGCATTTTGCACAAAACTAGAAGGAATAATTAAAATGTTAAATGACAGTCAGGATTGAATAAGATATTGATATACTAGAAAGCTGGTTCAAAAATAATAAGATGAAATTTTAAAGAAAAAAATCTTCATTTCTGATTTTTAGTTTCTTTCATAAAGGTCTTATATAACTATAGGCAGATTATTTGGCGTTTTTTTCCTGTGAGGTTTAATTGGAAGCTCAATGGTGGCATGGAAAGGATAATTGGATTTGGAGTAAGGAAAATCTAATTGCAATCCTACCACATAGACTTACTACTAGCTGTGTGACCCTAGGCAATCCATATAACCTCTCTGTGCTTTAGTTCCTCATCTCTAAAAATAAAGGCAAAGTATTAGTTGAACTTTAACATTACTTCCAGCTCTATATCTATAACCCTGGGATCCCTATTACTTCTGTTCAATTCCGTTACTTAAGCACTGAACATAAGGAAGAGTTTCTTGACAAATAGAGCTATGCAAAATGGGCTGCCTCCGAAAGTAATCAGTGCCCTCCCCCCCTCTGCATTTCTTCAAGCAGAGGCTATCTCCTGTTTTCAGAGATATTGCACAAGAGATTCCTGGTCAGAGACAAATATAACTAGATAGCCTCTGACCTAGCTTCCTTCTCTCAAACTGCACTTTGGGTTAAAAAAATAAATAAATATACAAATATACAATGGAAGAATTATGAGAGATCAGACAAGATATGGAATGGGGTTTGAATACTGCATGCTCAATTTAAGTCAATAATGTGCCATAGCATCTAGAAAAGCTAATGGAAGGAAGGAAGGAAGGAAGGAAGGAAGGAAGGAAGGAAGGAAGAAAAGGAAGGAAGGAAGGGAGGGAGGAAGGAAGGAAGAAAAGGAAGGAAGGAAAGAAGGAAGGAAGGAAGGAAGGAAGGAAGGAAGGAAGGAAGGAAAGGAAGGAAGGAAGCAAGGAAACCATGTGCCAGAGACTTATGTACCTGACACAGCCCGAATGCTAAGTGCTTCATCAGCATTGTATCATTTGATCCTTGATATGATCTCATTTGAATCTGACACGTAGGTATTGTTATTTTCCTCACTTATTTATTCATTTATTTGTTTATTTATTCATACACTTGAAGAAACTAATGCCAATGGAGGTTGTTTCCCCCTGAGTCACACGGCTAGGAAATGTCTGAGGCTGTATTTGAACCCAGGCTTTCCTGCATGCCCAGCGCTGTATCTATTGTTTTGCCTAACTCCTTAAATACAATCCTGGCCTGCTTTAATAAACACATGGCATACAGAACATGGGATATGATATTCTCAGTGCTCTAAAATACACTGCATCCCGCCCCCCCACCCCACCCCCAGCGCTAAGATTCTG
Organism: Pseudochirops corinnae; assembly: GCA_028646515.1. Lineage (NCBI taxonomy): Eukaryota > Metazoa > Chordata > Mammalia > Diprotodontia > Pseudocheiridae > Pseudochirops > Pseudochirops corinnae. The sequence goes on from CM053585.1 coordinate 355,184,985, forward strand.
TGTTTCTAAACTTAGGTACTTTCTTCCTTGGTTTTTCTATTATTCTCTGATCTGGGGAACTCAAAGGCAGCAGCTTCTGCCAGTAGTCCTAACAGATTCATTGTCCCTTCTCCTTTCTGAGGTGTGGGAAACATATAAAATTAACTTATGATCCAAGCTGGTGGGATGAGGATAGACTGGCTCTTACTTTGTGAGCTTCGCATCTTGGAAGGCAAGTCAGATCTCATTATGCAGAACAGAGGAGCCTATGCAGAGTCTGGTTACCTAGGTGCTTTTCCCTGTGGGCTTATATTTATTTTCTACCTGTTTTGAGGGCCTCTGGGTAAAGTGTCATATACTGGGCTATTCTGGAAACCCCTGGAGCCCTTTGGCAGAATGTATATCAAATAACTAATTCTATGTCACAGGATGAGAGCAACTTACATCTTTTTTTTTTTTTTTTTACATGTAAAAACAATTTTTTTTATTAAAATTTTTAATTTTATTTTAGTTTGCATCATTCATTTCCACAAGATTTTGAGTTACATATTTTCTTCCCCTCTTCCCCCTACCCACCGCCCCAAAACAGCCA
>CM053585.1:355186055-355219715 GCA_028646515.1 Pseudochirops corinnae
GCCCCCACAACTTACATCTTTGACAACAAATATCTCCTGCATCCTTCCTATTCACTAGGACAATGGTAATCAACTAATGTTTATGGATTTATTTGTTAATATTTTATAATTATCCTTCAATATAAATGCTTTCTTTATAATCATAGGTATTTTATGTATTAAAAAAATTCTTCTGAGAATACATTCATAGAGTACCTGGGTTGCTCAGTAGATAGAGGACTGGTCCCATTTCTCAGGAACATCCAAGTTCAAATTCATTCTCAGATACTTCCTAGCTATGTGATGCTGGGCAAATAATTTATCCTCCATCTCCCTCAGTTTCCTCAACTAACCGTAAAATGGGTATCATGATAGCATCCACCTCACAGAGCTGTTGTGAGGATGAAATATGACATTTGTAAAAGCGCTTAGCACAGTGCCTGGCACATTAAGAAATATCTATTCACTTCAACAGACTGCCTAAAGGGTCTATAACCTAAGGTTAATAACCCCTGGTTTAGGCCACTCCTATTTCAGAGGTCATATGACATTTATAATATGATCCAAATATAAAAGGTACATTTTACTTCTTACCTGGCTATAACCTGATTAATTTTAACTTTGCCAAAAAAAGTTTTTATTAAGTCTATAAGTGATTTCCCATGATCAGATAAATTATAACATTGTAATTTCAACCTAATAGCACAATCCCACATGTATCATAGTTGTTTAATAAAGTTTGCTGGAGTTTGAATAAATCGATGAAATAGACCACTCAGATACAAACCGAATACAATTTCTCCCATTTGTAGGGGGTATCATAAATTCTAGAAATCTCTATGGGAAGGCCAGTCTGAGAATGAAACCCTTTGTCTACCAAGCTCTTGAATTTTCCATGTTTTTTTTTTTCTTTAGTCCTTCTGTTTACATCATGAAGAAATTCTGTGTAAAATACGATGCCAATACCATCTGCTAATCTTTTGACTAGGAAGGTATGCCTTGGGCTGTCTGGAGGCTGCAGCAGCAGCAGCAGCTATAGCTGGCAATAAATGACACAGTGGGAAAGATGCTGCAATGACACCAAGAATGAAGTTGAAATTGAAATTGTCATGTCACACAAAGAATATTTAAAATTGTGAATCCTTGCTCCTTAAATATAGAAAGTGTTCTGTATTATACACATTGATATCAACCCAACTAAGTTTTTTATAAATTCCACAGTAAATTAAATACATTCCCTAGAGTCATTTAACTGAAAATATGGCATGTAGTATTACCTTTAAGATTCAGTACAGATTTCAATGATCCATAATAAAATTAAATCTTAAGCTTGGATTGGAAACAACAAATGTTTTCCATTCAATATTTTGACCTCTTAATCTGTATTTAGCAACTCTTCTTTCACTATTTCCCTACACATTCATAACTATCCCCTCAGATCAGGTGGTCAATTATTTGTGAATATTTTCTGCAACCCCCAATAAGACCACCTGTAGGCAAAACAAAGGAAGATTTAGACAATTGCATAGAAAACACAGTCAAAAGAATATTTTCTCCTGAAGAATCCAAACAACAGCAAATATGGGGATATTTGAATGTGTTAAGATGTGAATATTTCACTTTGTTTGGGATTCAACTGTCTCATAGGAAGTCACACAAAGATAGAGGCTCCCTTTGTGAGAATTGAGTGAACCACACTGACTCCATCTTGTGACTCAGTTTTGCATCTAGCTCAGTTCCCTTTCTTTTCAATTATGGGTCTCGTCCAATTTCTGTGTGTGAGAAAACTATTCAATTATGGAAATTGTGAGAAAACATTATTATACTATTTGAACCTATACTGCATGCCTGGGAAGCTGGACTATATCTACCCACTGTTAGAAACTCTCAGCTAAGGACCTAAGTTATGCTGCCCAGAAACTCAATAGATCAGCAGATTGACAGAAGGAGTTTTCTCAGAATTATTCATCTTGAGCAATCCATAAATCTTATCTGAAAACTGGCCCAATAATGGTCAATCAGTTACTGCTTCCATTTTTCTTTGACTGAATGCTGACACTTGGGAAGGGGATTCAGGACACCTACTTTTCTTATTTCAGGGAATTGCCCCTATTTACTCTTCCTCTCCCAGCTTGGAAAGTCCCTAATCTTTCCTCCAATTAGAAATCATATTACCTAATCTTGTATCCTGGTTAATTATTTCTCTAATTAATTTGTCTTATTTGATTAATTATTTTTAATACCAAAAAAATCTCTCACTCTATAAACAAGGCCTTTACAACGAATGGGGAATCCATTGACCCATTTATTAATGTTTGCTAGTAAACAGTGCAGCTCAGATTTTTTCATCAGTTATTATTAATTATGCATCACATCTTCATCTGATAACATCGAACTATTTTGTTCCAAATCTAGTGGTAAAAGTCACTGAAACAGACTCTTCACTGAAATGTTTCTAAGAAAAGATCAGATGCAGCTATTCAGAAACTCCTCCTTCCCTTCCCCACCACATCTAGAATACCATTTCTGATCCTTTTTTTTTTTTGTGGTGGGGGGGAGGTTTCAATGCGAAGTTCATTCAGCCTGCATTGGGCAACCTTAAGGACATTTTTTCCTGGTCAGCTTACCTTAGGTGGATGGCTTAGGAGAGTAGAGTTGGGCATAATTGGTGGCAACCCCAAGGTTGGTGCCATTTTGCCATTATCTCCATTGTCAATGTAATTAAGTTCTCTCTCTCTCTCTTTCCCTCTCTCTCTCTCTCTCTCTCTCTCTCTCTCTGTCTCTCTCTCCTCTCTCTCTTCCCCCTTCCTTCATTCTGTGTAAAAATGTTATGCACTTATAATGTAATTCATGTTTTTTTATTTTTTTTCCTCTAATCACTATCTCTAACATGTTCCCTTATAGTACATGATCTCTATTCTTCAGTAGTACAAAGTATCCTCTCTGATTTAAATACGATGTAAAAGTAAAAAAGACAAGTTAGTCCTTAGTGGGAGACTAAACTCCATAATCTTTGAACTTTTAAAAATTTAAATATTATTGATATATACATATTATATTAATATTATTATGAATATTATATATTATTATGAACTTAATATAAAGCAAATGTTATATTGCACAAATGATGATGATGGTAGCATCTGGAATTCATATAATTTTTTAATGTTTGCAAAGCATTTTGTGTTTGTTGGCTCATTTGATCCTTACAACAACCTTAAAGTGTAGAAGCTATTGTATATGCTTAAAGTGTAGATGCTATTGTATATGCTTAAAGTGTAGATGCTATTGCATATGTTTAAAGTGTAGATGGTAAAATAGATTTCTATTTTACAGATGTGTGGAATGAAAAACAGAGTCTGAGTCTAAGATCAGAAAAGGTCTTTATTCTTTCTCATGAGAAAGGGCACAGTAGTCCCTGTCACTCAAACAGCGTCTGCCAGGGAGTACAAATTGTGGAAGCTTGCAGGCTTCTGTTATCCTAATCCTAACCCCAGCTCCAACCCCTGTCTCACCTTACCATTGGTTGGTAAGGCAAACTCACAATTTTCTTACTAATGCTAACTAATAGGCGCAAAATAATCTCAATCTATTACCATAATTATTCCTAATGAGGCCCTAATTTTGTTAGATAAGAAACATAATACATGAGGTTCACTAAGCAACTGCAGAATACTGAACCCCACCAGTCCAACCTAGATGTGTCCCTATCTGGGCCTAAGTGTCCCAAGGCTGCTGTCTGCTTTCTAATTGGTCAAATCCACCTACTGCTACCAGCTCCTTTTTATTCTACATTATTTCATTTTTAGTATTATCTCGGAATTCTCTGGGAACTGGGAACCCAACTTCTTCCCAAGGCTACTGCCTCAACTCTTCCCAAGGCTACTGTCTGGTACTTTTTATCAGTAATCTTGTTTCAGCAATTCTTGTAGTTCTGTAGAAATTTAACCCTTTGTTATCTCTCACACTACCATTCCTTTCCCCAAACTAAAAACGCCTCTAATTTGGACTCAATAGTTAATTCAATCAATTGTATTAATACCCAATAGCTCTTACATTACTTTGAAATGCACAATGTATGTGGCAACATTGCACATATGTATGGGGCAACAATACTGAACTTAGTTACAAAGTATAAAGAAGAAATAAGAATATAATAGAATGTTCAGAATGGGGAAACTTTTCTATAGGTCATCTCTCATACAGATTAGAATATCAAAGCTGAGAGAAGATAAGTGACTTTCCCAGGGTCACACAGCTAGTAAGTGTTTGAGGAAGATTTGCATTCTATTTGCAACATCTATCAAACTTGCATATGAGGCTGTAATGAGAAAGGAAATTTAAGGATCTTCCCTGCCCCTTAATAGACCTAGTGGGGAGTTTGAAGACCTCTCCTGCTTTGAAAGTAAACTCTGCCCTCTAATAGGCTGAATGTAATCACATGGAGCTTGTGATGGAGGGAATTTGCTAAAGGGTGGAGCAGACACCATAGGAAGCTTCCCTGCTGTGAAGATAAACTCTGCCCCCTAAAAGGCTGAATGTAATGACATGCAGCCTGTAATGGGAGCGGTTTGCTAAAGAGAAGCAGAGCCCACAGGAGCTGGGAATCAGAGCTAGCAAGATGGTTGGGGAGAGAGGAGGCTTGGGGTTTGGGGACTGGGTTTTCTGGTGTCTAAATAAATGCTTCAGTTCTATCCTCTACCTGAAGAGTTTGGTATATTTTGCAATCCAATGTCATGTGATACTTATGATCACAGCTTTGATCATGATCATGAGTGCTGTAAATATTACATTGGCATTACAGAAGCCAACTACATCAATTAATGAGCTAGTTACTTGCTATGAGAAGAGCAAAGTACTGCTATAAATATTTTTTCAACATTTGTTTCTCTCTATTTCTCTTTGACTTCTTTAGGGTATATGCTCATTAATGCTATTGCTGGGTTAAAGGATATGTACAGTTTAATCCTTAGCTCTTCCAATCCTGTTTTCAGACAGAGGATATACAGCTGCTGAATATTTTCACTGTTTAAAGTTATATTCATCTTAAAAATTAACAAAATACTTAAATATGGTCAGTCTCTTCCAAACTTGGGGAAATTGATGGATCTTAAGGGCAATTTATAAGAGACAATGAGATGTACAGATGTATACAGATCTCATGAAAACGGCTTTTATATTTTGCAAGAGTAAGTCCCTTTTCAGAAGTGAGTGGAACATTCTACATTCCTCTCAGAATATGTTTTCAGTCTTTTTCTAATATATCATTCTATACCTTATAAAGAATAGGAGACTTGACTTGTCTCATTTGCATATGAAAAAGATACCATTGACCATGAATTTCCCCCCAGGGGACAGATTGCCACTGTAAATTTTCCTGAGCATAGATTCACTGAAGAACCTTTGAATTTAAGAACAAACAACTGTGGAATCCTTAACCCCAGAGCTTTTTAGTGATTATTGAGCAAAAGCATTGCCTAATTATATCTTAACCAAGAGAGACAAAGTTTTGAAAAATGTATTAGATTGTCCCCAATCATATGATTGTAAATAATAATTTGCAACTTGTGTGTGTATACTTAACACACACACACATAACTGTATACATATACATACATGCAATACTTAATATATGCCAGGCACTGTGCTAATAAATAGGGATATGTTCTGTGAAGTTTGGTTTCAGTCAAAGGGCCACACTTGAGGACTTAGAAGTCCACATGTGGCCTCCAGGATGCAGGTGCCCTATCCCTGGAATAGAATAATAAATGGTTTGAGTACTGGAAGCAACACTACAGATCACTGATTCCAATTTATCCATGAGGAAAATGAAGCCCTAAGAGCTAGAAAGGACCTCAGTGACTATCTAGTTTGTAAGTATAGGGTGTTGGGATATAGCTTGTGCTTAGGGAAGAATAACACCTCTGGTATGAGTGCTACCAAGATCTTTTCTGCACTGTTTTCCACCTTTGATGTCCACCTGATCCACCTAATTCTCATCTACAGCTCTTAGAAGCTGTAACATTGGTGGATTGACCTCTGGGAGCCAAGATAGTAGCATACGCAGTAAGTCTCTCTCACTCTCCCTAACTGACCTCTAAAAACCAAGAAAATCTCTTTCCAGAAAAAATCCTGGAACAGCTGAGTAAACAGAAAGATGGGGTGCCACACTCTTTCAGCCCATGAGGCTTGTGGGATTAACAAGAAAGGTCTCTCTCTCTCTCTCTCTCTCTCTGGTGGAAGGTGAGCAGTACAGGACAGGAGACATCAGAGCAAGTCAGCTGCAAGCCCCACCTCAGCAAACCAGTGGGAGATCTTTAGCCCGAGGGTGGTAGAACAGACAAGTGTCAACACTAGGACCCCTGAGTGCCTTGGCATAGGCAGGGGAACCAGTAGAATTAAGTTCAGAAAACCACCACATGTGCCAACAGGTGACCTCCAGCAGCCAAACTTCTCTGGTCTTCAGCGCAGCTCCATGAAGCACAACTTCAGGTAGACAAGTAGGTGTCTTCCTGAAGTCAAACTTTCCAGTGCTTTAGAGCAGCTCAGGTGAGCATCCATCTTCTAGGGGCTAGTTTCCCCCCCCTCCATCCCCACCCACACTGAAAGCTTCAGTGTTGCAAACTCCAGTTCAGCTTTAGGTAAGCTATCAGACCCCTACAGCCTCCATCTGCCAGCACCTAAGGTCCCAGTATACAAAGGAAGTGACCCAGAACAAGAAGCTTGAGACAATGCCCCCTATGCTCCAGTAGGAGAGCTCAACTTTATAAGTCAGGAAAAAGTCAAACATCACAAGCAGAAAGCAGAAACAGACAAAGACCATAGATTCTGTCTATGGGGACAGGGAAAATCAAAAAAAGTCAGAAGAGAACAACGTGGCCAATATACCCATATCTGAAACCTCACAATGGAATATGAATTGGTCTCAAGAGCAAAAAGCCTTCTTGGAAGAGCTCAAGAAGGATTTTAAAAATCAAATAAGAGAGGCAGAAGAAAAAAATGGGAAAAGGAAAGAGAGGTGGGCAAGAGAAAGTAAATATACCTTGGAAAAGAAAGGACAAAAATTGACTGTAGAAAACAATTCTTTAAAAAAATACAATTGGTTGGGGTGGCTAAGTGGTACAGTGAATAGAGTACCAGCCCTGGAGTCAGGAGGACCTGAGTTCAAAGTTGACCTCAGACACTTGACACACTTACTAGCCATGTGACCTTGGGCAAGTCACTTAACCCCAAATGCCCTGCCCTTCCCCCTCTAAAAAGGAAAAAAAATTACAATTGGCCAAATGGAAAAAAAGTACATTCAAGAAAAGAACTTCTTAAGAAGTAGAATTAGCCAAATGAAAAGGAGGCACAAAAACTAATTGAAGAAAACAATTTGTTAAAAATTAGAACTGGGCAAGTAGAAGCTAATGATTCTTTAAGATATCAAGAATCAGTCAAACAAAATGAAAAGAATGAAAAAAATAAAGAAAGCATAAAATATGACATTGGCAAAACAACTGACCTGGAAAATAGATCCAGGAGAGATAATTCAAGAATTATTGGTTTACCTGAAAGCCATGATAAAATAAAAAAAAGAAAGAAAGAAATCAAAAGGGGGAGGGGGTAGTGGGTCTAGACAGCATCTTTCAAGAAATCATGGAGGAAATATACATATATGAAGTCAAGGAGAAAATACTGCAGGCAGCCAGAAAGAAACAATGTAAATATGATGGAACCACAGTCAGGATTATGGAAGACTTTGCAGTTTCTACATTAAAAAGCCAGAGAGCTTGGAATATGATGTTCACTAAGGCAAAGGAAGTTGGATTACAACAAGGACCAACTACCCAGCAAAACTGAACATAATCTTTCAGGAGAGGAGATAAGATTCAATAAAATGGGCAACTTCCAGACCTTCCCAATAAAATGACCACAGCTCAACAGAAAATTTGATCTTCATATACAAAAGTCAAGAGAGGCATAAAAAGAGAAACAGGAAAGGAAAAAAAAACACAATAACAACATGTTATTCAATAAAGGAAAACTGTTTACAACCCTGTGTGGGAAGATGATACTGGTAATTCTTAAGACATGCATCTTTATTATGGCATTTAGAAGGGGTATTCATAGATGGAAAAGGGGGCAGGACTCTGTTGTGATGTTAAAAAAAATTTGACTTAGATGTGATGCTACAAAAGTTCAATTAAGTGGTAGAAAGCGATCATACTGGGACAGGAGGAAAGGAGAAAGCAGACAAGGGTAAACTACATCACAGGCAGAAGCCCAAAGACTCATTAGAGCAGATGGAAAGAAGGGTGGGAGATTAGCATTGTTTGAACCTTACTCCCATCAAATTTGACCCAAAGAGAGACTAACACAGTCAGTTAGGTATGCAAATCTAACTTACCCTATAGGAAGTAGGAGGGGAAATGGGAAAGAAAAGGGAGGAGGAGGATAGAGGGGAAGACAGTTTGGAGAGGCAGGGGTCAAAAGTAAAATTCTAGTGAGGAGGGAAAGGGAGAAAGGAAAGAAAAAAACATAAATGGGAAGGTGGGGTGAATAGGATGGAGAGAAAAACACAGACAGTAATAAAGACTGTTCATATGAATGGAACGAACTCTCCCATAAAGTTGAAGTGGATAGCAGAGTTGATTAAAAACCAAAATCCTACAAGATGCTGTTTAAAAAAAAGAACATTTGAAGCAGAAGGATACATACAGAGTAAAGGTAAAAGGTCAGAATAGAATAAATTAAAGAGCTAAGGAAGGAAACTACATCTTGCTAAAAGGTACCATAGACAATAAAGTCATATCCTTACTAAACATATATGCACCAAGTAGCATAGATTTCAAATTCTTAGAGGAGGAGTTAAGAGAGTTACAGAGAAAATTAGACAACAAAACTGTACTATAATGAAGGACCTCAACCTCCCCTTCTCAGAACTAGATAAATCTAACCACAAAATAAACAAGAAAGAAACTAAGGAGGTGAATAGAATTTCCAAATATTAGATATGGAACTCTGGAGAAAATGGAATGGGAATTGAAAGGAATATATCTTTTTCTCAGTGGTACATGGAACCTACACAAAAATTGACTATAGATTAGGATATAAAACCTTATAATTCAATGCAGAAACAGAAATATTAAATGCATCCTTTTCAATCATAATGCAGTAAAATTTTCATGTAAGGAAGGATCATAGAAAAATGAACAAAAAATTAATTGGAAACTACTTCTAAACATAAAGAATGAGTGAGTTAAGTAACAAATTATTAAAACAATAACTCCATCCAAGAAAATGACAATAATTAGACAATAACTCAAAACTTATGGGATGCAGTGAAACTGGTTCTAAGGGAAATTTTATATCTCTAAAAGCTTACATAAATAATAGAAAAGAGGGGATCAATGCAGGCAACTAAAAAAGTTAGAGAAAGAAAAATTTCCAATTAAATACCAAATTAGAAATACTGAAAACCAAAACATATATTAATAAAATTAAAATTAAGAAAACTATCAAACTAATAAATAAAACTAAGAACTGGTTAGATGGAAACAATAAAAACAATGAAATAAATACGCCTTTGATTTGACTTTTATGAAAAGAAAGAAAGAAACCAAAGTACCAGTATCAAAAATGAAAAGAGTAAATTCAAATCCAATGAACATAGAATTAAAACAATAATTAGGAACTATTTTGCTCAGTTGCATGACAATAAATTTGACAATCTTACTGAAATGGATGAATATTTACAAAATATAACTTGCCCATATTAACAGAAGAGGAAATAAAATAAACCCATTTCTGAAAAAGAAATTGAATAAATCATAAATGAACGCCCTAAGAAAAAATTTCCAGTGACAGAGGGGTTTACAAGTGAATTCTACCAAACATCTTAAGAAGTATTAATTCCAATATTATGTAAACTATTTGGGAAAATAGGTGCAGGAGTCCTACCAACTTCTTTTTATGTTACAAACATGATGCTGATACCTAAAACAGAAAGAGTCAAAACAGAGAAAAGAAATTGTAGACCAATTTCCCAAATGATTTTAGAAGCAAAAAATTTAAATAAAATATTATCAAAGAGATTATAGCAACTTATCACAAGAATAATATACTATGGCCAGGTAGCATTATACCAGCAATGCAGGGCTGGTTCAATATTAGGAAAACTATCAGCCTAATTGATCATATCAACAACAAAACTAACTGAAATCATGGTTGTCTCAATAGATGCAGAAAAATTTTTTGACAAAACACAACACCCATTCTTATCAAAAACAATAAAGAGCATAGGAATAAATGGAATCTTCCTTAAAGTGATAAGTAGCTTCTATCTAAATCCATCACTAAGCATTCATTATATGTAACGGGGACAAGCTAGAAACCTCCTCATTAGAAATGTTAGTTTTAGCAGTAAGAAAAGTAAAAGAAATTGAAGGAATTAGAATAGGCAAATAAAAAAACAAAAATATCATTCTTTGCAGATATGATGATATATAGAGGATATATATAGATGATATACAGAGAATCCTAGAGAATCAAGTACAAAAAACTATTTGAAATAATACAGAACTTTAACAAAATTGGAGGATCTAATATAAACCCACATAAATCATCTGCATTTCTATATATTACTATATTCTATATATTACTATATTCTATATAGTACTAAGAAAACCCAACACCGAGAGATAGAAAGAGACATTCCATTTAAAGTTACTGTAGCATTATAAAATATTTGGCAATCTACCTGCCAAGACAAACCCAGGAACTATATGAACACAATTACAAAACACTATTCACACAAATAAAGTGGGATCTAAAAAATTAGAAAAATATCAGTTGCTTATTGGAAGACTGAGCTAATATAATAAAAATGACAATTCAAACTAAATTAATTTGCTAATTCAATGCCATATCAAACTACCAAAACTTATTTTATAGAGCTATAAAAAATAGTAACAAAATTCATCTGGAAGAGCAAAAGTTTCAGAATATCAAGAAAATTAATGGAAAAAAAATGCAAGTGAAGGTGGCCTAGTCCTACCATATCTTAAAGTGTATTATAAAGCAGAAATCATCAGAACTAGTTGATATTGGCTAAGAAACAGGGTGGTGGATCAGTGCAATAGGTTAGGTACATAAGACACAGCAATCAATGGCTATAGTAATCTACTGTTTGATAAACCCAAAGACTCCAGCTTCTGAGATAAGAACTCGCTATTTGATAAAAACCACTGAGAAACCTGGAAAATAGTATGGCAGAAACTGGGCATGGACTACCATCTTATGTCATATACTAAGAAAAAGTCAAAATGGGTCCATGAAGCAGATATAAAGGCTGATACTATAAGTGAACTAGGAGACAAGGGATAGTTTACCTGTCATATTTATGGAGAATGGAATATTTTATAACCAAACAAATGGTAGAAAAAATTTGAAATGCAAAATGGGTGATTTTGATTACATTAAAGTGAAAAAGTTTTGCACAGAGCAAATGAAGCCAAGACTAGAAGGGAAGCAGAAAGCTGGGACACAATTTTTACAGCCAGCATCTCTGATGAAGGCCTCATTTCTAAAATATATCAAGAACTGAGTCAAATTGTATAAGAATACAAATCATTCTCCCTTAATAAATGCTCAAAGAATATGGACATGAAGTTTTTACTTGAAGTGAAAGCTATCTATAGGCACATGACAAAATGCTTTAGATCACTTTAGAGAAATTCAAATCAAAACAACTCTTAAATACTACATTACACCTACCAGATTGGTTAACATAACAAAACAGGAAAATTATAAATGTTGGAGAAGATGTGGGAAAGTTGGAAAATTAATGTATCATTGGTGGAGTTGTGAACCAATTCTACTATTCTCAAGAGCAATTTGGAACTTTGATCAAAGGGCTATAAAACTGTGCAAACCCTTTGACTTCTGGGGCTGTATCCCAAGAGATCAGAAAAATGGAAAAAGATCCCACATGTGCAAAAAAATTTTATAGCAGCTCTTTTTGTGGTGACTAAGAATTGGAAATTGAGGGGATGCCTATCAATTGGGGGAATGACTAAATAAGGCATGGTATATTAATACAATGGAATACTATTGTACTATAAGAAATGATGAGCAAGAAGACTTCAGAAAAACCTGGAAAGACTTATATGAGCTTATAGAAACAGTCAACAAGGTATTTGTTTCCCAACATCTCCAGGAGAAATGCCAGGAGCAGAACAGAATTCTGTGAGCAATGTTTGTAGATCTCACCAAGGCCTCTGATACTGTCAGTCTTGAGGGCTTATGGAAAATTATGTCAAAATTTGGTTTCTTGGAGAAATTCATTTTTATTGTGTGTCAATTTCATGACAGTATGCTTAGCAGGTTTCCTGATAATGAATGATACTCTTGCTCTTTCCCCATCACCAATAGAGTGAAACAAGGCTGTGTGCTTGCTCCCATGTTTTTTAGCATAATGTTTTCAGCCATGTTATAAAACACTTTCAAAGAGGATTAATATAGCATCAGAGACAGCTACCACACTAATGGTAAATTCTTCAACTTGAAAAGGCTACAAGACAAGAACAAAGTGCAGGGTGTGTTGGTGCATGATTTTTTTTTTGTTGTTGGCAGATGACTGTACACTCAATGCAGCCTCTGAAACTGAAAGGCAACAAAGTATGGATCAATTCTCTGCTATTTGTGCTAATTTTGGCCTAACAATGAAGACTAAAACAACACAAGTGCTCCATTAGTCAACACTGCAATGACCATATGTGGAACTAGTTGCTCCAGCAAATAGAGAAGTTTTGAATACTGTGGATAAGTTTATTTACCTTGGCAATATATTTTCCAGGAATACACACATTGATAATGAGATTGACACATGCATTGCCAGAGTTAGCTCGGTGTTTGGGAAGCTCTGAAGGAAAGTGTGGAAGAGAAGAGCTATTAGACTGACTACCAAACTGAAGTTCTACAAAGCCATCATGCTGACCTCATTGTTGTATGCCTGTGAAACCTGGACAGTATACCAGAGTCATGCCAGGAAACTGAACTGCCTCCACTTGAATTGTCTTAGAAAGATTCCGAAGATTACCTGGGCAAGATAGGTTACCAGACACTGAGGTCCTTTCTCAAACTAAACTGCCAAACAATCAAATTCAACCCAGAGAATGCAACTATTCTGGGCTGGCCATGTTAGAAAGCTGAATGGACACTTGCTAAAAAAGATTATTTTATGAAGAACTCACATAGGACAAGCACTCACGTAAAAAGTGATACAAGGATACTCTCAAGGTCTCTCTTAAAAACTTTGGAATTGAGGGTGTGTCATAGGAGATACTGGCACAGGATTGACCAGCATCATAGAAGATACTATTCTCTATGAGCAAAGCAGAATTGTAGTAACTCAAAAGAATTGTAAGAGGCACAAATTTTGACAATCCCCTCCAAATGGTCACATGGACTGTTTGTGCTCAACTCATGGTAGAGCATTCTCAGCTTATATATCTGATCAGCCACAGTTGCACACATTGTGACTTGACTAACATAGTGATGTCATTCTGATCCTCTTTGAAAACAAATAACCAATCAGTTGGGAGGTAGGCAAACTATGGCCAAAGGCTTAACTTGATTCAACTCTGACTCTCAATCTAGTTCAGTCTCTAATTACAAATAAGGAAATTGAGTCCCATAGAGATTGCTTAATTTGTTCGTTTACAGAGATAGTAACTGTAAATCAGGTTTCAAATTACGTCCTCTGATTCCAAATCAAGGGATCTTTCCATGTACTTACTACATCACAGCCTACCAATTGTGTCAGCACAGTGCCAAATTCCTATAACCTAATTCAAAGACAGAAAAGGCACAAGAATTCTAGGAAGATGACAATGAATGCAAACCCCCTTATGAATGAAAACCAATGGATCTGTTTATAGAAACTGAAACAAAACTTCCAGTTATAATTCTTCAATGAATCTATGACCTCGTTGATGTGAATATATTCTACAGTCAAGCAGACTGTAACCCATCTAGGCCATCTCATTATCTGTGATTCTTTTCTATGCCTTGTTACAGATCCTTAATAGAGGATAATCTATCTGTGCCTTCCTCCAGATATCCTAATATTATATGGGTACCAGTAGAGAACATGAACTTTTCATGCGATACTCATCGTTTGTACTCCATAGCCGGTATCACCTCTTATTCAATTTTTTCTAGTAATATATGTTTTGAATGACCTATCCCACGTCTTCCCCACAATTTATTGTTAGAAATTTGCTGCTATTTGTCCATTATTTCTCTCTCTATTCCTCTTTTTAAATCATTTTAATCCTTATGTATTGTAGTATTCTGTGATCTGCAAACACATAACAACACTGCAAGAATATAGGAAATAAGTAGTATATTAGTTTGTTTTTTTCATATAGTTGGGAGCATTTAAAGTACGACAAATTTACCACCACCACCCCCAAAGTCAATCTAATCCAATTTATTTTATTTTATTCTGGATCAAAATTATCAACCATCTGCTGTAACTGCCCAAGATATAGATAGATAGACAGACAGATAGATAGACAGACAGATAGGTAGATATGTATGTGTATATATACACACACATATATACATATATGCCTGCATGTATATGTATTTGTGCACATATACACATACACATACATATATATATCTGCAGTTACATCAACTCAATGGTCTGGCTTACTCTACAAAGTCAGTACAAAAATGTATGTTTCATCTACTTTTTTTCTTTTATGAATTGTTATGCTAAAGTACTTTGAACAATTATAAAATCCCATTTAGAAAGCTAGGAGTGTTTGGGGGCACAATGGAAAAAATATTTTATGCAAAATAAAAGCATTTTGAGGTTCTCAAATATCATAAAGAATCTTTCCAAATGTACTCTCAACTGCACTTTCTCCACAGCAGTAGCAAATACCTACCTACTAACAATTCTGTACTGTTTTGAATGGGGGACAAATTGTTAGAAGACAGTCTTTAAGGTAGTGTTTTATTCTATCAAATCAAATGCAATTTTGTAGTCAATGAATGATAAATGTAGCCTGATACATATCTATATCTATATCTATATCTATATCTATATCTATATCTATATATATATATAATATAGGCAAACAAATTTTCTGACAGTAAAGTATGGTCTACTTTAGAACATTGGGCACAAAACTTTGCTGATTCATCATATTTTCATCAAGAACGGCCTTAATATATGGGTAGATCATTTTCACAAAGATTCTGCAGAGGTGAAAAATTAGGCATATAGTTCAGTAGTAATTAATGCTCTCATACTCATCCTGAGCATTAATCTAGTACATGTACTAGACAAATTATACATAAAAGGTGTTTGTGTTAGAGGTTAAAAAACTTGGAGGGCTTATCAAGGGGTTGATTCTTAAGATACGTAACATTATGAAAGACATTGAATGATTGGAAAAAATCACGTACACTATGAGAAAGCTAAAAAAGAAACCAGAAAGGTTTTGAGTCAGCACACTTGTTCTTCACGGCAAATGGAGAAACATGTCATCAAAGGAAAAGGGAATTTTAAAATTAGAAATTCATGGTAGCAACTTATGAGTGAAATCATTTTATAAAGTAATAAGATGTTGCAGAAGTGAAAACCAATTTACAGAAAATTTGATGGGACACCCAGTTCAGCTAGAATCATTCAAAAAGTACTTAAAGATGAAGCTGAAAAATCAGAAATAAACTAAAAAAAAAAAATGTAAAAGATCTTTCAACATTTCTATGACTCACTATTCTCTTTACAAGGATATTGAAACCAGCACATTTTCATTATGACAATTCAGGCCCCAGTGTACTATTTGAAGAAATGGAAATAGCACTGAAGAAAACGAAGATAGGAAAACATTTGAAAATGGCTAGTATGGTGAAGGCCCCAGTAACTAAAATTAAGTTCTGCCTCCAGCCTGCCCTAGTCATACTTCCAATGGCATATAAATCATGTGTCATAGAATGGTGACAATATATGATTTGGAGATGGAAATCTTGTGTTTGAAACCTGGCTTAGCAAATGACTTGAATTGTAGCCTTAAATCTGAGCTTCAATATGTTCATCTGTAAAATTTAATTAATTATTTCATAATTTCATAATTATTCAATTAAAACATGTTGCTCATAATGCTACTATAACAGCAAGCACCCCAGCATATCCAGGATGGCTGCTAGCACAGGTTCTTTGATCTGCTTTTCTAAAGAAAAGCAATTTTAAAGGAGTCAACAATCTTACTTTAATTACATATATGTATCATTCACTTAGTTCAGAATTCTTAGTTCTGAACTTCTGAAAAAATACAAATAAATTACAAACAGAAAACATACAGACAGAGAAAATAATACAAATCAACAGACATGGCTTCCAGCTGTCTGACCAAAGCCATACATACATAGTTAGTTACCAGAGAGAAAAGCACCAATATCTGGGTTTTCAAAGACAGGGGCTCTTTAACAGCTATTGAGAGTCTCTCTCTCTCTCTGGCTACATCCACTTGAACACTCTTCCCATGACTAAGCCTTAAAGCAAAGGGCATGATCACCCTCATGATCCACTGCCTAATTACAGAGTAACAAAAGGTGTGGGCCTTCCCGAAAAGCAAGCCTCCCCTAATCAAGCTTCACTTGTTGGCTCCATATGAAGCCTATTAATGGGTGGGGGAAGATTTTCAACTGCAAGCAATATTATAGTTACCTGTAGAGTTACCTCAAGGGATGTAAAGACTAGTATTGTATCTTATATTCACATTTTTTTAAAAATCACTATCACAAGTTAAATATGAGGGAGACATCACTATTAATCAGCTCCTTTGGAAAAGAAAAGGATGGGAAGGGAAGGGGAGAGAAGGGGAGAAGAGGGGAGGGGAGCAGAGGGGAAGATTTGGGGGTTTCAGTGGACTTTTTAATATAAATATATGTTAAGAGTATACTATGGAAACTGAAAATGCTGATGTAATTATTTGTTGTTGTTCAGTTATGTTTCAGTCTTTTCCGAATCTTTGTGACCCCATGGGCATTTTCTTGGCAAAGATACTGGAGTGGTTTGCCATTTATTTCTCATTATAAAAATGAGAAAATTAAAGGAAACAGGGTTAAATGACTTGCCCAAGGCCACAAAGTTTGCAAGTCTGAGGCCAGAATTTAACTCAGAAAGGTTATTCTTCCTGACTCCAGGTCTGGCACTCTATCCACTGTGCCACCTAGTTGCCAATGCAATTTTAAGGCTGCATTAAGTATACCATAGTGAATAGGACTAGAGAGATTACTGATAATACTGATATAATTTGCCTCAATTAGACTATATATAGAACATATGTTACATTCAGATCAGGACACTATAATTTAGGGAGGTCATCAACATTTGTCCAACAAAAGAGGACCAGAGTACAAGAAAGAGCTCAAGATCAGGACATATGAGAATTCATTGCAGGAACTGGGGGGTGTTTAAGTTCAATGATAGAATATTCAGGGGAAACATAAAAACTATGTTCAAGTATTTAAAAGACCAAACAGTCCTCAAAAAAAGAATGACAACCTATTCAAAACCATATAAAAGTGCTACACATCACTAATACTTAGAGAAATGCAAATCAAAACAATGATGAGGTTTTACCTCATACTCAGTAAATGAACAAAAATTATAAAAGATAGAAATAATCAATGTTGGAAGGGTTAAGGAAAGATAAGCACACTTGCATTGCTGGTGGAACTATAAATCAGTAAAATTGCTTTGGAAAGCAATTTGGAATCATACAAATGCAATGCCTAAAAGGGTTCATACCTTTGACCCCAGAGCCCCAGAGAGATGGAATAATAGATAGAATGTTCAGCCTGGAGTCAGAAAGACTCATCTTCCTGAATTCAAATCTGCCCTTAGATACTTAAAACCTGTGTGACCCTGAGCTAATCACTTGACCTTGTTTGCCTCTGTTTCCTCCTCTGTAAAATGAGCTAAAGAAAAAAAATGCCAAACCACTCTAGAATCTTTGCCAAGAAAACCCCAAATGGGGTCACGAAGAGTCAGACATGACTGAAACAACTGAACAAGAATTCCATAACTATCCTTAAACCTAAGTAAGTCATCAATATTAAGAAATTTCCCCAGTATAGCAAAATATTGATATAATTTTTTTTTTTTTTTTAGTGATAGCAAAGACTTGGAAACAAGGGAGATGCCAGCCAACTGGAATAGATAAAGAAGTTGTAGTGGATGAATGTAATGGAATATTACTGTGCTATAAGAAATGAAAAAATATGATGAATGGGAGAAGTACAAAAATATCTACATGAACTGATACAAAAAAGGCAAGCAAAAATACAGGATATATATGTGCATTGTATATATATATATATATATATATATATATATATATATACATATGTGTGTATGTGTGTATAATATGTATACACACATATTCTGACTATAGAAATATAAATATAATAAAATACACACACACACAAATTGAAAGCAAATATTGCAAAATGTCAAAGAACAAACATGGCTCCAAAGAAGAGGTAGGAGATCTACAACTGGTACATTACACATATTTTTCAGACTTTTTTTGATATAATAAACAGGTTTGCTGATTTTTTTCACTTCTTTGTTCTTTTCTTTCATTTAAAATTATTTTTATATATAATAACTCTGGAAGAGGAAGTGGGAGAGAAACTGGGAGAAATGTCATTCACGTAACAAAATTATATCTCTATGTAAATATATCTAGATATCAAGATAGAGATAGAGGGAGGGAGGGATGGAAGTAGACTGAGCAAGAGAGAGAAAAAAAAGATAGAGAGAGAGAAAGAGAGGGAGGAAGAGAGAGTTTTTTTTTTTTTAATGATCTTATCAAAAAAGAAGGTTTAGACTGGTTATATTAGGCCCTCAGAAGGCAGAACCAGGAATAATAATTAGATGTATCAATGAAGCAAATTTAGAAGATAGCTACATAGAGTATTTACTAAATACTTATAAATTTGTTGTGCACTATGTTAAGCTCTGGGGATACAAAAAAAAAAAAAACAACGTGGTCCCTACTCTCAAGGGGTTTACAGTCTAATAGGAAAGACAAAACATAAAAGAAAGTTAGAAAGACAGTTGGGGAGGAGGTGGGGCAGAAGAGATTGGAGAATGAGTTGAAAGTGGCATGAACAAGGTAGTTGAGCCTCTTCAAGGTAAAGGAATCTCAGGCAATGACTCACCAATCAGTAAATGAGCCACAAATTTAGGTTTAGTATAAGGAAAATTACCCAACTAATTTGAGCAAAATAGGCTAATAATTAGTGGATTGGGCTTCCCTGGGAAGGCCTGAGTTTTCTCTCATAATAAATTTTTAAGAAAAGACTAGATGGCCACTTGTTGAGTATGTTTTTAGAAGAAATTACAGTTCCTGTTTGGATTAGATAACATAACCTCTGAATTCCATACTAGTACCACAAATCTGCAAATCTATGAAAATTAAATGACATCATAAACTCATTCATATATTAAAATATATATTCTATTAATATATGCAAATGAGATATAAACTCCTATAAATCCTTATTGTGCTTATCATTTTTTAAAAGTTCCACCTTAAGAAGTCTTATCCAGGCCCCCCAGGGAGCACAGTGGAAGTATACTTATAAATTTGTTGTGCACTATGTTAAGCTCTGGAGATACAAAAAAAAAAAAAATAAGGTGGTCCCTACTCTCAAGGGGTTTACAGTCTAATAGGAAAGACAAAACATAAAAGAAAGTTAAAAAGACAGGTGGGGAGGAGGTGGGGCAGAAGAGATTGGCCTACAAATGACCATGATACAATGTTAGTAGGACAATGACAGTGAAGGTATAGGGGTTGCCTGTTATCATCATTTCTAAAAGGAATCTAGACTTCAGTTTTGGAGAATTTTTCATGCATACAGTGTAACTAGGGGTTGGCTTCCTGGTTGGTTGGTTTGGGTAATACTGTAAACAGCTGCAAGGAGAGGAATATGACCTTTTGCTAAAGAATTACAGGAATAATTCCTAAATGCATAATGTTTGTCAGGTTACCTAAACAAAGCAAATACTGATCTTTGACTTATCACCTTGAATAGAACTGTGAACCACCAAATGATGATATATCTAAGTAAACTCTAGTCTATTTCTTAGGTAGGCAGGTAATAGAATACTACATTCAGGGAGGGGAGCTACAAAGAGTAGGTGGTGCTTTCTAGGACAAGGGAGAGGAAGATTTATGTTTTTTAAAACATCAGGTACAAATTATATGAACTATTTAAATGCTATTATCTCTGCAGTAGAAGCAAGTTGAATATATAACCACTCGATAAAATGATCAGATTAAGCAAAACACATTTAGGGTTTTAACTCTCATAGATTTATAACTCTACTTAGAGAAGATCTGTCAGTGGTTGCTATAATCCCTCTGCTAGCAATAGCTGTTCTGCCCAGGAGAGGTCAGGAGGAAGATGTTTGTTCCATCAACCACTGGATGCTCATTGGAATAGAAAAATCTATGGGGCTCAGTCTTCCTCTCACTACCACAGGTAACTACTGACATTCTAGGTAGACAATTGACTCTACAAAAGTAGATCACAATAAAGAGAGTGGCAAGACATGGAGGGGGGAAGAGGAAGGAACAAAATAAAGGGGTATCTGAAACAGGAAGAAGAAAAAATGCAGAAAGAACAAAGAGGAAAAAATAATGCCTTCTTCTAAAAAAGAATATATTTGTAATTTTAAAAAAGGAAAAAAATATAGCGGAAAGATTGTTATATTCAAAGAAGACCTGAGGGGCAGGTAGGTGACATAGTAGATAAAATACCAACCCTGGAGGGCCTGAGTTCAAATTCATCTTCAGATACTTACTACCTGTGTGACCCTGGGCAAGTCACTTAACTCTGATGGCCTCAAATAAAAAATAAAATAAAAAATTTAAGAAGAACTGAGTTCAAGTCATAGCTGTCCTGTTCACTGTCTTTTGGAAATTCAGCAAATCATTTAAGTTCTCTGAACCTCAGTTTCAATATCTTTAAATTGGGGTTATTTATTCAAACTCATTTCCCATTTGGTGGATGAAAGAAGGGAGAATAACAAAGGCAAAAGAATCTTGCTTACGGGGGAGCCAAGCCCAGATGGTGGAGTATAAGCAAGAACTTGCATGAGATCCCACACCAATAACCTCCAATACCTGTAAAATATGACTCTAAACAAATTTTAGAGCTACAGAACCCACAAAGTGACAGAGAAAACCAAATCTCCTGCTAAAAGCAGCCTGGCAGGCCTACAGCAAGGGTCTATCGCACCAAGCTGGGAGCAGAGCACAGTTCCACACGAGCCATGTAGGTCCAGACCCAGGGTGGCCCCAAACAGTGGCCCAGAATGGCCAGAACAGACGTCAGGAGAGGGAATCACCAGCAGCTGTAGTGGTTTCCACACTTCTCAATAAATAAATGTCAAAGAGAAAGTGAAAGGTTAGTAGGGAATTCTGTTGGAAATGGGTGAAGAGCATAGTCTGGCCTCTGCCCCCAGGGCAGCAGAGTTGGCAGACATGTGGCAGCTGCAGCTTCTGCCTCTGGAACTCCTGGCCTGAAGATTGTAGGGGGAACCAAGTGACCATTCAGAGGCTCTTGTGTTGACCTGCTTGGATCTGGGTCATAGTCTTGGGCAGTGCTCCTCGGGTAAGGAATGCCAATGTGCTAGAAGTTGTCGTGACTGTAGAGAGGGCACCCTCTTCAGACCTCTAACAACATTTGCAAAAACCCCAGCAATCTGGGACATAGCTTTCTTCACTCTGGAAGCAGACTTCTACTGCCAGCAAAGAAGTCAGAAATAAAGTAATTGGCTGGCAAGATGAGCAAGCAGAAGAAGTTCAATCTATTTTGAATTGCTTGTCTTCTCAGTGGGGGTAGGTGAGGAGGGAAGAAGGAAAAAAATCTGGAAATCAAAGTTTTAAAACAAATGATAAAAAATTTTTAAAAATTGATTATTTTTACAGAAAAAAAAGACACAGCTTATCCAGTACACACTATAAGAATTCTTTTCTTATCTAATTACCCTCTATTTAGATATCATGTAATCATTTTATATTTATTCTGTATATCATATTATTTGTATACTTATTTTGTTCCTAGATAGAACTTAAACTCTTGGAGAGCAGGGATCATTTGTTTTTCTTTTTATTTATTTGTCTGTCAATATTCTATCTGTTTGTAAATTTTAAAGCACTATATTAGTGATAAAAGTTTGCTTAAAAAAAAAAAATCTTGCTTATGTAATAAGTCCCAAAGGCAAAACTTGAATCCATTTTTTTTTTCCCTGACTATAATTCAAAAATTCTTTCAGAGATAGCCAGGTGGATAGAGAGAGCTTTGGACGTTTAAGCAGGAAGCCCTGAGTTCAGAACTGGCCTCAAAAACTTAGTACTTGTATAGTCTCAGGCAAGTTGCCTAATATCTATTTGCTTCAGTTTACTCAACTGTTAAATGGGAATAAAAATAGCATCTTCCTTTCAAGGGCTACTTAGTACCCAGCCTGGCACATAAGTAATACATAAACACTTCATCCCTTCCCCTACCTCTCTCTTTCCACTCTGCCTCATCTTCCAACATGTCGTTCATTACTTACGACCAAGAAAAGAATTTTATCAAAACAGAAAAACCCTTAATATCTATAGCTATTAAACTGAAAGAAAAGGATATTATAAATATTATAAGAAATACTATACTATACAAAGGGGTGGGGAACCTGTGGCCTTCTAAGTCCTTGTGTGCAGTCTTTTGACCGAGGCCAAGTTTTATAGAACAAATCATTTTATTAGGGGGATTTGCTCTGTGAAGTTTGGATTCAGTCAAAAGGCAGCACTTGAGGACCTAGAGGGTCATGTGTGACCTTGAGGCCATAGGTTACCCACCCCTGCTAGTATATAGAAATACTATTTTAAAAGGGTATTAGGTTTTCTTTACATGTGATGATTCTTTGGTTTGGTTTGAGCTAGTTGACAAAGAAGAGTCAAATGAGATTATTCATATAAAGGGCTTTATAACTGAAGAATTATTATATGTACATATAGGAAAGATTTTACTGTGAAAATTGTGAAAAGACAAAATTATTATTCAGTCATCCATGTATTCAATAAGCATTTAATAAGTGCTTAGCGCGTAACAAGAATAGAGTTCCTGATCTCAAGGAGCTATAGTTTTCCGCAAGGGAAATAATATTTACATAGAAAATTAAATACAATATGTATATAAAATAATTTTTGGTGTAGTTCAGGGCTGGGGAATGTGCAGCTTTGAGGCCACACGTGGCCCTCTAGGTCCTCAAGTGCTGCTGTGACTGGCACAGTAATTTGGCCCAGCACCCAGCTAAATAAAAGATAGACGGGGATGTATTCAACAGTCTGTTCATTACAGAACCATTTCATACAGAGCCAAGATACAAGAAAATCACAAGGCTTATATTCCCTATAGCAGAAATTCCTGCATGACAGAATGCACGGACCCTTCTTTGGAATTGACCACTCCTACCCCAGCCCAAGGCTAATCATTCATTAAGACTTTATCCTAGGACCATGTCCAGAAGCACAAACAGGGAGTCACAAACAAGACTTGCTAATGAACTACCATGAAACTTCTTTAGTTATTCATAGAACCAATGAAAGCATCCATCCAACAAGATTATACTCTTCCTGCATATCTTCCTAGTGACCTCATAGAAGAGGGGAGCATTTCCTCAATGGGGTCAGGGGACCCCTGAAAGTCTGGTCCACTACAAAGTGCAGCCCTTGGACTGAATCCAAACTTCACAGAACAAATCCCTTTAATAAAAGGATTTGTTCTCTAAAACTTGGATTCAGTTAAAAGGCTGTGTCCAAGGACCTAGAGGGCCACATACAGTCTCCAAGCTGCAGGTCCCTCACCCTTATGTAGATAATAGTAACAACTTCAGAGATTAAGCTTCTTGAAAGAGGAAAGTGAGTATGAACAAAGGGAGAGATTCTTCCTAACTGAGGAGGAGGTACAGTCCAGTAATGAAAGATGAGGAGAAAGGGGAAATCATATGTACAGGGAAAAACAAGCAGGTCAGTTTGGCTGAAAGAGAGGGAAGGACAGTAATGGAAATAAGACTACATAGAAAGGTTCAAGTCAAATGATGAAAGGTTTTAAAAACTGAAAATTAGAGCTTCTCAAGCCAGTGTGCAACATGGTCAAATCTGTCCATTGGGAATATTATTCAGATTATCAATATGACTTTGGTAGTTTTAATGATGGATAAATATCAGCACCACTTGATAACAAACTCACTTCATTTTGAGCAAAATGAAAAACTCTATGTGAATGAGTGGGGGAAAAAAAGGGAATTTAAGAGTCAGTATCTGAAGTTGCAGGCTGCCTCTATAACTTGCTATCTGTATGAATTTAGAAGAGTCACTAAGCTTTTCTAGGCCTCAGTTTCCTTATCCATAAAATTGGAGGGCTAGACTAGATAACTTCTATGTCCTTTGTCATTTTGATCTAGATACCAATAAGAAAAAAGGAAGTCAAACATCTTTCCTGGCAAAATTCTTATGTCTATGTTAGCATAGATTCAGTATGCCTTGTGAGTATCTAGGGGCATGGTAAAGATTAAGAGCTAATGAAGGGATTTTCAAAAATTAAAACAGATCACAGGGGTTACTATGGTACCTTGGACCAAATAGAGGTAGCCTTTTTCAGCCTATATTTTATACCAAACCAAATCTATCACTGACAAATGTCCAAACGTGAATGAGAACTGGGCTTAAGTTCTTTGGAGTGGTTGGAACCAAATGAATTATTTCTTCCAATATCTGTTTTTTTCAGCGAACAGTAGATGATGTGAACATTAAAGTGGAGTTGAACTTCATGCTCCAGGGAGCCTTTCTCATCTTGCTCTGTGACCTGTTATGTAGCTCACACTGGATCACTTTCATTGACTTCAGAAGACATGTTCCACTCAGATGAAGGTATTGAGGTAAAATAATGATGACAATAATAAAACAAAGGCTTAGAACAGTTTCAATTAAAGGGATTATTCCCAAATCCCTTCTTATTTGAGAAACATGCTTCAAAACAGTCCTATGTAGTTTGTTTTTTTTTTTTATAATTCTAAGCTTGATTATTTAAATATTAAATCATTATCATCATTTTAGGGACTCTGGAAGAACATCATTAATAAGCAATATTTTATTTGTTCATTTATTTTTTAATCTACTAACTCTGTGGTTGTGAAACAACACATCCTTATTTAAATGTACCTTTCATGCCTCAAGTGGGAGACACAAGGGCCCTGGTTTCATAGCAACAGAAAGTATTATATCCATTTCTCATCCTAATATAGCACTACAATAGTAATGCCTGATAGGAACTGATACATATCCGAGTCTTTCAAACATGTATCCTACTAAGAAATGGTATCTCAACACTTCTTGAGAAGTGGATCTTTCTGAATTGCTAAAGGATCTCAAAAAATGCTTTACGTGATTGCATATGTATAACCAATATCTGATTGCTCACCTTTTCAGGTGCGTGGATGGGTGGGAAAGAGAGAGAGAGAGAGAGAGTGATAGAGTTTGGAACTCAAAACTTAAAAGTTTAAAAAAGTTTTAACATATAAGTGGGGGAAAATAAAATATATTACAATAAAGGCAAAAACAAACAAATAAATAAACTTCGAAAGATAAGCATAAGACTAAAAAAATATGATGACTCTAGTAGGGATATGGTCAGTAATGGAAAAAATGCACCTAAGATGAGAGATCAGGAATGAGTTAAACAGCAATCGATGGAGCTCCCTAATAATGCATCACCAGGCTTTTTATATAAATTATCTGCAATATGGGTCAATAATTTAGATCAAGGCTAATTGAAACAGGGAGACACATTTTCTGTCGTAGAAAGCAAAGTTTGGGCCCTTTTTCCTTAAGGTACTTGCCAATAGGAGATGATGGTAACTGTTCTCTATTATTCTCTATAATAGCTTTATGATTCTACTGACTGAATCAATAAAAATAAAATAGAGTCCCCACAAATGTGCCATGTGGCTGTTTGCTTCTGTTACCTAATTCTCATCTTTTAACTAAAATGCTTACCCCCAAATACAAGCTCTTCTTTTGCACACAGAAGAGGGTCTCCTGGGGGAAAGAATAAACTGAAATTCTGGATGCTTAACTTCTATAAAACTGGTCCGTAACTGAAGGAGGAGAATGGGGAAATGATGAATATGCTATTGCAATAAGACATTACCCCTACATTCATGGAGTTTATAGTCTAGAAAGACTCAATCAAGGGAGAAAGAAGGAAAAGGTATAATAGCTAAGTATATAACAATCAGAATATTACTTTTTAGAAGATTCAAAATTATAGGCCTAGGCCTCTTAGATTCACTGTAGTTAGTACCAGAATTGGGCCCAGAGTATGGGATACATATAATTTGAGAAGATTATAAGATTCCAGGAATAAAGAAAAGAACAACCACATTTGCTGGGAGATAAGGATAATTACAAGAAGTTAAGAGAATAACAATCAATCAATCAACATATATTTACTTAGCACCTACTATTGCCTGGCACTGGGTTATAACATAATAAATGAAACAATCCATAACACCAGAGTACTAGAACTAGGGAAAAAATATTCAGAGGACAACCAGTGCAACCTCCACATTTTAAAGATGGGAAGACAGAGATGAGGGAAAAAGAGAGAGAGAGAAAGAGAGAGAGACAGAGAGATAGAGAGAGAGGGAGAGAGACAGAGAGAGACAGCAAGATAGAGAGAGAATAAACAAAAATAAAATTCAGGATAGTGGTAGTTCACTTTAACTAAATATTCTTTGGGGAGGGAGAGCAGTAGCAGTTGAGGGGATCAGGAAAGTCATCATATAGAAAGTAGAACTTGAATTCCATCTTGAAAGAAGAGAGGGGTTTTGAGGCAAAAGTAAGGAAAGAGAACATTATAGATCTAGGGGGAAGCCATTGCAAAGGAATTGTGATGGGAAATGGAGTGTCACATATGAGGAAAAGAGAGAAGGGTGATTTGGCTGGAGAGTGTGGTAGGGAAAGTCACGTAAAATGAAGCTAGAAAGAGAGAATGGTGGTCAGATTATGTAGGACTTTAAGAACTAAACAGGAGATTTTATATATGATTTTCAGAGGCAATAGGGAGCCACTGGAGTTTATTGAATAAGTGAGTAATACCATGAGATTTGCAGCAAGAGTTTGGCAGCTGTGTGTAAGAAAGATTAAAGTGGGAGAAAGGGAGAATCAATAAGGCAGCCTATATGATAATCAATGTAAGAAGTAATGAGAGCAAAAACTGAGATGATTGCTGTATGAGTAGAGATAAAGGGTCTTAGGTAAGGGACATATAGCTAGAAATAATAATATTTTGCATCATTGGGATGGAGAGATGGGAATACAAGGTAGTACTAAAATTAAGTATTAACCTAGGAGACCAGGTGAATGGTGGTTCCTTTGACAAAAAAGAATGATGTTTGCAAAGGAGTAGTTTTGAAGGAAAAGATAATGAGTGCCATATTGATCCTATTCAATTTCAGATGTGCCCAGGACATTAAGATTGAAGTGGATGTTAGGCAGTTCTTAATGTGGCACCAAAGCTTAAGGGAGAGACTGTTGGTGGATGTATAAACTTGAAAATTATAAGTATAGTGATATTAATTAAGCGAATGGAATTTGATAAGATCAACAACCAAAAAAAAGCATAGAGAGAAAAGTGAAAGTGGTCTAGATCAGTACTTGGACAGGGACGAAAACCAGGAGACAACAGTGTCACTAAAACCCAGAGACAAAAGAGTATTCATGAGTAGAGGGTGTCAACTTCCAGGTCATCGGAGCAGCAAGATGAAGAACTAGATGCCTTATCTGATCCTCAGCACTTCATAAAATAGCTTTCTCAACAGGCTAAAACACCAAGGAGCCTTAATGAATCAGAAACCTGATGAATTAGCCATAGAGAATGGATAATTCTTAATGGGCTTGCTCAGGCATGCTGCCACAAAAAGGCCCTTTTTCTGGTAGGACTATACACCAGACCCATGGGCTTGTGCTTTTGGAAATATTCAGCAATTCCTTTGCTGTGGCTAAAATATCTGTCAACATACCTCATATCCCTGACTTTACTCCACCATTTGGTAAAAACAAACAAAAGAAGTGAACTCTGCCTGCCCTCCCTCCTATGCATTAGGCAGAGTCATTGGAGATATTGGAAAGTAGAAGTAGGCTTTGCTTGAGATGGCAGTACACAGTATTTATATAGAGAAACTAAAGAATAAAGGGAACAGGGAGGAGGTCAGCAGGTGTGTGGGGCTCTACCAGTCATGAAAGAATGGGAAACTGTCATTTAGTTGGAGCTGAGCCAGTCTCCTCATAAAACACTTGGGACTATTAGCTATGTGACCCTAGACCCTTGACCCTGATTGTCTTGCAAATGAAATAAAACAAAAACAAAACACTTGGGACAAATGGAGTTAGTAAAAAGTAAATATCCTACTATGAGAGGAGGCTGAGACAGCATTAAAGCCTGGCACTTAGGGGATCATCCATTATGATCAGTAACAGCCAATAAGACTTTATTAAGTCTTCCTATTTGCCAGGCATTGTGCTAAGTAAACATTATAGGGCTAGTAGTCAGAAAGTGTGTGAAACTGGAATATAAGGAAAGAGACTAGAATTACCAAAGATCTCAGAAGGTTTAAAAAAAAAAAAAGAAAGAAAATCAACTAAAAGTTCTGATTGCAAGCAGGTCATCAGGGAAGTTGCATAACAAAAGGAAAGATGACCTCTAGGAGAAAAATAATTCCAAATATTTTTGTAAAATTAAGAAAAATAAATCAGTGTCTAATTTGGAAAAGTAACCTTTGGATTCTGAAGAGGTCAGGGAACAACAGCAAGATAATCCTTAATGATTCACAAGAAATGGAAGTTATTAAGTCAAATTTTTGGCCTACATAGCAGAAATAATTTGCAGAAATATCTATACATGTATATATACAGATATACACATGTATATCCATATACATGTAGAGATACATTTATGTATCCATATGTAATAGTAATAGAATTTGGAGATGCCCCTGTATTGGCTTGGTTTTTGGGTTGAGTGTCAAAACCCAGAGCTTGTGAATCCCACTTATGGGATGGACTTTTTGACGTGAAGAGAGAGAGTTGAACTGGGAAGAGCCATGAATTGGGAAAGAGGCCCAAGCCAAGAGAAGGCCAGAAGGACTTTTTGGAAAGCAGTAACCAGTATTGTGGATCCTGAGTTGCTGAGAGAAAGACAGCTGAGAGCCCATTGGAGCTGCCCAGGACTTCTGAGAACTGCCACCAAGAGCTGCCAAGAACTGAGGAGGCATGGCTGTGATGCCGGTATTTTGTCTGTCTGTTTTGATGTTGCTTTGCCAGATTCACCTGATGGTGGAGGACAGTGCTGCTGTTGTAGAGGTCCTGGAACCTTGCTGTTGGTTAAGAAGCCCTAAAGGAGAATTTTCTTGTGGTATGTTTAAAGAAATCCTGGAAGAGGGCCTTGCTGATGTTTTCAGGGATTCTGGGACTGCTGTAAAGACAGAGAGTGACATGATGAGGACACTGGCTATGGCTTTGTTGAGCCTTGTCTCCCTAAGAACTGAGATTGCTGAGGGCTTGTCTCCGGTCAAAGTTTTCAATGCTGAGATGATATCTTAACCTTGTTATAGCTTAAGGATAGATGGCCTTTTGTGCTCTCCTGTTCCCTTTTGAGAAAGTGCTTGGTGCTAATGGATGGTATTATAATTATTTTATGTCCAGGAGTGAGAAACTGTTATGGGAATGTGAATGCTGCATTGCTGATACAGAAACCTTTGGACTTTTTGTGCTCTGTGATTGATCAAATGAATGTACTTTGTTTATGATTGGAAACTGATCTCCATTTTAGAAGAGACTTTTGACTGACTAAATGAATGTACTGTCTAGGGGTGGAGTAGTACCTGGATTGAATTGAGAACTTACTTGCTAAATGAATGAGTTATACTGTATTTTTATTTTCTCTGTTCTGTGAATGTTTGCTGAATAAATGGGGTTTACTATGCTGGTAATCCAAACCTTGGAAGTTGCCTTTGTTTGGCATTACACTATAACTTATATGTATATAGATGCATATATACACTCGCGTGTATAAAAGTAAATGATACACACTGAAGGATTCCAAAGAGAAAAATAAAATAGAAAAAAAGTGCTTGTGAATACAAATACATAAAACTGAAGGACAGTCTAGAAGGAAAAAAAGCAAAAAGCCATAATAGAAAAAACATGTAACTTCTAAACAAATACAACATACTTATCTTGAAAACAGGATGTATTAAGACAAGTTAAGGATCACAAGTCTCCCAAAAGAATTAATCAGAACTTGAACACTATAATGCAAATAAAAAAAATAAAAACTCTGGATATTATGAACACAGAAAAAAAATGCTAAAAGAAAGAAATACAAATTGC
Source organism: Pseudochirops corinnae (assembly GCA_028646515.1). Lineage (NCBI taxonomy): Eukaryota > Metazoa > Chordata > Mammalia > Diprotodontia > Pseudocheiridae > Pseudochirops > Pseudochirops corinnae. The sequence continues at coordinate 355,216,553 of CM053585.1, forward strand.
CTATAGAAAGCAAGAAAAATAAATAAGTAAACAGCTTATACTTAAAACTTCAAAACACATAGTGATTTGATTCAACAATTCCTATGAGAAACAAAAAAATTTTACATGTGACTAAGATGAAAACATTCAAATATAGAGGAAAGGAAATTCATGTAACAAGATTATTCTGCACCCACCAGAAATAAAAGAAGGGAATGGAATGTGTTCCAAGGAGAAATGAACTTAAAACGCAAAACTATGGTCCTACTATGCAAACCAAACCTGAACCTAATAAAAAAAAAAAAAGAATTGAGGTTCAATGAAATAGAAGCATTTGAACCATTCCACTCCCCTCCAAAAATGTGAGCAAATAATTTGCTTTTAAAGTACGGCAAAACAACAGAAGCATAAAAACAATATATGAATTGAGCAAAGAAGAGAGACACAGATAATAAAATAAATTGCCCCAAGGGAAAAAGGAGAAAACAAGAAAAAGAAATTCATCTGTAGTGTTAACAATATCAGCTGGAAATAATAATTGTAAAGCAGGTTTTTTTTGGTATTATTGTTCATCTTTCCATTTATAATTTTATAAAGTAAAGGAATTATAGTCATCATTCCATTGTAGTTTTCATGTTGTATGGCATTAAGGAGCTGAGAAACGTATAGTTATGTAGAGCTTTGTAAACTGATTCTAGATGCATTGTCCCATTTAATCTTCCTCACTTAAATAACACAAATGTTCTTATTTTAAAATGTCAACCTTTTATTCACAGTGTTTCAACATTTTGATGCATCTATGATATCATTCTGCATACTCTTCTCTCCAATAACATGGACTCCCTCCAATCTTCTTACCTTGTTGAATTTCATTGATTGTTTTTCATAAGTCCCCCATAAGGATCCCACTCATGTGTTCCTCTGAATGTCTTTATATACAGTCTATCTACTGCTTATTCCTCATTTCCACTATGTAATCACTCCACTTCCTTTTCTGGTCACATAATCCTCTTGTAACATATTTTACTTTGCTTTTCTTGTAGTAATTTTATTTTAAATGCGCAATAGCCACCTTAAAACAAAAACAAAAACACTGCTTTGTCTCCCTTGGTTATACTTGCCTCACTATTTTTTTTTAAAATCCATCTGATCATTAGTATTTCACTTTAAGTGAATATGAATTATTATCAGGCCCAGCTACAGCTGTCAAAACTCTGGTCATTGCTACCATGTCTAAACATGTTTACACCACTGGAGATTTTGACTTGAAAGTTCATCCCTGAAGTATTTCTCCATGGAGTTTTTAGAGTGAGTTCCTTTCAACTTAAGGAGAATTTGGATAACAAGCTGATTAAAGTCACATTTCAATAGGTCCCACCAAATTCCCAGGTAAGGTGTTATGATCTTGCTAATAGAAAAGAACAAAGTTGTCTGAAGTTCTATTATCCTGGACTTTGTGAAGAGAACCATTCTACCACTAGCAGAATGAATAATGCATAATAGGCAGGTTGCAGGTTGTTTAAATTAACAAAAAGGAAAAGTAATTCAACTAACAATTCAGAATTATACACTTCACAGCAAAGAATATAATAGTCTATTCTCATATAAATACATTTCATTAGAATGAAAGAAATAACCTTTTCCCTTCTGAGTTCAAGCTGCTCCTGGAATGGTTGATGCTTTACTCATTAGTTGACTAATGATGAAAGGCCATTTTTTGCTAAAAATGTGATAGGGCAAAATGAAGACCTTAAAGAACTAGTATGGCCTGTATTCTCAGCATTATGCTCAAAATGAAAAAGAAATCAAAGCAAATGAAACTATTCATGCAAAAGGCATCTTCAAGGAATAACATTTTCTTTAGCAGGTAGGGAATATAGTTTCTCTTTGCATCCATCCATTCACTGTTCAGTTATTCAACAAATTATTTATTGAGGGCTTAGCACTGTGCCTGTGCAAAATAAGGTTCAATAAATGCTCATTGACTTCAACCTGATATATTCAAAGCACTTCACCACGATGATACCTTTTATAAAAGGAAAAATAATGCAGTCCCTGTCCTCAGGCAGCTGATAGTCTAAAAAAGGGAGTTATATAGCACACTTATGTTGTGAAGGCCCTGATCAGGAAAATATTTACCTCTCTGGAAGGAACTGAACATTGGTTTAGCAGACAGAACAGCTGGCTTGAACTCCTTCAGTAAGGGCAGGCTGGTCTTGAAAAGTTTCTGTTTTGCACTAGTGAGCTAGACAGAGGAGGTACCTTTACTCTGTAACTCCAAAATTAGCAGATCAATTGTTGGTTGGGAAAGGGGGGAGAGTTTAGTATTCCTGCCACTTACATGCACATAGAATAAGTGGATAAAACCTGTGTGCAGTGAATTTGGGGAAAACATCCTTTCCCTGAAGGAGGATGGAAACTGGACCCCTAAAAGGAAAAGACTGTGTCTTTGCTCCGGAACTTTCCCACACTTTTCTACCTAGATACTCAATAATCCTTTTAACTGTCTTTTCATTGTGACCCAGATCATTTAATTCCTTTCATTGCTTGCACCTGGCCCACCCCAGGCTGCTTGCCACTCCTTAATCCCATGCAGATCTTCCCAGTCTTTTTCTGTACAAAGGTACCAGTTTTACGCCCATTAAATTGCACAGACTCTTAGAATCTCACCAGCATCTATTGGCATCACAATATTGTGCAGATTTACTAGAAATCTTGCCAGCCCAACAGGGGTCATAATAAAACCTCACTACTCTAACTGAAAGAAGACTTAAGTAGTCAGATTCTTTCAAGGCAGACCCACCCTCCCTGTATTCTTGGATTTCCAGGTTCCCAACATCAAAAACCACAATCTCTCCAGGGTAAAAAAAAAAAAAAATCATCTTAGAAGTCAAATTAATGGAGCCTACTGGGTTGTGTAAACAAAACAGACTCTCAACCTTTATTCCATTTTGATTCTTTTTAAAGAGAGCCTCAGTTGTCTGATCTCTGGTCCTGAACTGGATATTCTGACAGGATTAATAAAAAACCTGTAGCCCCACCAAGATGGTCAGATGGGATAAATTATAGAAAAAAACATACCTATCGGAACAAAACTAATCTTTTCTAATAAAAATAGCTTGCAATACTGTAAATTAACTTTTTCATTTTCCATTTAATGACACATATATACACATAATAAACA
>CM053585.1:355228044-355251791 GCA_028646515.1 Pseudochirops corinnae
AATATGAATAAAATCAAGGAGTCAGGAAAGTACGTAACATAAGTAGATTAAGGGCAACGGTCCTATTTGGCTGGAGCATTGGTGACATAGAAGGTGGTGGTGTAAGATAAAACCTCAAGAGTAGAATGTTCATCAATGAAACCTTTCTTTTTCTTTTTCTTTTTTTTGCTTTTTTTTGTAGGGCAATTGGGGTTAAGTGACCTGCCCAAAGTCACATGGCTAGTAAGTGTGTCAAGTGTCTGAGGCTGGATTTGAACTCAGGTCCTCCTCATTCCAGGGCCGGTGCTCTACTCACTGCACCACCTAGCCACCCCAAAACCTTTCCTTTTATAGGGGAAAAAAACACAACTAAAGGAAAAAGTCAAGTGTTGGCAGACTGTTGCAAGGCTAAGAACAAAAAAGAGTGAACCATTGAAAGGTTTTGAGCAGAGGAATGCCTTGACATGATCTATAAAGATGATGCCTAGTAGCTGGAGATTTTAGGAAGAATGAGTCAGAGCAAGGGGCTACAGAGGTAGAGAATATGTGAGAACTGCAGGAGTAGAGTGATTTTCAAGGGTGAAAGGTATTTTGTAGCATGGTGGGGAAAGACCCTGAGACAAACAGGTTAAGTGACTTGCACAGGGTCACACAACTAATAAGAGTCTGAAGTCATATTTGAACTCATGGAAATGAGTCTTCCTGTTTCTTGGCCCAGCACTCTATGTATGCACTATGGCGCCACCTAGCTACCCTAGACAGTATTGAATACCGTTGCTAAAAGATAAACCTGTGTGTGTGTGTGTGTGTGTGTGTGTGTGTGTGCGTGTGTGTGTTTGGAGGAATAACACATCAAACCCTTTACCAATCATTCAAAAACAATAGTTAGTGGTTACCTAATAGGGTGATGAGTAAATGGAACATCGCTGGCAGTTTTTTTTTTTTTTTTCCCTCATGGAGCCAGCAATCAGGCAATGAGTCACTGAAGCATAAATTATTCATCCAAAGCACCCAAAGAGGGTAAATTAAAGTTAAATGAATGCTGGGCAAGCAGAGGTCAGTCAAGAACTCTGGATGCCAGGGAGAGGAATGGATCTGAATGAGAATGTTTGTGTCTGAAGAAAGAAACACAGGGATGGAGGAGGCAGAAGAAAAAAAAACTTCACCAACTTCAAAATTTGTTTGTTTGTTTTTAAATGAAACTATCCTTATAATTAAATAAACACGGATAAATTTCCTATAGCAATTGATAGTAAACGGTACGTGTGATGATCCCCATTTAAGAATTTCTCCCCCCCAAAAGAGACTAATTTTATTGAATTTATAAGGTATAACCACATTTTTGGAAAATTCATAGGATTTTAGAACTTGAAGATAACTCAATCAACACTTTGTTATTACAAATCAGGAAACTGAGGTCCAGAAATGTTAGGTGATGTTCCTGAAGTCACCAGGTCACCTAGTGGAAAAATCAGGACTGAAACCAGAGAGTTCTGATGTCAATGAGTCAGTCAGTAAATAAACTTTTATGAAACATCTATTATGTGCTAAGCCTGGGGCTGCAAAAAGGAAGCAAAAGAGCATCCTTGCCCTCAAGGAGCTCAAACTCTAATGAAGGAGACAGCAAGCAAAAAGATATAGACAAGCAAGTGATGGACAGGACAAATAGGAAATAATTCGCGGAGAGAAAAATCCCTTAAAACCTTTTAGTAACTTTCTACAAACAGGCTATTTACAGGATAGAATTGGATGCAACTTCTGAGGGATGGCAGTAGCATGGAGAGGAATCAGTAAAGACAATACAGAACACAGGATTTTAATTGGAATCTGAAGGAAGCTGGGAAAGCTAGGAGGTAGAGATGAAAAAGGAGAACCTTCCAGGCATGGGGAATAGCCAGGGAAAAATTCCCTTAGCTGAGGGATGGAGTATCTTATGCAAGGAACAGCAAAGGGGCCAACGGCACCAGATTGAAGAGTATATGGTAGGGGGTAAGGTGTAAGAAGGCGGGAAAGGTGGGAACAGGGGAATAGGAAGGACTTTGAATACCAAATAGAGAATTTTTTGTTTAATACAGGATGTGATAAGGAGTCAATGGAGTTTACTGAGTAGGGAGATGACATGGTCAAGACTTGTGCTTTATTTTCCTAAAGGTGGCTGAATGGAAGATGGATCAGAGTAGGGAGAGAGTTGGGGTAGGCAGAGTTACCAGCAGGCTATACTGTAGGAGCTCAAGCATGAGGTGATGAGGGCCTGCACCAGGGTGGTGGCAGTATCAGGGAGAAATGGACCTATTTTTGAGAAATGTTACAAAGGTAACCTTGATAACAGATTGGATGTGGGAGGTGAGAGACAGTTAAGAGTCAAAGACAGTATATCTAAGTTGTAAATCTAAGACACTCAATGGATAGTGATACCACTGACAGTAATAGATAAGTTAAGATGGGGGAGGGTTTATGGGGAAGGACAATGAGTTCAGTTTGGGATATATTTAGTTTAAGATATCTATTGGACATCCAATTCAAGGTCCCTGAAAGATACGAGATATGAGAGATTCCTGAAAGATAGAGATAGGAGCCTAGCAATCAGCAGAAAGGTAAGAGCAGGATAGGTATGTTTGAGAATCATCAGCATAAAGATGGTAATGAAATCCATGAGAGCTGATGAGATGACCAAGTATTGTAGAGGGAGAACAGAAGACTCAGGCCTGAGTCCTGTCAGATACGTATAGTTAGAGGAATTGACCTGCATGATTATTAAGCAAAGAAGATTTAGAAGCAGAGGTCAAACAGGTAGGGGGAGAACCAAGAGAGACTGGTCCCTGAAAGAGAGTGCCTACACCACAGGGGTGACCTTGGGGCCACAGTTTCCCCACCCTTGGTAGGACATCACTTTTTTCCATTATAATCCACTGGCTCTGGGGTGCATTGTTGAAAGCATTCTCATTGAGGTATAGATTGGACAAGTTACGCTCAAGTCACTTCTAGCTCTGTGATTCTGGGGCTATATTTCATTGCATGTATCGACTAAATGATGTTTCTCATGAAGGAAATGTTTTCTAAAAGTATTAAAGTCCCATAAGTGTTTCAGCTCCTACTAGAAACCCCAAAAAAGGATAAAGAATCTCAGACAACTTTGTTGTGCATTGTTTTAAAATCTAATAAGTCTCACTGTTCACATTTCAGTGAATATGAATCTCTCTAACTTCCAGCTGTGAACCTGTACTCATCCCTTTATGAACATACCTAAATCAGATTCTACATTTAACTCCATCTAAAAGCAGTTTACATTTCCCATCTGTCTGCCTCTATACAGGAACATACAGTATTGTATTCCTTTTATCTTTAATCAGAAGAAAAGTAAACACCAACACTAAAAGCATATGCCACAGGACCATAGACACTAATATGCATTTTTAAAGGCAAAGGGAGGGGGAGAGAAGTGGAAAATAAAATACTTTACCTGACCTACTGATGGTACTTTATCTGATTAATAACCGGAGAAAAAACTTTATTGATTTTGTTAAAAAATAAAATAAATGCCCCTTCCCATTTTTCAAGACAACTTTATAATTTCTACTTTCATCATTATCAAAAGGATAAAAGAAATACATTACTATTATTACAATTATTATTTCTACTTTTACTTTGATCACCACTATCCCTCTATAATGGCTTCCCAGCTTCTAAAACATTCAAAGAAAGCAAGACCTACCCTGGAAGAGAGAATTCTGATGGGAGTTCACCCTACCAAGAAAGTCATAAGTCTAACTCTCTACTTCTATCCTAGGCCTCATATAATTTCTATCTTCCCATTGTGCCTACTTATTGTCTTTTTCTTTCTCGTTATCTTTCTTTTCATTTATATTTTCTGTTTCTGTCTCTGTCTTTGTCTCTGTGCCTCTGTTTCTGTCTCTGCCTCTCTCTCTCTCTCTCTCTCTCTCTCTGTCTCTCCCTTTTTCTCTCTCTCCCCATCAATCTTCTCTTACCTTTCTTCAGTCTGGTTTCTTATCTCATCGTTCAAATGAAACTGCTTTCTCCAAAGTTACCAGTGATTTCTCAGGTGGTAAATCAAATAGCCTTTCCTCAACCTTATTCCTTCATAACCTCTCTGCAGCTTCTGACAATCTACATTATTCTTTTCTCCTCGATACTCTCTTTTCTCTAGGTTTCCATACCACTGTTCTCTCCTTGCTCTCTTCCAATCTGTCTGTCCCCTTCTTCTCAGTCTCCTTGTTGTATCTTCATCCTCCTTATCGCTCTCAAGAACTGTGTTTCTCAAGCATCTGTCCTGGGGCTTATTCTATTTTCCCTCTATACTGTTTTGCTTGGTGATCTCATCAACTCCCATGGATTCAATTATCATTTCTATGCAAATGATTCTCAGATCTTTTCCCCAGCCCAAACCTCTCCTGACCTCCAGCCTTTCATCTCTAACTATCTACATTTTGAACTAGATGACTTGGGAACATCTCAAACTCAATATGTCCAAAACTGAATTCATCATCTTTCCACCCAAACCCTCTTCTTCTCCTATCTTTTCTATTACTATCTAGGATATCACCATCCTCCCAGCAACCCAGGCTCCCAACCAAGATGTCATCCTGGACTTCTCACTCACTCTTACCTTCCAAATCTTGTCAAATCCTGGTAATTCTATTTTTGTGACATCTCTCATTTTTCTGCTTCTCTTGTTTAACATGGCTACCACCTTAGCCAGACTTTTATCACCTCAAGCCTGAACTATTACAATGGCCTTTATGTTTTTTGCACTATTTAAGTTTCCCTCACTTCAGTCCTTCCTCCACTCAGACATCAAAGTGATCTTCCTAAAGTTCATGCCCTATTCAATAAAATTCAGTGACTCCCTGTCCTCTCTAGGATCAAACATAAAATTTTCTGTTTGTTTGAAAAAACCCTTTATAATCTATTTCCTTCCTTTCTTTTTAATCTTCTTCCATCTCACTCCCTTGCATATACTTTACAATCCAGTGACATTGACTTCTTTGCTGCTTCTTGTGCATGAGACTTCATTTCCCTACTTTCTGCATTTTCACTGACTGTCTCTCCTCATCTTCTCTTCCTGGCTTCTCTGGCTTCCTTCAAGTCTCATCTAAAATTCCACCTTCTGCCTCAAGTATTTCCTGCTTCCTCTCCATGCTAACAATGCCTCCCCTATGAGACTACATCTAATTTACCCTGTATCTAGATCCATTGTACATAATAGTTGAACTATTTTCTCTCTTATTAAATTATAAGCCCCTTAAGGGAAGGGATTGTTTTTGCCTATTTTTGTATCCCAGGACTTAGCACAGGACTCAGTATGAAGTAGACACTAAACTACTTGTCATCTTGATGTTAATGTCTTCATTTCCATGTTACCCAGGTTTCCAGGGACCTAGCTTAGTGTAAAGGAAAGAGCACTGAATAGGAAATCCAGGGACTTACAGTCCTAGCTTTGCCTCCTACTCAAGGCACTTAAACCCTCTGAATAATCATTTCCTCATTTATAAACATGAAATAATAATAAGAGAACTGGTCACCAAGGCACGAGTTTTTACCATTGGTATTGTTTGGTTAGTTTTTGTCTTCTGAGCTAAAGGGAATCAAAGAATCCTCTACTTTGGTCTGGAAGAGGGTCTTATGGGTATGTTATGTATACCATATATATAATGGGATAGATAGATAGACAGATAGATAGATAGATAGATTGATAGATAGATAGATGGATAGATAAGTGGATAGATGGATAGAGAGATAGATAGATAGAGATAGAGAGATAGATAGATAGATACATAGATAGATAGATAGAGATATAGCATATATATAATAGTTCATATATAGTACAAAATAGCCCTGCTTGAAAAATACTCCAGGATCTTTTATAGGTCTTCTTAACCTGGGGTCCTCAAATTTGCTTATTTTAATATTTCGATAACTGCACTTCAATATACTTGGTTTTCTTCATAATCCGGTGTATTTTACTCTATGTATTTAAAATACTGTCCTCAAAAGGGATCCTTCTGCATCCCCAGGAAGGGGGAGGTTTCCTCAAAAAAGTTCATAACACAAAAGAGCTTAAGAACTCACACTTAAAATACTGAAGTAATACTTACTACACATTTTACCATGCTATTGTGAGAATTGAGACAATACGTGTAAAGTATTTTATAAGTATAAATCAAAATGTATAATTAAGTTATTAAAGGAGTAGAAAAGAAAGGGCAGAAATTTAGTGACTTTCAGTGATGAATTTGAAAACAGTTATTCCATTTCACTACATACTATAAACTTGTCTGACTCTACTTAAACTTACTTTAAAAAAAAACACCTTTAATAAATACCTTTATAATACTAGAGGAATTAATAAGAATGCTTTTGACTACAATCAGAATTAGCTAGGTTTTTTTTTTCTCTCATAAGTATTTTTAAAAGAATTTATAAATGTGCTAATTACTGTATTTATAAAGGCTTTCAGCTTAAATATTTTACATGTAAATTAGAATATAGTCTATGAATCAACACCTAATTTGCATAGTTAATGAATTACTGATAATCCAGCATCTAGGTTTTCTCCATTAGCCCTGAATAATTAGGATTAGCCACCTAAGAAAATGTTAGAGGGGTTGGCCCTGTTTCCTTCCTTTACTGAGCCTGTTAATGCAATTTAAATCAAATTGATAAAATGAGAACTGTGATGTTTAAAAAAAAATAAACTGTCTTTTAGATTATACATTAGTTAAAGGATTTATTCCAAGTGCATGTTGTAAGAATTTTGTATTTCTCATAATTCTTCTACAGTAAAAAATGCCTTTGCATAATAAATCTAACAAAGATGCTAAAACAGTTTTGCTCTCATGGTTTTTAAGTATTTAAAGAACATTTAAGTAATAGAGCCATATGTCCACTTCATATTATCTAGGAGTTCTGTTAGGCAATAAGTTTCAAAGCAATAAATAAAAATATTTTTTCAGTTTCTTCAGACTTATTTAACAATAAGTTATTGCCTAAAAGCCCACAACACCAATATTGGATATAAATCAAAACACCAGAAAAATATCCTACTTCCCAAACAAAGGTAGAGACAATTTGCTTTACTAATTCAATCAAGGAAAAAAAAAAACAGTATTGAAACCCAAATTACACTCCCTTATCAAGTGTTTAGTCTTTTTTTTTTTTCAATCCTGATCCCATCTTCTCCCATTTCCTCTAGGACCATTTTCTACCCTGTCAATAATTATTATTTTTTTCTTTCTCTTCTTCAGTCTGTCCTCCTCTACTAACTCCTCTGCCTACAAACAAGCTTAAGTTTACTCTGCTCTAAAACTGGGCAATATAGGTGGTTCTGTGGATAGAGGGCCAGACCTGAAGTCGGAAGATTCATCTTCCTAAGCATATATCTAACCTCAGTCACTTACTAGCTGTGTGACCCTGGGCAAGTCATTTAATCTAGTTTGCTTCAGTTTCCTCATCTGTAAAATGAACCGGGGAAGGAAATGGCAAAACATTTCAGTATCTTTGCCAACAAATCCCCAGATGTGATCAGAAAGAATCAGACACCACTGAAAAATGACTGTACAACAACAAAAATTCTAAACTTAAAAAAGTAATTACTCCCTCACCAAAACCAGCAAAACTAAAGAGTCCCAGTATTTACCCATGACTTTGTTCTCTATTCAAGTTATCCAATTCCTTAATTTCTGAATATCTAACGAGAAATCAGTCACGAAACTAATATAGTAATCTACTCTTACTCCACAGACGCTCTCACTTACTGGTTTATTCTTTGACCCTTTGAAAAACTGAAATTGGGTTTTTTTGAAGGTTAACAGTAACCTATAAATGACCATATTCAGGTTTTTCTCAATTTTAATGCTGCTTGGCCTTTCTGAAGTACTTGACACTAGTGACCATTCCCTCATTTTTTTTTTTAATATTCTTTCCCTGTTCTATGATACAACTCTCTTTTGCTTTGGTTTTTTTTTTTTCCCTTATGTATAAGACTATTGCCCAGAGTCTACTTTATTTGTTCGTTTTCTTTTTCTTTCCCCTAAAATGTGAATGTCCCACTGGGAAACTCTTTCTTTACAGCAACTCCATTGGAAATTACAGATCTATTATAGTGATGAAGTGTGTTTATGTGTGTGAGTGTGTATTTCTTTTTAGTCATATTGATACATATTTAAGAGATAAGGGACTGAACTTGTGTTTTCATTGGTGCAGGGAACTCTGAGATAGAGGAACAACCAATGGCTTTGTCTGAAGTTTATATTCACGGAAATTTGCCTCTTAAAGTTAGAGATTAAGTGACTGACTCATCAATCCTTGAGGTAGTATGGCAGAATTGAGATGGGATTAAAATTTTGGTCTTCCTGATTCCAAAGTCAGGTCTATCCACAATACCACATATCTGTATATTATATTATGTTGTGATATCATGTCACATCAAATCATATATAACACAACACAAACTGATATTATATTATATATCATCACATCATATGTCATATCATATCATATCATATATCATACCCTAAAAGACTTGCTTCTACCCTGCTACATCCAACTTTCTTATTTCTTTTTTTTTCTTTTTGGAGGAGGGAAGGCAGGACAATTGGGGTTAAGTGACTTGACTAAGGTCACATGGCTAGTAACAACTTTCTTATTTCAATTGATCATGGATCTAGGAAGGGACCTTGGTGGTCATCTGGTCCAACCCCTCTATTTTATAGATTAGAAATTATTTTATATTATTTTACAGATAAGAAATTAAAGTGGTTTTCCCAATATCACACAGGTGGTAAGTGTCATAGGTAGGATTTGAACCGGGTCTTCTGATACCAGAGCTAGGGCTATTTTCCATTGGGCCACCAGGATCCCCAAGTTATTTAGCTTGGCAACTTTGGAATCATCTTTTTCTCTTTTCTCTCTTTCAGATTCTGCCTCTCACTAAGTCCACACTTAAGAAATTCATAGGACTTCTCAGAGCTCATACTCCATTGATAGTTTTTGAGACTCCTAGGTCCCCATTATGATGAAATAACATAGATACAGGTTTTGGGGGTGTTTTTGTTTCTTTGTTTGTTCATTTGTTTTTGTGGAGATCTAACTCTATACTTCAGTAAAATATTTCTCAGATCCTTCTTATTTTGCATTCTTACCCTCATCTCCCTTAGTTCAAGTGCTCATCACTTTACAATTGTATTATTATTATTACTTTGCTTTTTTGGAGGGGGGAGGGCAGGGCACTCAGGCTTAAGTGACTTGCCCAAAGACACACAGCTTGTAAGTATTAAGTGTCTGAGGCCTGATTTGAACTCAGGTTCTCCTGACTCCAGGGTTCTATTCACTACACCACTTAGCCGCCCCTACAGCAGTATCATTGAAATAACCTCTAGTTTATCCTTCTAACTTCCATTCCCCCTCTTTTTAATTTATCTTATAAACTACTGTCAGATTAATCTTCCCCTATATAGTAGGTCTGTCTTGTCACCTTTAATCTCCCTCTTGACTTTGCCGTAGTGTCCAATTTCCTCTGCTCAGCTATGTTGCCCCAGATTGTTGTTGTTGTTTGCTCATTTCAGTCATGTCCAACTCTATATGACCCATTGTGGGGTCTTCTTGGCAAAGATGCTGGAGTAGTTTGCCAATTTCTTCTCCAGCTCCTTTTACAGATGAGGAAAATAAGGCAAAAAGGGTTAAGTAACTTGACCAAGCTTACACAGCTAGTAAATGTCTGAGGCCAGATTTGAATTCAAAAAGATGAGTTTTCCTGATTCCAGGCCCTGCATTCTATCCTGTGTGCCCCTAGTGCCCCTAGTTGTATTACTCCATCCCATCTAACAAACCATTTATCCTTAATATGCACTTTGTACTCTATACCAGTCGCATAACAGAGTGATCATGCTTCCATTTCCCTTCTCATGTGGTCCTATTGGGAAATTTTCTTTGGCAAGTTTTATCCCTCTTTGTTGTCTATTCAGATTCTGCCCATCCTTCATGACTATTTTAAAACTCGATGTTATTTATATAGCCTTGCTGAACTATTCCAGGGATACAATCTCTTTTCCTGCAAACAGGAACTCTCTTTGCAATTGTAGTAAATCACGTGAAGTCTGGTATGTGTTTGCTCTCTAATTGCTTCATGTAATTGTGTTAGCCTTGGCAGTCTTCACCTGAATTAGATTGCCACAGTAACCATGTTTTATATGGTTCTGGGTATATAATGAACACTCAATACAAACCTGATGACTAAGTAATCAATTTTGAAAAATAGATTTAACTCTAAATGTAGTGAAAAGACCCTTGACTTAGAGTCAAGAAACACAAATTTGAATTCTGACTGATATATACTAGCCATGAGACCACTGAGACTCTTATCTACATAATGTAGATAACCATATGTTCCTTGCTTATCTCTCAGAATCATTATGAAAAAAAAACAACACTGTAAACTTTAAAGCATCATATGAATGTGACTCATTTTTATCACTCTTAGCAAAATATGGCCTACATATAAAATAGAAGAAAAACATGACACTTACCTGATGGTACCTTATAAGCAATCTTTAAAAATTACTGTCATAGAAAAATCTTGATTTAAGATTATATAATAAATATTTTTCAATATTTCTTTACAAGTAGAGCCTTTCTCCAAGGACTACCTACAGTACTTTAGTAACTGCCCTTCATATCGTGTGATATGAATTTTCTTGAGAATATCTGCAATTTATTTTTACTGCGAGTACTTATTTATGACCTTTTATTCTCTCTTCCCCACACCCTCATTCCTACAGAAGGAAGTTTGGACTCATGGCAGGATTTAGCTGTTAAATTTTCTCTGATATGTAACAAACAACACTGCAAAACAAAATGGATCCTTTATGTTTGTGGTCTTTAGGGATCTAGCCAAGTATTTTGAAGAAATTCTCCTATTTAGGTTTTGCTTTCAGACACACCTTCAAGCTACTGTCTTGTTATCCCTCTCTCCCTTTTCTCAAACAAACTACTGCGAAAAGTCTTCAACACTCTAGATTTTCTCTTCTTCTCTAACTACTCACTCCTTTGTGATCTGGCTTTCAACTCCTCACCAAACTGAAACTTCTCTCCCCAAAGCTGCCAAGAGCAGCATAATTGCCAAATCTTTTTCAGTCTTTTCTCAGGCCCAATATTACGTTTGATACTGTTGACCACCTTCTCCTCTCTCTTTTTGGATACTCATTCCTTTCTGACTTTTCCTAACATAATTCTAATTGTTCTTCTCCTACCTGTTTGAATATTCCTTCTCTGGATTGCCATCTGTATTATTCTCCCTAACTGGGTATTCTCCAAGGTTCTGTCTTTGCCCCTCTTTTCTCTTTGTAGTCTCCCTTTTGGAAATCTTATAAGCTCATATAGGTTTAAATAACATCTATATGGATGACTCCTACCTATCCAGCCTGGCTATCTCCCTTGAGTGTAAGCCCTATATCACTAATATCCCATTGAATACTTCAACTGAATGTCCCAAGGACACCTCAAGGTCAACATACTAAACCTGAACTCACTATTTTCCCCTCCTAAATCCTTCCTGCTTTAAAACTTCTCTTTTCTTTAGAAGCCACCACAATCCTTCAGCATCTCAGATTCATAATCACTGTACTAATCTAGACTCCTCACCCTACAGAACCACTCAGCTTACAAATATTCCTGATTCTACTTTGGCAATGTCTCTTGCATATGAGGTCCTCTCTCTGCTCACAAATACCCCATTTTAGTTCAATCCTTCATCTCCTCACGTCTAGATTATGACAACTGTTTTCTAAGTGGTTACCCCTGCTTCAAGTCTCTCTCCCTTTCAATCCATCCTACATATTGCTGTTTCCCTTAAGGCAGATCTAACCAAATTACTCCCCCTACTCAATCAGCTCCAGTGATTTCCTCTAGGTTCAATATAAAATCTTCTTTGTGAACCTTTTTGGGGTTTTCTTGGGAAAGATACTGGAATGGTTCAACATTTTCATCTCCATCTCATTTTACAGATGAGGAAACTAAAGCAAACAGGGTTAAGTGACTTTCTAAGGGTCACACATTTAGTAAGTATCCGAGGCCTGACTTGGGGTGAGGAAGACTCATCTTCCTGAGTTCAAATCTGACTCCCAGCCCAGAACTCTATCCACTACCCCACCTTTATTGTTTATTTTTAGAATCCTAGACCTGTTACCCAGATCTATTAGCTGAATTTTTGATACCTGATGTTTTTTTCAGTTTTTGTGGTTATTCCTAGTCTTCCTTTCTCACAATTATGATCATCTAGTTTTCAGTCTTTAACTGACTTCAAGATTTTACCACTTGCTTGACCAAGTATCTTTCTACAAGGCCCTGACTCATAAATCAAATCAGCAGCACAACATGGAAAACAAAAAAAAAAAAAAAAAAAAAACCAAAAAAAAAAAAACCTAAAACCTAATGTTATTCTAGACTAAATTGAAGGAGAATTTAGAAAAAGATAAAGGATAAAGTCACAGCAATGAAAATTGCTTGAACCAATACTAGACATGGGCTAATTAATATTGCTTACTAATACAAAATGGAATTCAATACAGCATAGGTGAATGGTGACTATAATAGTAAATGTTAGCAATGATGATGATGATGACTATATTTCTTCTTCACATATATGTACGACACAAATATTCACATAAGTGTTTGCATATATATGAATGTATATATTTTAAATCCTAAATCCATTCTTTCTACCTTACCACAGAAATATCCATGTGATTATGGATGTGTAAACCTCTTAGTCATTGAGTGCCCCTTCTTTTCCCCTTCAACCTTAAAGGGTATGCTACAAATATATACACATGATGCACATACAGGGGCACATAAACACTTATGTATGGAATAGTGGGAAGAAGAATGGTTTTAAGGTAGGGATCTGGGAAGATGATAACTCTATAGACTTCAGTTCCTAACCTGGGAACTGATTGGATCAGAGGAGCTGAAGCCTAAGGTCTCTTCCAACTCCAAAGTCACGATCTAATGATCTATGACCACAGAATTTAGAATATTCTTGTACCAGATGTCTGTGTAGGTATATATGTGTGCTTCTAAAGCTTAAAATCATTTAACAGGTGCTAGTAGGAGTCAGATTTGGATGGTTCAGGGGTAATTAGAAAACCAAAAATAATTAGGTTCAATCTGGCACCAAAATGTAGGGCTGTTACAAAATTTAATTTGAGTGAGGTAAGGTGTTTTGTTTGTTAGTCTGGGCTTTCTTAAAGAGGAAGTATTTATAAATGCCACAATAAATTAAATGGGGTTTAGTGGGGTAAAGCAAGTACGGTGTTTTGTTTTGTTTTGTTTAATTCGTGATTTTACATGGAGGAATGGAGAAAATTTATGACACTATCAGGGTTCATTTCACCTTCACATAATAAACTACCTCTACTATTGTTTTTAAATGTGCAATAAAAGTTTCTAAATAAGGCATCTCATTCCCTATCAAAGATATCTCTTTCTATATGGCAGACCAATAAGAAATATACTCCATCTTTAGCATCATTTCTATTGGTCTGGAAAAAAAAAAACAGCTTGAAAAAGGGGGAAACAATTGTAATTCAGCTAGTGTTTATCCAGAAGCACTTATAATAGCACTAAATAGTTTCCTCCGGGATAGTTTTAAAAAGTAAACAAAAAAAAAATCCCTTAAATCATAACAGTACATAACAATACAGCTCTGTATTGGCCTAAATGTGCTTTATCAACATCATGCTGTTATTAATTACTGAAAGCACAAAGAGAATGCTTATGCTGAACATAACTATTCAATTCAGTTTAGCAAATACTTATTTAACATCTAATGTGTGAAGACTATGGTGCTAAGTAGGACAGCTAGGTGGGGCAGTGGATGGAATGCCCAGTCTGGAGTCAGGGGATCATCCTCCTGAGTTCAAATCTGGCCTCAGACACTTAGTAGCTGTGTGGCAAGTCATTTAATCATATTTGCTTCAGTTTCATCATCTATAAAATGGGCTGGAAAAGGAAATGGCAAACCACTCTAGTATCTTTGCCAAGAAAACTCCAAATGGGATCATGAAGATTCAGACATGAAGAAAAGAATTAACAGCTACAATATGGTGCTGGGTACTGTGGGAGAAGCTATTTGGTCCTAATTAAGAAATACAGTGGTGGATCAGTGGAATAGAATAGGTGTACAAGACACAATAGCAAATGACTATAATAATTAACTGTTTGATAAACCCAAAGACTCCAGCTTCTTGTATAAGAACTCACTATTTGACAAAAAATTCTGGGAAAACTGGAAAATAGCATGACAGAAACAAGGCATAGATCAAAACTCACACTGTACACCAAGACAAGGTCAAAATGGTACACAATTTAGACATAAAGGATGACCTCATAAGCAAATTAGGAGAGCAAGGAATAGGTTACCTGTCAGATCTACGGAGAAGAGAAGAATTTATGACCAAACAAGAGACAGAGAACACTATGACATGAACAATGGATAATTTTGATTACATTAAATTAAAAGGTTTTTGCACGAACAAAGCCAACACAACCAAGATCAGAAGGAAAGCAGAAAGCTGGGAGACAATTTTTTTATAGTCAGTGTTTCTGATAAAGGCCTCATTTATCAAATATATAAAGAATTGAATCAAATTTTTATGTATATGAATCATTGCTGAATTGATAAGTGGTCAAAGGATAAGAAGAGGCAGTTTTCAGATGAAGAAATTAAAGCTATATTATCTATAGTCACATAAAAAATGCTCTAAATCACTACTGGTTAGAGAAATGCAAATTAAAACAACTGTGAGCTACCATATGACATCTATCAGATTAGCTAATGTGATAAATAAAAGGGAAAATGATCATTGTTGAAGAAGATATGGGAAAATTGGAACATGAGCACTTTGTTGGAAGAATTGTGAACTGATCCAATCATTGTGGAGAACAATTTGGAACTATGCCCAAAGGGCTATAAAACTGTACATACTCTTTGATCTAGTAACAGCACTGCTAGGTCTGTATCACAAAGAGATCATAAAAAGGGGGAAAGGACCTACATGTACATAAATAATTATGGCAGCTTTTTTGTGGTGGCAAAGAATTAGAAATTGAAGGAATGCCTATCAATTGGGGAATAGCTGAACAAGTTGTGGGGTATGAATGTAATGGAATACTATAGTGCTATAAGAAATGATGAGCAGGTGGATTTCAGAAAAACCTACAAAGATGTATATGAACTGATGCTGAGTGAAGGAGAACATTGTACACAGTAACAGCACCATTGCACAATGATCAACTATGATAGACTTAGCTCTTCTCAGTAATATGATGATCCAAGATAATTCCAAAAACTTATGACGGAAAAGGCTATCTACATACAGGTAAGAAACTATGGAGTCTCAATACAGATCCAAAGATACTATTTTTACTTTTGTTTTTGTTTGTTTGATTTCTTTCTTGTGGTTTCCCCCTTTTGTTCTGATTCTTCTTTCACAATATGACTAATGTGGAAATATGATTAACATGATTGCACATGGATAAGCTGTATCAGATTGCTTGCTGTCTTGGCGATAGAGAAGACTAGGGAGAAAAATTTAGAAAAGAAAATCATATAAAAAGTGAATGTTGAAAACCATCTTTTCATGTCTTTGGAAAAAAATAATATTTACAAAAGAAAAAAATAGTTGGGGAAAGATTTAAAAAGAGGCAAAAGACAGTCCATGCTTTCAAGTAGCAATATAATCTAATGGATCATTTTTTAGCACTTCTTTTGTGGTGGAAATAATAAATAGTTGTCTTAAACCTGGTCTGCTTTGTATATTGAATGATTTGCTAGAAGACTTAATTCATCCTTTAGGCCAGATCTTAGACATGATTTATTACCACACTTTGTTTTATAGATTTTGCCGGAGTTGTATCCTAGAATGGGAATCATAATGAATCAGAGAGCTTGAGAAAAACCTAGTCCTTTCTCTTCAAGGAGCAGGCTAATCCTAAATCTGATCCTAGTTCACATGAACCAGAGTTGTAGCTTCATGAAAAGTAAAAGTAAATTGTTTTTCTTAAAATATTACATCATCTCTGCTCTTCAGTCAATGTCATGATCATGTTACAAAACCAAAGGGAGTATGCCAATGAAGTCATCTTGCTACTTTCTAAATGAAGTAAAGTTAGAAAAACAAATCTGAGAAAACTAATTTAGTCCCATTTTTATATTTAGTTTTCACAAGACAAAGTAGCCTCATAGGTAAATCCTCCTTCTGCCATGTAAACTCAAATTTAGATAGCCTACATTTGTAAGTCATTCTAGTCTTTTATCTCTGTCCAGGAAAGTCTGCTTAAATAAGACACACAGAATAGAATAAGTAACAAGTTAGACAAATCCAATCTGTTTGTGAAGTGTTTTATCATCAATGCAGATTGCCTTAAACTGTGTTAACAAGCCCATTTGACCCAACTGTTCTATGCTATTCAATGCCCATCTTGGTTTGAAGGACAATGCTGTTGCAGGCTCAATCAGCACACTTAACTGGTAACCCATGTTTGCTATTGGGTATTTTTGTGAACATGCAAGTTCTTAAATGTAGACTGTGCTATTTTCTGCTCTACTGAAAGCGCTATTCTCAATGTCACTAATGGCCTTTTAGCTTTTTAATATTATGGACTTTTCTCAGATCTTAGCCTCTTTCACAATTTGATAGCAATCATATGGCTTTTTGCTAATCTCTTAACCTAGCAGTTACCTAACTGCCGCCTTAAAGGAAGGGTATGACTCAGTAAAATGGAAGTAATGAGGGAATATATTGCAGGAATTGTGGATAGTCAGTGCAAAGGCACAGAGACAGGAAATGGAGTCTTGTGAGTAAGGAACAGAGAAAAGTCCAATTTGGCTCAAATTCAAAGCCAAGGGTCAGGGAATAATGTCCATTGAATCTGGAAAGATAACTTGGAGTTGTGTTTATAGTGTTTTAAAAGCTAAACAGATGAGTTCATATTTTATTCTAAGAAAGAAGAAGTCACTAGATTTGATTAAGTAGGAATAATAAACATGGTTAGATCTGCATTAAAGCAAAGGATGGACTCCAGTAGTCAAAGACTTAAGGTCAATATTCTAATTAAGAGGCCATAGTAATAATCTAGGCAAAAAGTGTCGAGGAATTGAATTAAGGTGGTACCTGTGTGAATCCAAAAAAAGAAGTGGACATAAGAGATATTGCAAGGGTAGAAATGCAAACTCTAGCAGCTGATTTGATATGTGGGGTGAAGGTGAATGACAAGTGAGGATAATGGCAAAATTGTGAACTTGAGACAATGGGAGGATGGTAGTGTCTTCTAATATGATAGGGAAGTCTGGAAAAGGAGAGGGTGTGGGGGAAGGACGATGAGTTCAGTTTTAGACATATTAAGGCATTTAGACAAGTACCCTAGGAAATCCAGTTTGAAAAATCTAATAGAAAATTAGCAATGAAGCTCAGATGAAAGAGCAGAGCTAGAGGGGATATATAAACCTAAGAGTCATCTGCACAGAGACATTAGTCAAATCCTTGGGAAGTGAAGTTACAGATAGAAAGGCTATGGAGAATATAAGAAGAAAAGGGGCCTAGGAGACAATGTTGGACAATACCCATAGTTAGGGAGCATAATCTGGATGAACCAGCAAAGGACACTGATAGGGAATAGTTCGACAAGTTGGGAGGTGAACCAAGACAGACTAGTGTCACAAAAACCCAGAGGTGAGAAGATCCAGGAAAAGAGAGGTGGTCAACAGTATCAAACGCATTAGACAGTTGAAATGGATTAGGAGAGAGAACACTCTCATTTGGGTAATTAAGAGATAACTGGCAAATTTGGAGAGAGTATTTTCAACTGGGTGATAAGTTCGGAAGCTAGAGTGAGAGGAGAGTCAGTGAGTGGTGAAAAGATTGGTTTGTTTTACGTTTTTGTTTTTATTTGTTAGGACTATGAGAAAGAGAGGAGAGATATAGAATGAAATTTTTAAGGAATAGTAAGTTCTACAGGAGGTTTTATAATTAATGATGGGGAAAACGGGGCATGTTTTTGAAGGTAAGAAGGAATCATTTGTTTTATTTTTAATCTTTATTTAGTATTTATTTTTTCTCCAGTTACATGTAAAAACTATTTTTAACATTAATTTTTAAAACTTTTGAGTTCTAAATTCTCTGCCTTTCTCCCTCCCCAACATACTCCCTTCATTCAGAAGGAAAATAATTTGATATAGGTTATACATGTCTACCCATGCATAAGATTTCCATAAGTCATGTTGTAAAAGAAAACATAGCCCCCCTCCAAAAGCAAAAAAAAAAAAAAATAAAAAACCTCAATAAAAATAAAGAAAGGAAAAAAAAAACCTGTCAATCTGTATTCAGACACCATCAGTTCTTTCTCTGGGAATGGATAGCATTTTTCATCATAAATCCTTCAGAATTGTCTTGGGTCACTGTATTGCTGAGAGCAGCTAAATCATTCACAGCTGACCATCTTACAGTATTGCTGTTACTTCGTACACAGCACATTTCACTTTACATCAGCTCATGCAAATCTCTCCAGGCTTTTCCAAAAGCACTCCTCTCATCATTTCCCATAGCACATCACAATCACATACCACAATTTGTTCAGCCATTCCAGAATTGATTTCCACTTCTTTGCCCCCAGGAAACAGCTGTTATACAATTTTTTGTACATATAGGTGTTTTTCCTTTCTGATTTTTTTTTATCTCTTTTGGGAAAAAAGTCCTAGTAGTGGTATTTCTAAATCAAAGGGTATGCATAGTTTTATAACTCTTTGGGTATAGTTACAAATTCCTACTGAGAATTGTTGAATCAGTTCACAACTCCACCAACAATGCATTAGTACCTCATTTTTCCCACATCCCCTCCAACATTTATCATTTTCCTGTTCTGTTCTTTTAGACCATCTAATAGGTATGAGGTAGCTCCTCAGATTTGCTTCAATTTACATTTCACCAATCAATAGTAAGTTAGAGTATTTTTTTCATACAACTATAGATAGCTTTGATTACTTCATCTGAAAATTGTTCATATCTTTTGATTATGTATCAACTGAGGAATGGCTATTATTTTCATAAATTTAACTCATTTCTCTATGTGTTTGTAAAATAAGGCCTTTATCAGAAAAACTTGCTTTATTTTTTTTACAGTAAACATTGCTAACTGCATTTCCCTCCACCCTACCTCCCCTTCATTTATTCTATTCTCTCCTTTCACCCTGTCTCTCCTCAAGTGTTTTGCTTCTGACTTCCAATCTGTCCTCCCTTCTATCACCCCCTCTTCTCTTATCACCTTTACCCTCCTACTTTCCTGTAGGGTAAGACAGATGTCTATACCCAATTGGGTGTGTATGTTAATTCCTCTTTGAGTCAATTTGGATGAGAGTAAGATTCACCTACTTCCCCTCATCTGCTCTATCTTACACTCTACTGTACAACCCTTTTCTTGCCTCTTTCATGTGAGATAATTTACCTATTCTATCCCTTCCTCTCCCTATCCCCCAGTACATTCCTCTCTCACCCCTTAATTTTAGTTTTTAGATATCATTCCTCCATGTCCAACACACACCTGTGCCTTCTATCCATACATACTCCTTCTATAAAGAGAAAATTCTTGAGTTACAAGTATCATTTTCCCATGTAGTAATGTAAACCATTTAACTTTATTAAGTCCCTTATGAGTTCACTTTCCTGTTTACCTTGTTGTTTTTCTCTTGAGTCTTGCATTTGAAAGTCAAATATTTTATTCAGCTCTGTTCTTTTCATTAAGAATTCTTGAAAGTCCTCTATTTCTTTGAATGTCCAATTTTCCCATGAAGGATTATATTCAGTTTTGCTGGATAGCTGATTCCTGGTAGTAATTCTAGCTCTTTTGCCATCCAGAGTATCATATTCCAAGCTCTCTGATTCTTTAAGGTAGAAGCTATTATTCTCATGTTAAACTGACTGTGGCTCCATGACACTTGAATTGTTTCTTTCTAGCTGCATGCAACATTTTCTCTTTGACCTGAGAGCTCTGGAATTTGGCTATGATATTCCTGGGAGTTTTCATTTTCAGATCTCTTTCAGGAGGTGATCAGTGGATTCTTTCAATTTCTATTTTACCCACTTGTTCTAAAATATCAAGACAGTTTTCTTTGATAATTTCATAAAGTCTCTCTCTCTCTCTCTTTGTCTCTTACTCTTTCTCTCTCTTTCTTTCTCAGCTTTCAAGTAGTCCAATCATTTTTGCATTATCTCCCTTGTATTTATTTTCCAGGTCAGTTGTTTTTCCAATGAGATATATAACACTGTCTTCTTTGTTTTCATTCTTTTGGTTTTGTTTATTGTGTTGTTTTTTTTTCCATGAAGTCTTTAGCTTCCATTTGACCAATTTTAATTTTCAAGAAATTATTTTCTTTTTAAAAAAATATTAATTATTTTTCAGATATTCCATAATCTGACTCCAGCCTGCCTACCATACTTATTGTTTATACATTCTGTATTTTAGAGAAATTATACTTCTAGCTAGTTCCCCAATTTAAAACTTTATACTTGTTAATAAACCATCCCTATGCTGATAATGTACTTTCTCTTCAACAACACCTTTTTGAATCTTTATCTTCCTTCAAGTCTTACTTTGCACAGATACAAAGTTCTCCAAGAAGCTTTCCATGATCCTCAAAGTTCAGGGCTTCTTAATCTGGGGCCCTGTAGCACCAATGCAATATTCACAGCACTAATGGAGACTATAAATATGCCAGGATAGTTCTCAATCACAAAATATGACAAACTCTCCACATAGAAGACAGAAGCAAAGCACTGAAAAACCAAATCCCAACACCAGAAAGTCAAAACCATCATAGTAGCAAAGAAGTTAATGCACCATAACACCAGAGAGAGCCACACCATCCTATAGTCTTCCCACAAACAAACACTCACAAGCCTAGCTGTCTCCCTGGGCGCTTCCTCTCCTCCCTTTAGCTCTAACTGCTCTAACTCCCAGCTTCTTGTAGGCTCTCCTCCACCTTTCAGCAAACTCCTCCCAACACAGGCTACATGTGATTGTATTCAGCATATTGGGGTCAAGGGAAAGCTCTGAAGCAGAGAAAGTCTTCAAATTCCCTTTACCATTACTGACCCATGAAATAAATACTAATCTTTACCAACAGCAGAGACTTCTTGGTTTTTGGGGACAAATGAAATGGTAGTATGTCAAATTGAATTAAAAAAAAAATAATGCATCATGAAACATTAATTGTACATTTTTCTTATCAGGGTGAGTTATGAAGAAAATGTAGTTCTATTATTCAAACAAAATCAAAAGACTTACAAAAGAGATTTGTATAAATAAATTTGCAAATAGTTCATATTTAATCAAAGTGTCCTATGCCCTTTTGTATTACAAATTGCTAGAAATAGAAACAGCACATGATATGAGATTTGCACATGTGCTATTGTAGATACCAAAATATTTGGAAAAAGCCCAAATGTAACTAAACTGCTAAATATTTTCAGCTTGAACAGTAGAAAAATTAGCCAACAATTATCAGAGGTTGAAAAATACTTGTAAGTATTTCTGGAATAGTGAAAGTGACAAAATCTTGACTACTCAGAATTTAACAATGCTTAGTTTCTTTTCCCTAAATTTCATGAAATTAAGTGACTCTACATTCAATCTGTGACCTTTACAGATTATGAAAAATCCTGATTATTTTAACTCTGCAAAAGTACACACAGATACAAAACACCGCCCAAAAGTTATATCATATATTAGCCAAGTGAAAGTCAAAATCAGGACAAAAAAAAGTGCATGTGATAAAGGAGCTATGAAATAGTGTGATGAAGTAATTCAAATGGAATGTAGTACAAGATTAATATAACTTCACTGCTAAAATTCACTGATTTATCTCTCTGTTTACTTATTAATTCAATCCTATTGGTCACCATCTAGGCAGCACACAAGGCCAAACTTGATAGGATTCCACACCCTGAGCTGAGGAAATATTGTTTGAGAAAGGTGTTACTATAAACATGGCACCTCATCTGATTTGTATACCCCTTGTTCACTCAATACTATTATTTTTAAACTAAAGATATGGTACTATTAAAAAAGCAAACCTGGAAAAATTCCAGGTATGATACTATTAAAAAAAAACCCAAAACTTGGAAAAATTCCAGATTTCTCAACAGTATATGGCATTAAATTTCTCTCCAGTTAAAAAGTATACAAACCATCTTGATTCGCCACTTTATCTCATTAGAAAACCGGTATGACTAGAGCTTAGGTTACAATATTGTTAAAAAATAACACTTTAAAGAAATCTCTGGCATACAAAGATACTATAAAGCTAAACAAATTCAGTCAAAGGCCTACAACCTTCAACAATTTTGTTTTTGTCTTTCTACTTGTGCACTTATTTATTTTTCATCACTAAAGCATCAAGGTATTATAAAATGGCCTGATTCACCCAGAAATTATTCCAAATATGTTATAAATGCTTTTTCTTTTATATTATTTGTGAAAGCACTCTTAGGCCAAAAATCATGGAAGTCCTAGTGTTTTGTTTTATTTTATAAATAGCAACCATTATAATATTATTAATAATGTGAATTTATATAGTGATATAGACTTTTAAAAATACTTGATATGATTTAAATAATTGATAGCTATATATATAGAAATTGATGGTCTTTGTGGGGAAGATGAATGAACTATATTTATTGATAGAAAAGACAAAAACAGAGGTGTGACTTCATATAGAGAAATGTTTGTTTAAAATGCATTATCTCATGGAGTGGTACGTTGAATTATCTGATTAAACAAACAAACAAACATTTTTTTGGTCCCTTGATAATAGATTAAATATATCTAAAATACTGCTCAGAAATATGATAAGAATTTTATAGGTAAGTATAAAAATGTATTCTTCCTTTATTTTCCCGTAACTTCTAGAATACAAAAACTTGTACAAAGACAAAATTCAATTTCCATGATATAACATTAAATCATTGCAGCAGAACACTTGGCAATATTTCACCAGAAGATTACAGCTTTAAACCTGGAATATATCTTACAGGTCAGTAAATCAAATCTTATTTCACATGTAAAGAAACTGAGAATCTGAGAGGTTAAGTGAATTGACCTGGGTCAAAACCTAGCAAGTGCTTGTACCTAAATTTGAACTCAGATCTTCTTAGTTTCATGTACAACATAGTATACTACTTTTTTTTTTCCTTAAGGTTTTTTGTTTGTTTTGTTTTTTCACTTTCTTTTGTTTTTCTTCAAATAGGAGGAATTTAATGTATCTTTCCTTAACTGAATAATGATTTAAATCCACATTTGTGATTTCATCTCTGTAGAGAATGTCTGAGTAAAACAGCTGTCACTCACATCAGCAAATAAGCTTGATTTATAGCTTAAGCACAATAGTTATTAAACTTTCTTTGCACATAGCCAAGTATAATTCTTTGCATAAGGAATGCTATTGCTAATACTTGTAAAGTAAAAGGGCTTTGTAGTTATAAAGAACTATCTCATAAATTATCAAATCCTTCCTCCATCCTTGCTTCTAAAAGAGAATTCATGACATCAGAAGGGTGATGTTTTGACTTGTAAGTGAATTAGATTTGATTTTTTTTTGTTTTTTTTCGTTTTTTTAAATTTTATTATAGTTTGCATCATTCATTTCCACAAGATTTTGAGTTACATATTTTCTCCCCCTCTTTCCCCCACCCACCGCCCCAAAA